>OZ057398.1:137481454-137588954 GCA_964056695.1 Melieria picta
TATTGTATTTTATTGTATTGTATTTTATTTTATTTTATTTTATTTTATTTTATTTTATTTTGTTTTGTTTTATTTTATTTTATTTTATTTTATTTTATTTTATTTTATTTTATTTTATTTTATTTTATTTTATTTTATTTTATTTGATCTAATTTGATTGATTTGATTTGATTTGATTGAATTTAATTTGAGTTGATTTAATTTAATTTGATTTGATTTGATTTGATTTGATTTGATTTGATTTGATTTGATTTGATTTGATTTTATTTTGTTTTATTTTATTTTATTTTATTTTATTTTATTTTATTTTATTTTATTTGATTTTATTTGATTTGATTTGATTTTATTTGATTTTATTTGATTTTATTTGATTTGATTTTATTTGATTTTATTTGATTTTATTTGATTTTTTTTATTTTATTTTATTTTATTGTATTGTATTGTATTGTATTTGATTTTATTTTATTTTATTTTATTTTATTTTGTTTGATTTTATTTGATTTTATTTGAATTTATTTGATTTTTTTTATTTTATTTGATTTTATTGTATTTTATTGTATTTTATTGTATTTTATTTTATTTTATTTTATTTTATTTTATTTTATTTTATTTTATTTTATTTTATTTTATTTTATTTTATTTTATTTTGTTTTATTTTATTTTATTTTATTTTATTTTATTTTATTTTATTTTATTTTATTTTATTTTATTTTATTTTATTTTATTTTATTTTATTTTATTTTATTTTAAAGTTATTTTATTTTATTTTTTTTAATTTAATTTTATTTATTTAACGTACAATTTTTGAGCCAAATATCACTTGAAACCATATTTTGTACCAGCAATTTTTGCATTTGTAGGGGAGGGTTTGAACGCCAAAAACCCTCCTGTGTGCGGCACTGTGTTAGTTAGTACAATGAACGTATGTAATGTCTGAGTGCTGCGCTTGTCAGACTGTTTCGACAAGGGGGGGGGGGGGAAATAACCTTACCCCGCCGCTTTTAATCAAAAACGCTGCATTTACACAATGCTCTGTTGTGATCAGCTTTGGGTGTGATTCGATTATTTATTCAATGGGTTTGAAGTGCCTGTTGTGTCGCCACCATTTACATACATTTACAGTTTATTACTTGGGCGCAACCAGATAAAGCGTCGGTGTAGATGTTGCGTGTTTGTTTTACAATTTGTGTGTGTTTTCATTGAACCAGTGCAGCCACTTAAAGAGCAGTTGTAGAGTCGTCAAACAGATCAATAAAACACACCATAAACAAACACAAAATCAAGTTCGACTCGATGCAGTTTTCATTAATATTTATGCAAAGACACTAAAAGCTATGAGTGTGTTTAGTACTTAATCAAAATCAGCGCAAGATTTGAAGATGATTTCTGAGCTTTTTAGTACCCGGACCAACCAGTGATCAAAACTGTTGGCGCTTGTTTCACAAGAATGGTCTTTCAACAACGCAATTACTCGGCTGATACATCAATTTCAAACGACCGCTGCACGCTGATCTTTGTGAGTGCGTACGCCAACTGTTGTGTGGCCATTAAAAATGCCGAAACTCGAGCTGCCAAAACGTGGGTTGTTGCTGTAATGCATGAGTTGTAAGTTGTAAACAAAGCGCTGAGGTTGACCCACAGATATGGGTTCGAAAAATTTCGTATATATATGTCGACGCGAACACAAACTGGCAACACTCTGCCGAGTCAATAACGCCGAGCCGCCGCCTGAAGATGCACGCATCATTCGTTGTAAGGCGACTTGAAACACTTTCCGAAGCGCATTAACACAATTTTGGTTTCCTTCTCAGACTCTTTGCCTGTTGGCCGTTGCGAGCGCCGAATTGCGCGGCTACAGTTACAATCGAATTGGGCTGCCGGCGCCATCGTCCGGTCTTCTCAATTTGAGTCCTTCCATTGGTGGCATCGCTGCCCTGCACCAGCAGCCACAACTGCAACAACAACAACAACCACACCACCAACAACAACAGCACCTTGCGCCCATCGTTAGCAACGAGATCAGCAAGGAGTTCTACACATTCTCCGCACCCGATGAGGAGTTCTCGAATCCACAAGCCGAGCAGGAGATCTCATCGATAGGAAAGAAGAATGTTCAGGTGATTTTCATACACGCGCCCGAGCCGACCGGCCTCAATCGTGTCGTGCAGAATCTGGCACAGCAGACGCTGGAACAGCAGACCGCCATCTACGTGCTGACCAAGCAGGCAGACCTCGGCCAGCTGGCTCAGTCCTTCCGCACGAACGTGAACCGTGTGGTGCACAAGCCGGAGGTGCACTTTGTCAAGTATCGCACGCAGCAGGACGCGGCCCAAGCGCAGCAATCCATACGCGCCCAGTACGATGCGCTGGGCGGCTCGTCTTTGAGCTCGGACGAGGGTGTTGCGCCGGTGCTGAACTTTGCCTCGGCTCAACAGCACAGCGGCGGCCATGGACACAGTCAGGGACAAGTCATTGCATCGCAACCCATCCAGCCGGCACAGATTCCACAGCAACCATCGCAAAGCTATCTGCCATCGAGTCTTTAAGACGCTCACACAACTAACGGACCTAAGCCATGTAAGCCATTTTTGTTAGGTTGAGGAAACTTGAAATGCACTAAAAACTTTACGATAATAAAACTTTAATGAAAAATGAATTCGGTGAATATTTTAAGTGCATCATAAAGGGAAGAGATCTATGAGTATGTATCTATTTTTATTTCATTTTATTTTTTTTTAATTTTTATTCTTTCGGCGCCCAAAATGATGGACCAAGTTTTAAGTTACTAAGCGAGTGATTTGGTCGAATGTGTTGAAGTAGATTTGGTTGGATTAGATTCATAAAAGGTTTTTATACACTGTGATCTGTTAGATCTGTTCTCATCTCCTAATGGCTCATAAGACAAGGACTGGACTATCTCCTCTATGGGTTTTCAGTTGAAAATATCTTCTTTATGATATCACAATCGACTTGATTTGGCTTTAACCTTCACACTGTCACCATTAACATTTTGTTAATATTTCAATTTTGATTTTGCTATAACTTTTAAGTTTTAAGTCCGATTTTCATGCGGCTTCGGCTCAGTGGCCATTTTATCAAGCTCTTTCTAAATATGTGATCAGAAAACTAAAAAGTTTATTTTTTCCTTCTTTTTTTTAGAAATGAAAATGTTTACCCCTATTTTGGTTACATATTAACATATTCAAAATTCAATGTTCAAATTTTGATATGTGATGTGGAATTACCTAAAAATCTTAAATACAAAATTTTGTGAGAATATCTTTCTTTAAAAAAAGCAACAAATTCGCCCATATTGTGGGGGCTGAAACCCCATTCATCCCTTTTCCCCCTTCCACATTTGAACCTAAAATCTCTTAAGCACAGTCCATTTTACGTTTTTGCTTACCAACTTAGCTCAAAAAATGAAAACTGTCTTTATAAAACGGATGAAAAGAAAAATATTAACATATGTTAATAGTGACAGTGTGAAGGTTAATGAGAAACTATAAACCTCAACAATTTATGTCCTTGAGAAAATAATTCTCTGAGAGAGTAAGTCAATGTTTCTGACCCTTTTTTGAATCAGCTGAAGTAATCGTATATTTTATATATCGGCGCCCAAAATGGTGGACAAAGTTGAGAGTAACTTAGCGTAAGAGGACTGGATTATCTCCTCTATAGATTTTCTGTTGAAATAATCTTCTTTGTGAGTAACAAGAAATGCTTTAATGAGTAACAAGAAACCTCAACGATTCAAGTCCTTGAGAGAGTAATTCTCTGAGAGAGTAAGTCAATGTTTCTGAGCATTTTTTGAATTAGCTAAGGTAATCGTATATCTTTATATATCGGCGCCCAAAATGGTGGACAAAGTTGAGAGTAACTTAGCGTAAGAGGACTGGATAATCTCCTCTATAGATTTTCTGTTGAAATAATCTTCTTTGTGAGTAACAAGAAATGCTTTAATGAGTAACAAGAAACCTCAACGATTCAAGTCCTTGAGAGAGTAATTCTCTGAGAGAGTAAGTCAATGTTTCTGAGCATTTTTGGAATCAGCTGAAGTAATCGTATATCTTTAAGGTAACACAATCGAAAAAATCTGACTTTTACGAGGGATGCCTTTTATATTTTTTCAAAAAGGATGAAAATGCACTTTTTTATCATCAAAAATGGCTTTATTGCTTTTCAAAGTATTCTCCTTGAAGATTTATACATTTCTGTATGCGCTCAAACCAATTGTCGAAGCACTTTTTCCACTCCGATTGAGACACCTCCAAAACATGGGTTTTGAATTCTTCAGCAGCATCTTCTGGCGATGAAAATCGTTGCCCACTCAATTTTTTTTTTATGTGCGGGAATAAAAAGAAGTCATTGGGTGCTAGGTCAGAGCTGTATGGTGGATGGCCCATTAAATCGATGCTTTGGTAGAACAAATAAGCGGTTGTTTGAGTCGATGTGTGAGAGCGCGCATTGTCCTTGTGAAGAATGATTCGGCGTCGGCGGTTGTTTTTCCGTATTTCATTAACCACTTCTGTCAAACAAATTATTGTGTACCGCTCAGAATTGACCGTTCTACGTTGCTCTAACGGCCACATGACCAGTTTTGCCGAAGAAGCAGGTGACCATTTTCTTCGATGTGTTGCGTGCCCGAACAACTTTTGTTGGATTTGGCTCGTCTTGGAAGACCCACACGGTCGATTGCTGTTTTGTTTCGGGCTCATACGCATCTATCCATGATTCGTCACCTATCACGATCTTATAAACGTCTTCCGAAGTACCGCGATCGAATTTTTCCATCATTTCTTTGCACCAATCGACACGAGCCTTTTTTTGAGCGATTGCCAAATTATGCGGGATTCAACGAGAACAAATCTTTCTGAAAGCTAAATGTTCATGCAATTTCGACGGCTGTGGAACTCATGCCCAAGGATGCCTCTATCTCACGGTATGTTACATGACGATCTTTCGTTATAAGTTCACGCACAGCATCGATGGTTTCTGGCACAAAGACCGATTTTTGACGACCTTCACGAAATTCGTCCTGGAGCGAATGGTGACCACGCTTGAATTCATTAAACCAGTTATAAATTGTCTTGCGGGTTGGTGCTTCATCACCAAATGCGGAATGAAGGCGATCGAAGCACTGTTGTTGAGATAATTCACTTCGGAGACTGTAAAAAATTATTGCTCGAAAATGTTCACGAGTTAAATCCATTTTTTGACCAAGATGCATTTTTCAAGTCAGTGTAAACAACACAATTAGCGCTTGAACATCAAAATGTTCTAAGCACGTTTATGGTAAAAAATGACAAACTTTTCAATGGCAATCTCAGATTTTTCGAAAGCTTACTAGACCATCCCTTTGAAAAAATATAAAAGGGAGCCTACGTATGAATAACTATAAACCAAAATGATCTACGTTCCGGAGAGAATTCGTCTCTGAGAGGGTAGTTCTATGTTACTTATCTGCTAAAGTATTCAAATAATCTTATTTCTTGGTATCATAATCGCCACAACCTGGTAACTAAAATCCATAACGATCTTCATCCCTGAGAGAATAAGTCCCTGACAAAGTCCGCCCAAGTAACTGAGCGAATGATTTAGCTGAATCAGTTGAAGTAATATTATAACATTGTGGTATCACAATAGTGATTGTAGTCATCGTAGGATAATTAAGTTTGAAATAGAGCAGCCACTGATCAAAGACTGAAGGATCGACGAGCACTTTGAGTTGAGCACTAAAATTTATTTCAAGGTATTTTAATGCATCTAAGAAGCTTGGTCCATAACAAAAAACCAAATCTTTCGCAGTTGTTTCGGTATAACATAAAATTGTATTCGTCTCAAATCGGTATCAACACTCTTCGTTTGTTCTCTCAGTGTTTGGCTTGCGGCAAGTAGACCTGGCTGGGACCATTCAAAGCACCAACGCCAATGCCCGAATCCACAACTGACACGCGATCCTCGTTGGGATTCACCACATAGCCGGCACTGTGGACAGGCGCAGCCGAAGCAAAGTTCAGCACGGGCGCCACGCCGCCATGGTGCGACTGCGAGCTGCCGCCCAGCTGGTCGTACTGCGACTGAATGACGCGCTGCGCATTGGCCGCGTCCTCGGGCGTGCGATACTTGACAAAATGCACCTCGGGCCGCTGGACGTTTTGGCTGTGCTGCAAGTGGAGCTCATTGGACAGATGCGAGATGTCCGGCTGTTTCTGTAGCACATAGATGTCGGTCTTGCTGTCGCTGACGCTGCGTGCAAGCGACAGAGCTGCGCGCTCCACGCCATTGTTCTCGGGGCCCTTGATGAAGACTACCTGCAGGTTGCGCTTCAGCGACTCGGCTGTGCGCTGCAAATCGTCTGCGTCGTGGAACTCCTCCGCGGGTGCCTCGAACGTGTAGAATTCCTTGTTGAATTCGGATTCGACGGGCGCCGATTGGGCAACAAGGCCGCTCTGGTAACTGACACCGGTGGCCAGACCACCGAGACCCTCCTGGGCAGCGGCAATTCCAGCGCCCAGTTGCGCAAAGCCAACATTACGACCGACACCGAAGCTGCTACCGAGACTGCCACCGCTGGCGCTACCCTCCTGGGCAGCGGCAATTCCGGCGCCCAGTTGTGCAAAGCCAACATGACGACCGGCGCCGAAGCTGCTACCCAAACTGCCACCGCTGCCACTGCCGCTCAGTGCTCCCACCAAATGGGACGAAGCCACTGCGCCGCCGCTTAGACCACTAACGTCCTGCACGAGGCGACTGCCCAAACCGTAGTTGTAGCCGCCGGCGACATGGCTGACATCGGCGCTGACAGCAGCAACAAGCACGCAAAAAATCTGTTGGCGTGAAAGGAGTTGGCAAATGAAGCTAATTGAGTTGTTGAAGGCGGCCGACACGAACTTACCACCAAACCACGCATTGTTAATGTCACTTGAACTAATGTCACTGAGAGATGAACAGCTTTTGAATGCTGATTGATCGCCACGAAACGATATTTATATCATTCAAAGCGGTGGCATCAGCACAGCGAGAGTGCCAAATTTTGGCCTTGTGCAAAATTTTGCATATGCAAAGTGACAGTTTTTTGTGGTTGAATTTGTTTCTTGTGCGCTGAAGTTGCGTTCCAATTATGGGTGGAAGATATAAAATAAATCAGACGATTGAAACTGAATAACTAAATCATTAAAATCAACACGTTTTGAATATGCATCCCACAACTTGCATATATCGATTAATTGTGATTGGCTAATTTTGAAGAAAATCATGTGAAGTGTTTAATAGAGATCAGATACTTGTCTTGTTATTGACATATAGGAAATTGAAGATTCAAATTAGTTACGGAAGAATTCGTGTACTTAGTTGTAGAAATGATTGTTACATTTACTGACTGAAAGCAACCTAAGTAAATTTGTATGCCTCTACCAAATTTCTGGTTGACTACTTACATTCATCATTTCCTACTTAGGGAGAATTGGCTGAAAGAAAGTTTCCTGACATTCACTGAACTGGGTTTTAAACACAGGACCTTCTGATTTGACCCGTTTGGTCTATAACTCCATGAATAGCTCTCATAAGGCTTGCGACAACTAGGAGACATTAAATGAAGACTTTGGTACATCAAATTTAGTAGTGATTCATATATCTTAATTAATGTATCATATGTTTCAATTAAGCACCCTGAGGCGATGAATCTCGACGAACTAGTCAGCTCTTTATTTTCGAACACACGACACTTTGATTTGACTAGTTCGGTCCACAACTTGCCAAATGGATCTCTTCCGGCTTGCGACGACTAGGAGACATTCAATGAAGACTGGTGGTACGTAAAGTTTACTAATAACACAGCACAACAAAAAAACACTTTTTTCTGTTGCATGGAGTTTTTCTACTGTTTCTTACTAATTTGGGTGCGCTGATTTCGAATCTATCCTCAGTGAGATACCTATATCTCCATGTCATTTTTTCAGTTTTTCCTCTACTTTTTCCATATTTTTGATCGTAATTTCTAAACCAAAAAACCGATTGACATAATTTTCACCTTGTTGCATTAACAACACCGCACGGCTTCTTTTCCGATGCAAATTATTTTTATAAGCTTTAAAATGCCGCGGTAATTGGACCTCAAAGTCGGAAAAATTGAATTTTAAGGCGTTTTCTTTGATGGTCAAAAAAATACACATTTTTTGTAAATCAATTAACGAGTTAGGTGTTTAATGAAAGCCGGCACATCAATCAATACAACACAGCCAAGTTATTTGGCGGAATACACATTCGCATCGAAATAATAGCCAAAATGTACCATAGCCATTTTTGATCACTTTTCATACTTATTCCTTAAAAAATAGGAGCCTCAAAATATGCCTTATATAGTCTGAAATACAAGCAAAAAACGAAAAGATTTTGAATTGCTCGAAACAAAAAAAAAAATAAAAACTTTGCATTTTTTGAGGCTCCTCCTTTTTTAAGGAAAAAGTATGAAAATGACTATGGTACATATTTGCTATTATTTCGATGCGAATGTGTATTCCGCCAAATAATTTGGCTGTGCTGTTTGCTTGATGTTTCTTCTTAAGATATTCATATACTTCGTAACTTGATTTATGAAACATCTGTACAATTTTCGCCATCAGAAAAAAACGCCTTGAAATTCAATATTTTCCAACTTTTAAACCTTATTACAACGCCAATTTAGAACGCATAAAATTGATTAATGTCAGAAAAGATGGCGTGAGATGTTGTTAGTGCAACTATATAAAAATCATGTCGATAGGATTATTGGTTCAGAAATTACAGTAGAAAAAGAGGAAAAACCCGAGGAAAATTCGAAAAAGTGACACGCCCATTTTTTGCGAAAACTAGAGCTGTTACATAAAAACGGAGTAGGGTTTTGAAAACAGCGTGAAAAAACGATTCAGATTCATGTTAAAAACTCCATGCAACAGACATGCTGTTGTGCAGTGTAATGCATATATATTAATTAATATTTCATGTATTTAAATTATTTTTGAACGATGACCTTTTAAAAGTAAAAAAAGTATTGTTCAGCTAAATGACACATACTGATTCTGAAACTATATGACAATAGCTTTCCAACACATATTTGGAAAGGTGAATCACTGTTCACAAAATCAAGTTACGCCATCTGTTAGAAAACCGCACGAATTAACCGGTACCCTTATTAATTTGATCATTTTGGTCTATAACTCAATAGCTCTCATAAGGCTTGCGGCAACCAAGAGACATTCAATGAAGACTAGGAGCCTTTCAAACTCTGGATCTGAATTAGTCAGCTCGTTATTTTTCAAACAACCAACAACATTCCTTAGTTAAATAGAGTTCTTAATGTTAACTCTTCATTGATCCGCTTGCTGCTGCATCGACCGAAAGCTAGACACTTCCTTATAAAGTGTTCATAATTTTCGTATAAATTGTGTGTCCTTCTCTACGTCTTCCATACACATTTCATAGTATAAAGCAGATAACACTGCACAGCAAAATAAAATTTTTTTTAAATACCAAGGTTCTGACAACTTGTACTAATTTTGATTAAGTACGAAATAAACACTTAAACACATTTTCAGTTTTGGCTTAATTCTGACGTTGAAGTTAATTTCTGAGCTTTGATGTATTCAGGGACCTATAGTAGAATTTTATGGCAAATATTTTCATGGTACATTTTTTCCTTAAAAAGTCCTGTTTTACCGGACATTTTTGGCATTTTAGAAAAAAAAGGGTCAAATTGACCCATAAAAATAGTAGCTACAGGGTTAAAATGCTCCACAAAAATATTCTTCGTAGTATTTTACATCAAATTGCTGAACTCATCATATACCTAAAATGTGAGGTTACATGGTTTTCGTATGCCGATTCACCATAAGAATGTGCAAAAGGTGGAAAAGTTTGACCCCCCTAAAAAAAAAATTCAGATGTAAACTTTCAAAACGCCGATACCCGTATATTTTTTTTTGGTCCCCTCTACCAGAATCCGTTGTCAGAACCTTGTTATTTTTTTTTGTGTTGTGCAGTGTGATTGACGTAGCATTGCTTGAATAGTTCCACAACAGTTTTCAGATTATGTTACTTTTACCTGAATTCCGTGAAGAGTTCTACGATAGTTGTAAGAAAACTTTTCCATGAATCCAACCCATGTCTCATTCCATATATTAATTAGCCATTTTGTCTGGCCGTTCCGAAATCTTTTCTTATTATTTATATATTTTCCATAATTATTCTTGATTTTATAGCTTATTGTGTGTTTGAGTGAACTAACGCCACATAGCAGTTGAGCAATTGAAAGTCCTACAAATGGGAATTTTAATAGAAAGACGTTTTGTCTCTGTGTATAGAAACTTTGCACTATCACGTACCACTGTGAAATTTTGAGCAGCTAAATTTAAACATGTCCGTACCAGCTTGAAAGACCATGAACATTCAAAAACTGCAACCACTGACAAAAACAACATTCAAGTTCACCAAAAAGGTGCTTCTAATTCTCTGTTATTTAGTTCAATTTAGGTGCAAAGAATCAGAGATGGAAGAAGTGTGTAGACTACAAATGGACAATGTAGAAAAATAAATATAAATTTGAAGAAAAAATGTCGTGTATCTTTGTTATGTCAGAAACTTTTCAGACCGCCCTTGTATTCGTATACAATTTGCCGGAAGTGAGAGTCGAAAGTTCGTTGGAAATTCAAGTCAAGGAAATTCATCACTTTGTATCAGCGTGCTTCATCACTTTGCATGAAAAAGGCAGGACGGCAAAGTGCCGTAATAGATTTCTATATTCAGTTGTTTAAGTTGCATGCCATGTCTTTGTCGTTGATGGGAACAATAAATGGTTTTCATTGGCTAAGATAATCAAGACATATCTCATATGAGATGATTACCTTATTACAAGTATACCAACAATTCTATTAGTAGAATCATTAAAATTTTCTTACCCCAAGTCTAAGCTAAGGCAATGCGGTTTGATAGGCCGAAACAACCTTGAACTTCAAACTACTCGAAAACTTTGAAAAAGCCTTAATTGAAGTTCGAGGTTCCAAGTTGGTTGGTATTTTGAACACTTCCAATTTGAAGATCGAGGTTGTTGTTGTGGTTGAGATCTTTGAAATTATATCATAAAACCTCAACTTGGTTGTGTAATCGTTCCAAAAAGCCTATTTCAAAGCAATTATCTTTGTGAAATTTCATTGCCTAATTAAAACGAAAATCAAATCAAATAAAAAACATTATTAGTTAAGCAAACTTGTAGTTAAATCTCAATGTTCAAATTGCCGACTTTACCGCCACTACTCGTTGGAGATTAATAGCGTCCGCATTAATCGGAAAAAGTGTGAAAAAGACACATTTACCATATAAACAAAAGACAAGAAAAAATAAATAAATAAATAACAGGCCCGAAAAATGCCAGCACGATATCGACAAATCAGTTGACAAACATGTTCAGCACACAAACCGACAGCAAACTGAGCTGTCAAACAGTGTGTTGTTGTTGTTTGTTTTATATTTGTTTTGTCGGCTGTCTTCTTTTATTTGATTAGCTTTTGTTGGCATTCAGTCAAACGGGAAACTAATCTAATCCACTTAAATTTTTTTTATGGCGTTGCCACAACGCGTTCATCATCATCATCATCATCACCGTCGAGACGAAAACGCAATGAAAAACCATACAAATACAACACAAAAAAACAGCAACAAAAGTGGGTGTGTTTGCTGTTGAATTATCAGTGTGTCGTGTCAATTAAACAGACTTCGCGCCGGCCACGCATCAAAGTTGTGTTGGCCAACTCAACGCACCCACACACACGCACACACACACATAGACGCCATAAATAAATTGCGTGCGTGTGTGTGCGTGCGTGTAAAAATTAAAATATTCACTAGTGGCGCACTTAAGTTGCCATCGCGGTGCAACTGAGCGAAAATGCTGACAACATTTTGCTGCCAATGGTCGGCAATGCTCTTCACACCAACGACTGCCGCCGTTTAAAGTCCGCACAAAGGACGAAGTGTTGTTGGGTTTTTTCGTGTTCTCTGAGTAGTCAGAAAGTAGTTTACACGTTGTTGCACAATTTACGTTTGTGCAACGTGTAAATGTTTGCCACTTTTTTCATGTTGCACGTTGTTCTTTTACTGTTGCAATTGTTGTAGCTATTGTGTTGCATTTTCTTGCGCTGTTCACTTGAATTTGGTTTTTTGCATCATAATTTTTTTGAAGCAGCTAACAAGAAAAAACGAACGCACCAAGCGAACGCAAGCATTGGGTACGCTACAGCGAGCATGTTTAGACATTTGCATTTACATTCGAATTTTATTTTGCATATTCAGACAAAATTGTTGCTACAGGAAATTGTTGGGGTATGCACAAACTTATACTAAAATTAACTTCAGTTAATAGTCAAACTAACATACGAAAGTATTAGAGGAATAAAATCTATTTTAGAATAAAGTGTCAAATGTTACAAGAAACTATAAAATAAATTTCATTCGTATGATTTTATAAACATTTTACGACAAAGGTTACCGGCTACTAAAACCATTTTCTTTCAAGCATTTATTATTTATTAAATTATTGAAATTATTACATTGACAGAAAATTTATTCTTAATAAATTTATTTAATAAATTATAATTAATAATACAAAATAATATAATAAATAAATATAATATAAATAAATAATAATAAATTTAATAATAATTTTATTCGTAATAGATAAAATTAATACATAGACGCCAAGTATAGAAACCATCAATTAATTTCATTAATTTCAAAAGGCTTCAAGTTAAAAAATTTCAAATATACTTTAGAAAGCATGGAATTAGGTTGAAAATAGTCAAGTCAATTTTCGAAAGCACCACCTTTTTTTCAAATAGTAAAAAAAAATCGTTAACAAACATCAAATAAACAATTAAACATATCAAGCAATAATTATAAAACGTAAAATTTTTTTGTGGATAGCGAAATATTATTTCAATAGCATCAAATGAACTCCAGAAGATATCAAATGCACATAAAAAATCATAGCATTGAGTTCAAAACAGTCAAATGTATTCCAGTAACCATCTCATATTTTTCGAAGTAGTGGAACCTTTTTCAGAAAACATCAAATGAATGCCCAGAACGCTCATCAAACGCTCATCAGAAAGCTTTAAATGGATTTTTGAATAGTCAAATATCTGTCAAAAAACACCAAACTTGCTTTAAAAGATATCTAATACAAATAAGAAATCATCAAACTTATTTCAGAATAGTCTAATGGATTTCAACAAGTTTCAAATGAGCTCTAGAAGGTATGAAATTTACACCAGAAAGCATCAAACTTATTTTAGAATAGTCTAATAAATTTCAAAAAGCATACAATCAACTTTAGAATATATCAAACTCTCATCAAAAAGCATACAATTGATTTCAGAACAGTCAAATGGTTTCAAAAAGCCTCAAATTAAGTTAAAAAGATATCATATACACTTAAGAAAGCATTAAACTGATTTCAGAATGGTTAGATGTACTTTAAAATCATCAAATGTACTCCAGAAGATATCAAATACATACAAGAAAGCTTCAAAGTGACAACAAATGAGAGAAATTGATTTCAGAAGGCATCAAACTCATATAAGAAGTAATCAAATGTACACCAGAAAGCATCAAATTGATTTCAAAATAGTCAAATGGATTTCAGAAAGCATCAAACTAATTTCAGAAGACATTAAAAGGAGTCAAATTTATTCCATAATATTTAAATGGATCAAATTAATTTCAGAATAATCGAAAGAATTTCAGATCAAATATATTCCAAAATAGTCAAATGCCTTTTCAAAAAGCATCCATTAACTGTCAGAAGATATCAAATGCACATCAAAAAGCATTAAATTTATTCCATAATATTTAAATGGATATCAGAAAGCATCAAACAAACTTCAGAAGATATAATAAAATATTAAGAAAGTATTTAATTGATTTCATAATATTGAAATGGATTTCAGAAAGCATAAAATTAATTTCAGAAGTTATCATATGCACTTAAGAAAGCATCAAATTAATTTCAGAAGACATCAAATGCTCATCAAAAAGGATCAAATTTATTTTGTAATATTTTAATGGATCAAATTAATTTCAGAATAATCGAAAGCATTTCAGAGAGCATCAAATATATTCCAAAATAGTCAAATGCCTTTTCAAAAAGCATCAAATTTATTCCATATTATTTAAATGGATATCAGAAAGCATCAAACAAACTTCTGACGATATAATAAAGTATTAAGAAAGTATTAAATTGATTTCATAATATTGAAATGGATTTCAGAAAGCATCAAACTAACTTCAGAAGTTATCATATGCAATTAAGAAAGTATAAAATTAATTTCAGAAGACATCAAATGCTCATCAAAAAGGATAAAATGTATTTTGTAATATTTAAGTGGATCAAAATAATTTCAGAATAATCGAAAGGATTTCAGAGAGCATCAAATATATTCCAAAATAGTCAAATACCTTTTCAAAAAGCATCAAATTTATTCCATAATATTTAAATGGATATCAGAAAGCAACAAACAAACTTCAGAAGTTATAATAAAGTATTAAGAAAGTATTAAATTGATTTCATAATATTAAAATGGATATCAGAAAGCATGAAACAAACTTCAGAAGATATCATATGCACTTAAGAAAGCATAAAATTAATTTCAGAATAATCGAAAGGATTTCACAAAGCATTAAATATATTCCAAAATAGTCTCTTCAAAAATCATCTATTGACTGTTAAAAGATATTAAATCATCAGAAAGCATCAAATACATTGTTGGATATTCAAATTCCTTTAAAAAAGGATTCATTGAATTTGAGAAAATATAAAATAAACATAAAAAAGCATCAATCATATTTGACACTAGTTAAATAGATTTCAAAGAGCATCAAATCACCGCCAGAAAATATCAAATTATCATCAGAAAGCATACAATTTTCTCTAGAAGAGTCTAAAAACATTATAAAAACATCAGACGACATCAAATGTACTTCAAAATTTATTAAATAAATTTCAGACTAATCTAATTGATTTGAAAAGACATCAAATTCGCTTCAGACGATTTCAAATGCTCATCTTAAAGCATCAAATTATTATTACTCAGTGCTATTTAGATCTCGGGTTGCATATATCGTGTTTAAAGTGACAAAATTTAAACAATTTTATAGTTCGTTAAAATCAATCAATCAGTTATCAATCTTCAGTGTTTTAAAACTTCCTCACTATTCTAATTTAAGCCGCATCAGTAATTTTTTGTTCCCTTGACCAACACATTTGTCACATATCGTGAATACCGCAACTGTTAGTTTTCTTAAATTTCAGTGTTCGGGCAGTTAACATGTTTGTGTAGGGCATACAATAGTTAGAGTAGTAAAGTGTGCATGAAAATGCTGTTTCGGCCGAAAAGCGTGAAAACGCCTCAGCGTTGTTGCTGCTCGTTTGTGTTATTTTTGCCGCTGCTGTTGTTATTTATTATTAAAATATTTTTGTTTTTGTTTTAAGAAAGCAAATATGCCCAGCAGGAGCGGCACTGAGAAGTGGTTGTAATATTTTTCATTTGTTTTTTTGAAGGGGCTCGTGCGAAGCGTACGCGCTCGTTTGCTTTTTCAAGCGTTTCCGGAACAAAGCCAGGCAATTTTATTCTTTCAGCTTTTACACTTTTACTAGCAGCGTGTTGTGGTGCCATGGCATGCAGCAGCAAAGTTAAAAACAGCCAAACTCTTTGGTCCATTTTGTATGCCCTACGCGTTCGAAGAGTTGTGTTAGTGTTGTTGGGTTTTGGTTTTATGAAGAAACATTGATTCAGATTAGAGAAAAAAAGAATTTGCTTGTTACTTGGTTGTAAATGTATCAAGCAATTTTTAGGCGGGTCACCCTCCCTGCTATTTTTCCCTTTCGATGGGACATTGCATCATTGGTTGTTATATACAGAAGATTGGCCTTCACTTTGGAGACTGCTTTTACAGTTACGGGTCCTTTAAGTAAGTTAGGTGACATCGCTTTTTCAGTGATTACACCATGCGACAAAAATTAAAAAAATTTTTCACACCGGAAAAAATCCATATGGGCGTGAAACTAGAGACCAAACATAATAATACTGCGTACTCAGTTTTTCATTTCTACATCCTTTGTCCTTTTAAAAGGACTTTAAAAGGAATTTTGAAGGGGATAAAAAATAAAAAAAAATATAAAAAATACTTAACCTCGTTAGAATATGGCGATTTGTATATCAAATGAAAGAGGAAAGGCTGAAGAATTAAAAAAAAGTTGATTTTTGATCTGTTTGTAAAAAAAGGATATGAAAAAGGTCCTTTGAAAATTTTAATCCATTATATCCTTAAAAATTTATATAGAATTTTCTTGAAAAGTAAATGTGTTAAAACTCAAAATCTCCTTGATCACGTGTCAAAATTTCATTATTCTCGCTTCATTAATTTTGTATTATTTTATTATTTCAAATACTGATACTCCAATAAATTTGAATTTTTGTGTTTCATTAGAATTGCAGCTTCCGCCTTTTTTTAATAACTTTCGAACCAATAAAGTTAAAGTAATGATATTTTGACACGTGATCAGGGAGATTTGGGTATTTAACATACTTACTTTTCAAGAAAATTCTGTGTAAATTTTCAAGGATATAAAGGATTAAAATTTTCAAAGGACCTTTTTCATATCCGTTTTTTACAAATAGATAAAAAATTAATTTTATTTAAATTCTTGAGCCTTTCCCCTTTCATTTAATATACATATCGCCATATTCTAGCGAGGTTAAGTATTTTTTATATTTTTTATATTTTTTATCCCCTTCAAAATTTTGAAGTCCTTTTAACAGGACAAAAGATGTAGAAATCAAAAACTGAGTACGCAGTATTACTATATTTGGTCTCTAGTTTCACGCACATATGGATTTTTTCTGGTGTGAAAAATACTGTCGCACGGTGTTAGAGTCCAACCAGTAATGACTCAACTTGGCTCGTCAAGGACTCTCTTTCTTTTGCTCTGACTTTTGGCTTGAAGTCGAAACCCTCTATCGACTTCTTGATTCATTGATTCAGTTCTTATTTATCTCACCAGTTAGTCCAACTATCAGCAGTTCAAATATCCCTAAAACTTTATTCACACAACTCACATTCTCACTTCGTTTAACTTCCCCTACTCCACTTACGTCTGGTGACTGTGTAGCGCCAATTTATTTGCGGTTTGTCTCATTCGTGTTCTTATTTGTTTTACAATTGTACTTGATTTCATTTTTTTTACCCATTTTTACGGCAATTTTCTGCGCAATACCTTTTAAAATTCAAGACTTCATACACAAATTGCACGAGCAATGCCAACGTTTTCTCGAACTTGAACGGTTTTCGTGTTTTGTTGGTGTGTTATGCGTTGTACGTTGTAGTGTCTTTGCATGTTTCGGAAATTGCGTGTTGCCGCCAGTGCCAGCCGGCCGCAAAGCAGCGCAACAAAGAAACACCAGAAATATGACTTGGGGCTGCGAAATCGTTGGCATGTTGCCCGGCAGGTCCGTTTTAATTTAGTGCGCTTGTTAATCGCAACTTTTAATTACTCCGTTTTATTGCCCTTTTCTGGTTCGTAAAACCCGGACCCGTTTCATTGGCGTTACTTCGTGCCGCATACCAGCGGCCGTCCGCTCCCCCTCGGCGCACAATCGGCTCAATCGGCTCGCACAGTGTCGCAATCTGACGCACTTGTCGCTGCTAATAGTGAATACACGACTAGTATTTTATGGCCGGTGAGAGCAAAAACAAAAACAAAAATAAAAACAAAAACGCCAAGTTTTGCTGCTTTGACAAATCTGCTGCTTAACCCTCGACTGGCCGAGGTCAAAGCTTTAAAATGTCATTTGCTTGCTTTCGGTTAGTGTCGCACCAGCTGTTGCTGCTGCCATTGTTGGCAAAGTATTCGGCGTAGTTTCAAGAACAACAACAACAACACTACACTACTCCACATTGATTAGCAGCGCATGGCAGTGGGTGTGGGTGCATGAAATAGTTGCGTATAATTTAGATGTTTGTTGTTGGTGGTTGGGCATTTTATATGGCCGAAAGTTTTGCTATTTCGAAGGCCCACCGCAACGGAGCCAATGGGCGGAGGTGGCAATTTGGGCGCAAGTGTGAAAGCATGAGTTCTGAGTGTTGTGTAGTAAAAGTCGGGGGGGGGGGGGATTTGTTTTAAATATGCGAGTGTGTTGCGCATTGAAAAGCCAATGAAATGGGATTTTGGGAATTGGACAAACTTTGCACAAATATTTATGCTGGGAAAATATTTCATCTATGCATAAAAGTGAAAAGTTATTATTTGCTTTTGTGTATTAAATCAATAGATGTGAAAAATCATTGAATTATTGATCAGAATTTAGCACTTGTGGCTTGCAAAAATTTAGAGAATTTATGTTTTAATTTACAATGGTTTTGTGGCACAATTCAAGAAGAAAGGTGTTGGTATTTATTTTGGTGTTACTAATAACTTTTCACGATTTTCTTTAAAACATTGAACTTAAATGAAACAAACAATGAACTTGAATAGAGATATGAACAGAGACAGTGGTGCACAGAGAATTTAATTTTGGGGGGGCCGGTTTTGCGTAAAACTTTTGAGCCAAATACCATTCGAAACCATATTTTGTACTAGAAATTTTTCTGTTGGGGGAGGTGAACCCCAAAAACCTCTCCCCCTGCGTGTGCCACTACTCGTCTTGATATATATTCACCTCATACCTATTCTATTAGTAGACCAGTTATTATTCTGAAAATGTGTTTTTCTTCTTGTTCACTCCGCTTGGGTTTATAGGACCTTAACAATGCCTTTTGTTGGTTAAATTAAACGATTAAAGTTCTTCATTGTACATATTTCCTGATCCAATGCCTCTCAAGACACGATATGAGAAAGGGATTGAATCCCTTGACATGAAATCTTTGATGTAAAATATTATTTCTATAAGTAGGTACCTATGTATTTATGTTCAAAACATATGGAAAACTTTGCTCAGGATATAAAAAAACATCTTAGATACCTCAACGATAAATCTTTGGTAAAAAATCTTATTTTGAATTCTATTATAATAAATAAAATAAATAAATAAATAAATAAATAAATAAATAAGTAAATAAATAAATAAATAAATAAATAAATAAATAAATAAATAAATAAATAAAAAAATAAATAAATAAATTAATAAATAAATTAATTAATAAATTAATTAATTAATTAATAAAAAAATAAATAAATAACTAAATAAATAAATAAATAAATAATTAAATAAATAAATAATAAATAAATAAATAAATAATAAATAAATAAATAAATAAATAAATAAATAAATAAATAAAAAAATAAAAAAGAAATAAATAAATAAATAAAAAAATAAATAAAATATAAGAACGATTGTGGTCGAGATAAAGCAACAACTTTTATCCTCTTACATGAAATCTTTGGTGCAAATACTTTTATTATTTATTTTATCGTTTATTCAAGACATAAGGAAAAATATGCCCAAGCTAATAAACAAGATTTGGGTCCTTTGATGAGAAATCTTTGGCGCAAAATTTTATTTCTTTTTCCTCTCAAGATATGAAGAAAAAGTAGATTCCTTGACATAAAATTTTTGGTGCATAAGGGAAACTATGCCCAAGATATGAGCACAAATTGCGTTCCTTTGACATGAAATCTTTGTAGCAAAATCGTATTTCTATTTCTATTATAGACAAGTAAAACTATGACCAAGATATGGGAATAAATTTGAATTCCTGGAAGTGAAATCTTTGGTACATAAGAAAAACTATGCCCAAGATATGAGGAAACATTTTGTTCCTTTGACGTGAAATTCTTGGTACAAAATCTTGTTTCTATTTACTTATATTGTAGACAAGAAAAAATGTCGATTCCTTGACATGAAATCTGGAAATCTTGACAGGAAAACTGTGCCCAAGAACTGAGGAAAAATTTCGTTCCTTTTACATGAAACTTTGTAACATTTAATATGTAATAATTTTTATTTTAGACAAGGAAAACTTTGCCCAAGATATGAAAACAAAGTTCAAATCCATGAGGTGAAATCTTTGGTCTAAAATCATATTTCTAATTCTATTCAAGAATTAAGGGAAGCTATTATATTAAAAAAAAATACACTATAACACAAACTTTGATCTCTTGATGAGAGATGATGATGACATCTTGAAGGTCGCATAGCAAAACTGTATTTCTTATGCATTCCAGGACTTAATCCAATTCTAATCCAAGAAAGAACTTCTTTTCTTAGTGGAGACACAATACGCTTCAAAGCTCACAGTGCACTGAAGCTAATTTTTGTTTTAACGAAAAGCCATTTTAATTGTTTCTTATTTAAAACTAAAGTCTCCACATTTTCATTTTTATTTTCATTGCTATGTTTGTGTTAAATAGTTCAATGAACTCGTGCAAGTATATCAACTTTTACATAGGTTCAAACATTCGTTTTTCGTAGTGTTGCAAGTAGCCCTTTAAGGCCTCCTTTTGATAGGTGTAATTTATGAGTGTATGTAATGGAAATAAATTTGCATGCGGTCACACTCGTTACCCAATTTCTTCACCTTCCTTGCCCAGTTTCTTTCATTTTCATTTTCATTACCTTTTGCTTACTCTTATTTTCCAACTTCTAGTTGAAGATTTATTGAGTTTCCTAATTGAGCCACTACCAACGAGTTCACACATTAATTTGCCTAAACATCTCATAAAATTTAAAGATTTATAAAGATCGGTTTTTGGGGTCAAATTTATTTGGCCATTCATAAGCGAGCATTAGACCTGTCAAATGGTTGGCGCCTTGCACACAAAGTTACCTATTTGCGCAAATAAATATTTAGTTACATTTATACGGAGAAAACATAACTTTGTATGTTTGTTCATAAGTGTTTTGAGCAACCCTTAGTTTTAAATTTAAAATATGTTGCATGTAAAAAAAAAAACAACAAAACTACCCAACTGTAGTAAATGCCTTCTAAGTCAACAGCTGCAACCCAACGCACAGCTCCTATCATTTGAGAGCATACAAACATACATATTGACATATTTATGGACATATTTATTGAGTAGTTGTGTATGGTTTTGTGTTCATAGTTGCGTGAACCCCGAAGAGGAGCCTAGTTTCGAGAAGAACTTATGTAAAGTTGACCCCAATTTCATGGCATACTACAGTCGGCAATACACACACACAGTCAGCATTTCTGTACACACAGAAATTGTTCGATATTCATACGAGAACACCGGCCTCGATACTGCAGCAGGTATCGCGCTGGATTTTCATACCAGAGGCATCAGGTTCGATTCCTAGTTCGGGTTGGTGAAACACTCATCTACTTTCATCGCTATCTATAGGAAAGAGATGGGAATTACAAGAATGGCAGGCAATGGCAACACCGCCAAGTGTGAAAGGAAATCTGGCAAAACCGCCATTCGGATTTGGAGTTAAACTGTAAGGTCCCTGTAGGTCCTGTAGGATTTCTTTAGAATTTGTTGAATGACCTTTGAGCATAAATTGGATGAGCAACTTAAAAACAATTGCTTGGTAATAAAATTAATTGCCGAATGACAATGTGGATATCAAATGAAAGACAAAAACTGTCTACAGATGGCAACAATTTAACAGTTTCCGTTTGCGCAGAAGGTGAAAATCTTCATAGAAACTGGTAGATCCATATTCACCTGTCTGCTGGATTCTTGCCAACTAAAATGTTGTCCTATTCGGGGGATTTGTTCAAGCGAACCACACAGTGGACCCTTTTCGTCCAGTTAGTAGCCAGAAAATGTTAAAAAATACAGTTTCTACTTGAATATTCAAAGATAAAATTATTAAAGGATAATTTCAATTTTAGTGTAAACTTAAATATTCCTTAAATATTTAATATTTTCTTCTCTACCACTTTTGCTAAATAAAAACTAAAACTCGAAAGTTTCCTCATAGACAGATTTTGTCGGACCAGTTCTAAATCGAATATATTTTCAAATTGTATTCGAATAAATGTTATCAAAAAAGTTATCGCAAATGACATATCGAAAGTCCGTCTACAGATTAAGTCTGTTTTCAAAAATGGAATAACTTCAAACTATAGTCAATTAAAAATCATGAAAGTAGTGTTTAATCTCAAAAATAACATATTGAAAATTAGATCTTCTTAAATTCGTTTACAGATTTTGTTAGAGTCCGACCGATACCAAATTTTTTGGCCGATGCCGATGCATAGAATAAATAACAGGAATGAATTCAATCAAAAACACAGTATATTTTATAAAATAACAAAAGGAACTTTTACATATTGTTTGTAATATTCATCACAAAATGACAAAAAAAACGAGAAAAGAAATAATTAAAAACTAAATAAAATTACAAAATAAGTAATTCAGAATTCTAATACATTAACATGTATTAAAAAAAATTAAATATCTCATTTATTCAACTGAGAGACAAACAAATATATTAAAAAAATATATATATATAAAATATATATACTCGTACTATATGGGGCATTTCACGTCAAGCGGACAACCCAAAAAAAGTGAGGTCATGAATTTTGTTTATATTCTGGTCAGTTATACTTCTAGTAGACGTGGATGTGTACACCCAATTTTTTTTTCGTATGATGTTTTTTAGCTGAGTTATGAGCTTCTAAAAATTGACTAAACATAAAGTCATGAATTTTTGGATGCTTATTATCTGTATCAATTAATTTGTAAAAAAAACTAAAAAGTATTGTTTCTTATAGAAAAAAGTTGTTGTTTTTTTGTTTTTATCGAATTCTAAATTTTAATTTTTTTTTACGTATAGTAAACCGGAAGTGAAAATTTCACATCGATGTTTGAGTAACTTCGACACTTGATCGTGTAAAAATCCATTATTTTCAGCTATGTGTATGTACTGTATGTGCTCTAAGTCTTAAATGGTTGGAGATCACGTTTTAATTTTTTTTGTGGAGAATGAGTACATTTGAAGCTTTAATTTACGTTAAAATAATTAAAAAAAAAAGTGTCGAAGTTACTCAAATATCGATTTCAAATTTTCACTTCCGGTTTACTATACGTAAAAAAAAAAATTTAGAATTCGACAAAAACAAAAAAACAACACCTTTTTTCTATCAGAAACAATACTTTTTAGTTTTTTTTACAAATTAATTGATACAGATAATAAGCATCCAAAAATTCATGACTTTATGTTTAGTCAATTTTTAGAAGCTCATAACTCAGCAAAAAAACATCATACGAAAAAAAAATTGGGTGTACACATCCACGTCTACTAGAAGTATAACTGACCAGAATATAAACAAAATTCATTTTTTTGGGATGTCCGCTTGACGTGAAATGCCCCATATATATAATATTTATCGTAAATATTGCATACAAATTCAATTTTTTATTCAACTTAAAATTACGATTTTTATATTAAAATTTGTACTCTCAAATTGCGAACCGGTGTACAGATGCAGTGGGAAGAAGTCAGAATACAAATTTGGAAAAAATAAAAGGCCTGTTTAAAAAAAATGCTTCCAATTAAAAACGAAGGATAATATTGTAAAATTAAATGCCCTTTCTTCTGATATGCGCATTAATTGACAAAATGCATAGACATTTCGAGAAAATCTGTGTTTTTAAGACTACCTAGTTTTTATAAAAACATTTCTAGGAAACATTTATATTAAACAGTATCTAAAAATACATCACTGAAAAGGGGTATAAGAACCCGTTGGTACAAAAAATGAAAACAAAAAAATGAAAGCAGAAAAATAGGCCGATGCCATCATCGACCAAAAAAGGCCGATGCCGATTCTTTTTTTTGGCCGATGCCGATACTAGCCGATGCCGATACCAATTTTATTGGCCGATACTAGCCGATGCCGATTAATCGGTCGGACTCTAGATTTTGTTGGATTGGGTCCAGTTTCAAATCGGATGTGATTGCAAACTATAGTCAATTAAAAGTCCTTAAGAACGTATTAAATCTCGCAAATAAGTAACACCTCGAAACATCAATCAAATCAAATCAAATCTACCAAATTGTTGGCAATTTTATTTTCCTGTTGATTAAAAATCAACAGAAAAATATTCGAAAATTTTCATAACAAACTGTTGCGTGCTGTAATGCAAAGATTTTCAAGTCAAGATTCTCAAGTCGACTGACTAATGATTATCAGCCATAAATTTTCAGTTTAAGCACCGTTTTGTGTACTTTGCGCCACCGAGTGCACAGTGTGTGACCGGAGGTCAACGCAGCTGCAGCTGACAACAGTAAACGCACATCGCACACAACGCCAAAGCTGAACTCACTTTCGCTTCAAATTCGGCTTATTGCATGGCAAACGTCGACAGGGGGGCGGCACCAAATGCGCAACAACAACAACAGCAACTGTTAAAACAACAACAACCAATATGAAAAGCCAACTGCGATGAGAAATTCGGTGCGGAGATTTGCGCTTCGCCGCCGCTTTGGGTAGTGGAAGCTCGCACTCGAATATTGGAAAAGTTTTCCGTTGATTTTTAATATCGCAGGTGAGTGTAAATAATTTATGGCATTAATTTACGTTTCACTTCCAATCGTGCGAAGAAACGGAAGCCAACCGAAACTACTATAGACAGCAACGCTGCGCAGCGCAGTGGGGGCAGCGTATCGCCGCGTAGTGTGTCGTGCGGCGTTCTGTTGTTGTTGTTGTTCCTGTTGTGCGGTTGGTGCGTGTGTTAGTGCACGGAACTTGAGAGCTGCTACAGTGAGCGTGAATATTTGCAATTCCAAGCAAAATGAAACAAATGCGCAACTTTATAGACGAGTGTGAGTGGGTGTGTGTGTGTGACTGTATGTGTGAGTGCGATACGCCTGAAGCTATTTGGCGCAATTTATTTATTTCATTTCTATTATTTGTGATTTTGCAAAATAAAAGCATTGCAAAGTGGATTTGATAAGCGCAAACATAGTTAAACAGAAAAATATTTTGGGGGGTTTCAAGAAGTAATTCTTTAATATTCATAAAATGCCAAAAAATTCCTTTTAATTTGTATGTAGTTTTAAAGTCGACCCTAATATTTCGAGGAGGAGGGGTTTCAACCCCCCAAAACCCCCCTGAATCCGCCACTGTAGTTAAAAATTTAATTATGAAGCGAGCGAAATTGAAGAAATTGTTGCTTAGTTGCTGAGTCTTTACTAGGGAACAATGCCTTATCTTTGAACTGTCCTTACTTTTTTCAATGCATTTTCGTCTTTTGAAAAGCGTATGTCAAAATTAAAAATTTGCTTTGACAAATCCTGAAAGTTCATGGAGGAGGAGTAGACTTTGCTTTTTGTATACTGGAATAATCTCCAACGTTATAAAACATCAGGAAACGCAAGCTGGGTTCATACCAGATACTGGAAAATGAACTAAAAACTGTAATATTTTCTAGACTTAAAAGAAGAAGAAAAGATTTTTTCGATTCTTGGTCAAATCGACTTCAAAGGAATCAATTTTGATTTCCCATTTAGTCTGTAATGAAATCGGTCTTTGGGCTATGCGACCACAAAGAAATCAACTTTGATTTTCAGTTTAGACTTCAACGAAATCGATTTTGGGAATCAACTTTGATTTTCTGTTTAGTCTTCAACGAAATCGGTTTTGAGAATCAAACTTTGATTCGAAATCGATTCTCGTTTTACCCGACTCTGAGAGAATAAACATTGATTTTTAGTTTAGTCTGCAATGAAATCAGTTCCTGGCCTATTTGACTCCAAAACAATTTTCATTATCAGTTTAATATTCAATGAAATCGGTTCCTGGTGTTTCTGACTCTAAAGGAATCAACTTTAATTTTCAGTTCCGACTTTAATGAAATCGGTTGCTGGCCTATTTGATCCTAAGGGAATTAATATTCGTTATCAGTTTAATCTTCATTGAAATCAGTTTTGGAAATCTAAAGTAATTTTCAATTTAGTCTTCAATGAAATCGGTTCCTAGCCTATTCGACTCCAAGGGAATCAAATTTCAGCTTAAACTCCATGTCAGCTTAACCCTTTCAGTCACAATGTCCAATATATTGGACTACAGCCCATACAATTCATACAGAACGGGTTTCTTTTCATGTCGGAAAGGGTTAAACTCCAATGAAATCGGTTCCTGGTGTTTCCGATTTTAAAGGAATAAACTTTGATTTTCAGTTTCAACTTCAATGAAATCAGTCTTGGCCTATTTGCCCCCAAAGGAAACAATTTTCATCATCAGTTTAATTTTTAATGAAATCGGTTTTGGTAATCAACAGTAACTTTCAATTTAGTCTTCACTGAAATCGATTACTAGTTTATCCGATTCCAAAGGAATCAACTTTGATTGTCAGTTTAAACTTCAATGAAATAGGTTTTATCCTTAAAAGAATAAACATTGATTTTCAAATAAGTCTTCAATGAAATCAGTTCCTCAATTCAATAAATTTTCAATATCAGTTTAATCTTCAATGAAATCGATTTTGGTAATCAACAGTAATTTTTAATTATTTTTCAATAAAATCGGTTTTGGCAATCAACAGTAATTTTTAATTTAGTTTTCAATGAAATCAGTTCCTGGCCTATTCGACTCCAAGGGAATCTAATTTGATTGTCAGCTTTAACTTTAATTAAATCGGTTTTATCCCTAAATAATTAACATTGATTTTTAGTTAAGTCTTCAATGAAATCAGTTCCTCAATTCAATCAATTTTCATTATCAGTTTAATATTCAATGAAATCGGTTTTGGTAATCAGCAGTAATTTTTAATTTAGTTTTCAATAAAATCGGTTCCTGGTGTATCCGACTCTTAAGGAATCGACATTGATTTTCAGTTAAGTCTTCAATGAAAATAGTTCCTGACCTAACCGACTCCAAAGAAATCAACTTTGTTTTCCCATTTAGTCTGCCATGAAATCGGTTTTGGGAATCAACTATGATTGTCTTCAATGACTTCAATTGACTTCAATGAAATCGGTTCCTGCGATTGGTTCTGCGACTCTAAAGGAATCAGCTTTGATTTTCCGTTTAGTATTCAATGAAACCGATTCGTATTTTATTCGACTCTAAAAGAATCAATATTGATTTTCAGTTAAGTCTTCAATGAAAATAGTTCCTGTCCTAACCGATCCAAAGAAATCAACTTTGTTTTCCCATTTAGTCTTCAATGAAATCGGTTTTGGGAATCAACTTTGATTTGAAACCTGTTCTTATTTTATTCGACACTAAAAGAATCAGCATTGATTTTCAGTTATCTAAGTCTTCAATGAAATCCGTTTCTGACCTGTTTGAACTCTATGGAATTAATTTTCCTTATCAGTTTAATATTCAATAAAATAATTTTTAGGAATCAGCTGCAATTTTCAGTTTTCAAGTTTAACTTTGACAAATAATCAAAATGTTTTCTTTCCTGTTTTATTAAATTCTTAAGAAATCAAATTTGATTTTTTGTTTTCCCTAAAATCTTTTCATTCGCAAGCAATGCTTTGTAGCACCTCGAACGAATTGTTCTTAATTCAGTTCATATTTTGGGTGATTTGCTCCACTGTGCGCAGAGCAGCAGCAATTTATGGTAAATGTTTTCATACTCATACACGAACAGGTCGTTGGGAATGCGCGCATTCGCTGGAGGTGAAAAGTTTTGAAAGTTTCTTCAATATTGCATGCGGCGCGCTCTGAATATGCGCGACCAGTGCGGTTGTAGCTGTCACACACACACACACTTACGATTATTACATACATTTAAGTGGGCAATATAAATGTGTATGTGTGTGACTGCGCAAATACTTTAATATCCGTTTTGGCAAATGAACATTTGTGCTCTCCGAAAAGTTCGCGCAACGCATTTTTTCAACGCGCCGTGTGGGCTTTCAGTGTATTTATGTGTGTGTGTGTGTGAGTGTGAGTTTATGTGCGTTCGTTGTTTTAATTTTGCTAATCATTAGTTAGGAATAACATTACAGGTCGACGTGGAAGGATTTATGAGTTGCGAACACGATGCGGCGCAACGCATTTAGGCCGACAAGAGGACGAACGGGGCAGCGCTCAGACTGCGTCACTTACCTGTGCTTCTTCATTTCGATGTGCTTCTTCTGCATCTCGAGGTGTTTATTGTCGTAGTTGCGGTGTTGGATTTCGTGCACGTCGTGCAGGTCGTGCATGTTGGCCAGCGAGCTGAACGGGTTGTTGTACACGTTGGTGGCGTGATGATGGCCGTCGTGATGGTAGGCGGTGTGCGAAAAGTCCTCTGTCGAAATAGACAAAAGCAGAAAAGCAAAAATAAACAACCAGATGTTGGCAGAATTAATAAAGTTTTCGCATTGCTGCTGCGGCACATTCAATATACGAAAAAACCATGTCATGAACGAGCGCCGAATGCGGGCATTTCTCTGCATTATGCGACATTACTCATGCAGCTCAAGGAGTGCAGCTTCACTACCCACTTGCCCGAGTTTGGCCAAGGTCCGTTTTGTCGTTGTCGTTGTCGAAGCGTGGCACTCCTGTCCGCCCACTCGTTGCGGCTCGGACATTTCTGCCGCAGCACTCGCTGACAGGCAAAGCCTTTTAAATAAATCGTAATAGAATATTTTCTCAACAATTGCACTGCATTCCGGCGCCGCACAGTGCACCGATGCTGGACCAGCACTGGCTGCGACCATTCGTTGCCGTTTTAAGCTGGCAGCCCGCATTGCGGAAATATTTGCACTGCTCTGCTTTTGCACAATTTTGCCATCGATTGTGGCCGAGCGATAGTCGGCTTTGTCATTCAGTTTCTTATTAAATGTCAATAAAACAGTGCGGCCCTTGAAATGTGACGAGCGCCAGGATACACGCGTCCGTGTGAGTGTGAGTGTGAGTGTGCTTGTGTGAGTGCACTGCACGCTGGCATCATTCTCGAAGGACTTGTGCGAATTAGATAATTTATTTGCTACCAATGCAATGGCAAAATATTTGCAGTTCTCGGAAGTAGAACGACTGCTCGGTACGCAGAATTGGTGCCAGCCGTAGGCAACAGAATATCGTTGAAAGCATTTCAAGGCGCTCGCCGAAAGGTCCTGAATGTGCGGCATTCAATTTTCAGAACAGTTCTTGCGCAAAGTGGATGCCTTCGGCTGTGCGCTTTGTGAAACATGGTGTTTTATAACAAACGAATTGAGTAAAGCAATGCGCCACAAATTTACTGAAAATCGGAATGTCTTTTGTTGGCACATAATTTTCTTTGAACTTAAAAGGGCATCATAACTCTTTAACTTGAAATTGGCATTACACACAAATTGAGTTAAAGACAAGTCATTCAAAGTAATTCTTTGGTTTTGGCAATAAATTTCATTAGCAGTGTGCGGTAGGTTACATTTGCAGGTCAAACTTGTTGATGGAATATTCATGACTTAACTCTAAATAAAAGAATGGTTACATTTCGTAAGAAAAGTTAAATCATTTGTTACTACTTTGAGTGAAAATAAAGGAAAAGTTTTTTTATTGATTAGAATGGAATGGCTGCTTTTTGCTGAAGAGCTCACTTGAGCGAAAAGGAATGGCTTGTTGTGATAACAAATTGGAATGGTGAAACTTTCTCTTTAATGGCATTGAGAACTACGAGGATTTCAACATGAAACTTGCTATCTTTATGATATCTATGTATATCTATGTATATACGAGTATATAGTAAGTTATGGTAAAATAAGCCATTAATTTTCCAAAAGATGGCTTTAGTAAACTAGTGTTGCATTATATTAGTGCGATTTAATGTGAGCAGAAAGAGAAGATTTCGCTCAGAAAAAAAATTTTCAGACGGTTTTGTGTTTGCTTAAATCAGTTTTCTTTGGGAAGGACATCAGAAAAAAAAAAAACGCAATATTTTCGCAATAGAAAAAGATTCTATCTTTAGTAATCTGTATCTCACTTTGTATATGTGAAATCGGATTACTTTAAGTGGAGTTAGAAAGATAAAATTTTGTACTAACAAAACTTCTCAGACAGTTTTGTGCTTGCTTGACTCAGTTTTGTTTGAACGAGCGTCAAAGATGGACAACCGAGAAGGAAAACCCAATATTTTGGCAACAGAAGTATTCTGGGTTTGCTAATCGATATCTCGTTTTATACAAGTGCAATCGGATTACTCTGAATGACGTTAGAAAGATACGATTTTCTACTAAAAAAAATTTCTCAGACAGTTTTTTGCTTAGTTGACTCAGTTTTGTTTGAACGAGCGTTAAAGATGGACAACAGAGAAAGAAACCCCAATATTTTGGCAATAAAAGAATTCTGGGTTTGCTTATATATAGTATATCTCGCTTTATATAAGTGCAATCGGATTACCCTGAATGACGTTAGAAAGATAAGGTTTTATACTAAAAACAACTTCTCAGTCAGTTTTGTATTTGCTTGACTCAGTTTTGTTTGAACGAGCGTCAAAGATGGACAACAGAGAAAGAAAACGAAATATTTTCGCAATAGACAAAGATTCTGACTTTAGTAATCTGTATCTCGTGTTGTATTAATGCAATCACATTACTCTGAATGATGTTAGAAAGATAAGATTTTATACTAGAAAAACTTCTCAGACAGTTTTGTGATTCCTTGACTCAGTTTTGTTTGAGCTCGCATCAAAGATGGATACCAAAAAAGAAAAAAAGCCATATTTTGGAGTTTATCTTCTTCTTTATAGACAAAAAACAAGCCAGGTGGCTGAAAATGAAAATAGTGTTTATGGTCCTGACACTATAACAGCCAATCATACAAAATTTTCGCTACGTTGATTGCATTCTGGTAACTTTCAAACTCAAAGATGGAAGCCCAATTGTCGAAAATGTTAATCAAATCATGGGAATTGTTAAGTTCGAGCGTCAAGTAAGCACTGTTTCGATTGTCTTGGAGCTTGGAACAGTTTAGAACCACTTGAACGAGGTTGGATACAAAAGATGATTGATGTATGGGTGCCATATGACTTAACGCAGAAGAACCTAAATTCGGTCCAGAATTTCCATCTGCGAATTGCTGCAGCATTGCAACAAAATCGACTAATTTCTGAAGCGAATGTTGACTGAATGGTAGCCGGTCAGAAAGGTGTATGTTTGGTGTGATCGGTAGGGAATCATCTACTATGAGCTGCTTTTATAGAGCCAAACTCTTAACTCGAACCTGAACTGTCAACAATTAAACTTTGTTTGAAGAAAGCAATCGCCCAGAAGCGACAAGCTTTGGACCTTAGAACACGTATTGAGTTCCATCAGGACAATGCCAGACCACACATATCGATAGTGACCCAGTCTGGGAGCTTGGTTGGGTGGTTCTTATGAATTTACTTCATAAACTGAATCTGACACCAAGTGATTGCCAATTGTTTCTATCTGTGGCGAATAATTTTTTTGGTGAAAAATTTGTCTCAAGTGTAGCTCGTGGAAATCCATTGCGGCAGTTTTGTCAAACTGGCAACAAGCAATCGAACAAAACGATGCATGTTTGATTCAAATCGATTAATTCTAAGTGTCTCAATAAAGCCTTCAATTTCATGTAAAAATAATGGACTTATTTTTATTACACCTTTCACTTAGGTGTCCCTCTAACTGTCTAAACAAACTAAAATAGAATTCAATGCCATGCGTCACAAATATGTCACAATTGTTTGGTACACATGTTTATTGTTGTTTTGTTGCTTACTTACCCGGTCGACTGCCGCTCCAGCGCAAACTTTTGTCATAGCGATCGACGAGATGTGGAACATGATACTGTTGCTGGTATTGATTGTAGTATTGCTGATAGTATTGTTGTTGCAATTGTTGTTGCAGCTGGTGCTGCTGCTGTGTGCGTCGATGCGTTCGTCCGTTCAACGAGGACAAATGATGCGTGCGCACATATTTTTCATCGACCTAAAATATTAAATTTTTTTTTTTTTAAATAAATTTATTTTTAATTAAAAATATTAAAAAAAAACATATTGAAAATATTTAAAAATAAACATTTTAGTATTGAAAATTTGAGTATTAAAATAATTTAAGTGTAATCCGTGTCCCTGCCCTGAGGCCATTTGCAGCTTCAGTTCAAGTCCCATAATGTGAAGCGCCATCAATTTTAATGCGTCTCCGGTACGCCAAATGCTATCGTTTTAATCTAAATATCTACAATGCCATTGAAGCCGCAATCATGCGGTTTCCGCGCGGACTTTTGCAACAATTTGATGCAACTTTGAACTAAGCCAACGCATTGAGTCATTATGTGGCCAACTTTTCTATTGGGTGCAATTTTCAATTGTCATGAACTTGCTGCAAGCAATTGTTGCACTTTGTTGCTGCTACATATGCATGAAGATGTGTTTATGTGTGTGTGTAGGTGTGCATGTGTGCAGATATGCATTCATGAAATGCTGTGTGCGCAGCGCGTATTGCCTCATTATTTGATATTAACTTTTTGCAATTTTAATTATAATTATAATTGTTTTTAATGTTAACACAGTCAAATGAAATTCACACGCACACACACACACACATTCGAGCATTTAATTTATGCAATGGCTACAATTGCAGAGTTGAACGTCGTTGAATGCCGCTGGGAGTGGCGCATACGTTTTAACAGTGTGAACAATGCTGCTCCATACATATCTGAATACATGTATGCACAACTACCAACAATAATGTTTATTAGTCTGTACTATTAACACAGACATATACACACAAACAAATATTTTCTATGAGCCAACAGCAAAAATTATGCGAAATTTCATTCGAGTTTCCAAATAGAAGAGAAACTTTGCTCTTCGAATTAGGCGAATAATTGTGAGAATGTATGTTGAAATGTTCACTGCCATAAAAGTCATGAATGTGTGCGTGTTTATTTGCCTGTGTGTGTGTGTTGTGGTAGGGCGTGCAGCTGTTGGTGTTTGTGTTTCAATTAGATTTTATTGGTTGACTTGGAAATAAAACTAATTTGGCGTGGCCACTACGCAGTGAACAACGCTTTTCTAATCCAGTCATGCGTAGTTTTTATGGTTTTATTTACGAAATCATTTTGTACAACGTTCAACGTTGTTGTTTGTAGGGAGTTAGCAAATTTTACAACGACTTTTCATTGGAATTTTAGCTGCATTTAATCTATTTTAGACGATAGTAAAATTTATGTGAATTATTGTGCGTATGGAAATTCGCCCAAAAATATGCAATTAAAATTGGCTTCTTGGGGTTTGGTTTAGTTTTTAAGAAGTCAAACCAGGAATTTTTGAATAAAGTAAATGTGTTTACTAGATATAGATTTTATATATATATTTCATTATAAAGAGAATTTCACAGGCTACAATATGGTAGCAAATTTATTGTACCTTAAGAATGGATTTTTTCGATAAAAAAATCCGTTAACAAAAATTTTTTATAAAAAAATGTTTTTTTCGCTTAAAACTTTTTATTAGTACGTCTTATGTATCTAATGTTGCACATCAAAAGAAAGGTACGATAAATACCTTTCGTATGATACCCATATCGTGTAAATCAGTTGGAGATTAATTGAGTTTTTTTGATAAAAACTTTGAAATTTGACGCCGAGCCACGCCTTTTACGGGCGTTTCCCAGGCAAAATTTTTAGTTTGTTAGATGCAGGAGCCAACCTTCTATATAAAAGCGTACTCATTTTTTTTCACGAGAGTTCGCTATACTGTTTTTATGCCTCGATGAAAGTGGGGTTTTTGGGATTTTTTTTTTCGAAAACACAGTTTGAAAGTATTTTTTTTGGATTGGTGTCTTACGCAAATTTGTTGGTCGTTAAAATATCTACAAACTTGCCGAAGACAGTAAAGCGATATTTGGAACGATTTAGGACCTATTAGCATTTACACGTTCGAAGACTTAAGCGAGGAACTCGACTAAAATGAGCAAACTTCAAAGTCGGATTTCTCTTAAACTAGAGCCAATCCAGCCAAAGGGCTGGTGGCTCTCAACTCAGTATACCTATAGAAAGTCGCTCAGTGGGTCCCCCCATGTCTGAATTTTTGAGGGTAAATTTCACGCACAGTGTTATTACTGCCGAGAGGAGTGAACAAAGAAAAAAAGGAATGTAGCTAGAAGAAATTAGGAAGTTTGGACTTCCGTTAAAACATTTTCAAACTAAAGTAGGTACTGATCCCAACAAACTATATACACATCGATATATACCATACAGTATCGATTTCCTTACAAATAAAGTGATATTTCGCTTTTGCCGAAACGTTCTCGGGGCTCAATAGTCTCTAGACTACCAAAGTTGAGTTTCTGGCATTGCCTTCCAAAGATCCAATTGCCGGTTTGTTGGTCCTACTGTATTTAAAAGACCACCAGGTGATCTTTGTTTTTTAGTGGGGGCTAGAAAGCTTCGAGTCTCTCAGATTCTGAGCGTGTCTATGAAAGATCCATTTATTGTTTAGCCCCAAAAGACGATAACATTTAAAGACCTATGTAACGACTTGGGTTTTTTTCTTTTAAACCTGTTTGATCTTTGATTTGATTTCTTTTAAACCTGACAAACCGAGTGATTTTTGTCTTCTGTTGAAAATAAATGGAGTCAGGGGCGGGTTCAGTAAAATATTTGGGGGGGGGGGAGGTTCCAAGAAGTAATTCTTTAATATTCATAAAATGCCAAAAAAGGCATTTTAATTTGTGTTTGTCCTGACCAGAGTCATCAGAAGTCGAGCGTCTGCGCATGTCTACCAATGATCTAATGGCTGGAAAACATCGAAATCGTAGAGAATAAAAATAAAAATTTGTAGGTTCTACAGAGGTTAAAGCATCGCCAGATTTTTGAGAAGAAGAAGAGTTCACTCGTAACACTCGACAGTCAACTCCAACCATTTGTAGCTTCCAACAAGAGGATTGACTTCAAGTAATTATACACCCGCTGAGTATCAGAAGGAGGCACCACTTGACCTTTGAACTCTGGAGTGTTATGGTCATTAAATCAGACACAGACTGTAAGGACTCTGGCTTGAAAGGTGTGGACCATAAGATAGGACAATGTGAAAGTTGCATCTTTAATTGCGGGCCTTACAGAATATTGTCATCTTCTTTTTACTTTCTTCTTCTCATGTATTGGACTCGAAATAGTTGACTACTATGAAATTTAATTCAACTTATTCAGCTCTCATTCAATTTCATTTCCCTCTTGTCGTACATTGCATTTATTTAATAAGTCTTTTGCATAGGGCAACAAATTCCCTGGACATTACTCACCTTCTTGCCGTTGATCAGCCAGGTAATGTGTGGCGCTGGACGGGCCCGTGTCGTGTTGCACAGTGCAAACAGTCGCTCGCCAATGATGAACGGTGTTCGCTTACGGAATTTGATGGTCGGCGGCGCGGTTTGTGGCACTGTAAAACACAACAACACATGTAGACTCACACACAATCAACTCATACATATATAATTTTAGAAAAAGAGTTGAGCTGCATTGAAACTTACAGAAAACACTTAACAGCTCATCGCCGGATGCCTTTGTAAAGATGGGTGTGTCGGTCGATACTTCGCAATAGTATTGGCCGGACAAATCAAAGTCGACATTCTTTAGCGTCACTTGTGTCTCATTCGAATTTTCCCACTATTAAATATGCAACAATTGAGAAAAGTGTTGCCACAGACTGTTAGTATCGGAGTTAATTATGGAAATTATTTGGTTAATTATATTGAAATGAGTTAATTCGAAAGAAACCATTGCGACTTGAAAGGAAAATATGTGGATTGAATTGTTAGTATGTAGTCAAAATGTATGTATGAAAGGATGTACGATTGCGTGAGCTCAAAAGTTAATGATGTGTTGGGTTCCATTATTTGTGAAGGAAAAAAGGAAAAGTTTGAAAGAAAATATTAAAAATAAACTATGAGAGAAATGAGAATGTTGGTATTTTGCATGTCTAAGTATTCTATTATTATTGATAAGAATTATATTCTCAAAAGAGAAAAAGGGAACTACAATTTTTCGGGTTTGTTTTTTTTTCGATGTATTAAAAATTGTTTAAAATGCTATAATGATTCAATTCATTAAATAAAGGTGGGTTAGGTCGAAGTGGCTGTCTGGTATAAAGTAAATATCTATCTATCTATCTATCTATCTATCTATCTATCTATCTATCTATCTATCTATCTATCTATCTATCTATCTATCTATCTATCTATCTATCTATCTATCTATCTATCTATCTATCTATCTATCTATCTATCTATCTATCTATCTATCTATCTATCTATCTATCTATCTATCTATCTATCTATCTATCTATCTATCTATCTATCTATCTATCTATCTATCTATCTATCTATCTATCTATCTATCTATCTATCTATCTATCTATCTATCTATCTATCTATCTATCTATCTATCTATCTATCTATCTATCTATCTATCTATCTATCTATCTATCTATCTATCTATCTATCTATCTATCTATCTATCTATCTATCTATCTATCTATCTATCTATCTATCTATCTATCTATCTATCTATCTATCTATCTATCTATCTATCTATCTATCTATCTATCTATCTATCTATCTATCTATCTATCTATCTATCTATCTATCTATCTATCTATCTATCTATCTATCTATCTATCTATCTATCTATCTATCTATCTATCTATCTATCTATCTATCTATCTATCTATCTATCTATCTATCTATCTATCTATCTATCTATCTATCTATCTATCTATCTATCTATCTATCTATCTATCTATCTATCTATCTATCTATCTATCTATCTATCTATCTATCTATCTATCTATCTATCTATCTATCTATCTATCTATCTATCTATCTATCTATCTATCTATCTATCTATCTATCTATCTATCTATCTATCTATCTATCTATCTATCTATCTATCTATCTATCTATCTATCTATCTATCTATCTATCTATCTATCTATCTATCTATCTATCTATCTATCTATCTATCTATCTATCTATCTATCTATCTATCTATCTATCTATCTATCTATCTATCTATCTATCTATCTATCTATCTATCTATCTATCTATCTATCTATCTATCTATCTATCTATCTATCTATCTATCTATCTATCTATCTATCTATCTATCTATCTATCTATCTATCTATCTATCTATCTATCTATCTATCTATCTATCTATCTATCTATCTATCTATCTATCTATCTATCTATCTATCTATCTATCTATCTATCTATCTATCTATCTATCTATCTATCTATCTATCTATCTATCTATCTATCTATCTATCTATCTATCTATCTATCTATCTATCTATCTATCTATCTATCTATCTATCTATCTATCTATCTATCTATCTATCTATCCATCTATCCATCTATCCATCTATCCATCTATCCATCTATCCATCTATCCATCTATCCATCTATCCATCTATCCATCTATCCATCTATCCTTCTATCCATCTATCCATCTATCCAACTATCCATCTATCTATCTATCTATCTATCTATCTATCTATCTATCTATCTATCTATCTATCTATCTATCTATCTATCTATCTATCTATCTATCTATCTATCTATCTATCTATCTATCTATTCTATTCTATTCTATTCTATTCTATTCTATTCTATTCTATTCTATTCTATTCTATTCTATTCTATTCTATTCTATTCTATTCTATTCTATTCTATTCTATTCTATTCTATTCTATTCTATTCTATTCTATTCTATTCTATTCTATTCTATTCTATTCTATTCTATTCTATTCTATTCTATTCTATTCTATTCTATTCTATTCTATTCTATTCTATTCTATTCTATTCTATTCTATTCTATTCTATTCTATTCTATTCTATTCTATTCTATTCTATTCTATTCTATTCTATTCTATTCTATTCTATTCTATTCTATTCTATTCTATTCTATTCTATTCTATTCTATTCTATTCTATTCTATTCTATTCTATTCTATTCTATTCTATTCTATTCTATTCTATTCTATTCTATTCTATTCTATTCTATTCTATTCTATTCTATTCTATTCTATTCTATTCTATTCTATTCTATTCTATTCTATTCTATTCTATTCTATTCTATTCTATTCTATTCTATTCTATTCTATTCTATTCTATCTGACTGACACTGAAATATCTGCTCCCTATAACGCGCGTGTCAGTTAACCTTTTAAAACTATTGCAATCATTTTCCCCAACACGTGTCATACCCTCATTCGACTGCTGTCACTGCAAAACGCGTAATAAAATTGGCAAAGAAAATTATATATATGGCAGGAATTATTAATATTAACACTTCAAATATTTTTTCATATTTTTCCTGCGCGTGTTGCGGTCGCGAGCGTGAGCGCTGAATTCTGCGCTATTTCCGTAACCGCTGACTTTCGAGCTTTCTGAGCGCTGTCAATATAAATTTGCGCCGCGCCTCATTATCTTTGCCACGTGCTGCGCTGGTGGCACGCTTCATTTTTCGCTCGCCATAAAGTGCAATAAAAATAACTTTTAATCAGAGCCGCACATGCCCCAAATGCAGCGACTGAAAATACACTCAATTGTGTTTTTTTAAAAACAGTCTCGAAATTGTTTTCGTAAGAAAGCTCTGGTGTTGGTGTCTACTTCTTACTATATCCATGTCTGTTTTTTATCGCTCTTATTCTATCCCTCTCTTTCTATTGGCCACTGATGTTCGTTTGTTAGCAATTACTGCAAAATCTAATAATAATCTGTGGTATTAAATGCCGCACAACAACAACACCAGCAATCACATTAATGCTTCCATAAGGAAGCATTTAGTTGTGTAGTGGGGTTATTATGCAAATTTCGTAATTTTATTATGCAGAGACGAAAGGTTTAAAATATATTGGCTCGAGTTAAATGCGCAAAATACAAATTTCGGCCCACCCACCGAAGCGATGCGGTGCCGGACGAGTGGGGCCCAAATGAACAGTGAACTGTGAGTGTAACGAAAAATGAGTGAACGTGTCGGGCCGAGAGGATTGAGGCGGTGTTGGTGTGGTTCGGAGGTCGTACTTACATCGATTTCACCGCCGTCTACTGTGAAGTTCCGAAACGGTGGATTTCGTCCGTTTATGAATTCAAAGAATTTACCCTTGTCAACTTTGAGCCACGTCACCTGCAATTGATGGAAACAAATTTAATAAAAAGTTAACCAAAATCTTGTAGCCACAAAGTGTTGTCGGTGTGTATGCGGCGAATGAGTGTGTATGTGTGTTGGTGTGTGTGTGAAAGAGTGACCGAATTTAAGTGCGGAAACATTTGCATATTAATTATTCAAGAGCATTTCTTAAGTGGGTCCTGTTTGAGCAACTAATTGTTTATTTTATTATTTTTAAATATTTATTTGAAATTTTAAAATACTAAATCGAATTAAATTTATTTAATTAGTTGAATTATTAGTTAAAAAAATTATTGAATGCCTCATTCTTGCGTAAAATTCTTTTCCAACTAAATTTACTCCTTTAGAAAATTTTATACTTCAGATATGGTCACCTCAACTATGTAATGTGTAATTGTTTATTTTATTATTTTTAAATATTTATTTGAAATTTTGAAATACTAATTGGAATTAAATTAATTTAATTAGTTGAATTATTAGTTAAACAAATTATTTAATGCCTCATTCTTGCGGAGAATTCTTTTTCAACTAAATTTACTCCTTTAGAAAATATTTCAGATATGGTCACCTCAACTATGTAATGTGTAATTGTTTATTTTATTATTTTTAAATATTTATTTGAAATTTCAAAATACTAAATTGAATACAATTTTTTTAATTAGTTGAATTAGTTAAATTTATTCAATTAGTTGAATTATTAGTTAAAAAATAAAATTATTTAATGCCTCATTCTTGCGTAGTATTCTTTTTCAATTAAATTTACTCCCTTAGAAAATTTTATATTTCAGATAAGGTCACCTCAACTATGTAATGTGTAATTGTTTATTTTATAATTTTTAAATATTTATTTGAAATTTTAAAATACTAAATCGAATTAAATTTATTTAATTAGTTGGATTATTAGTTAAAAAATAAAATTATTTAATGCCTCATTCTTGCGTAGAAATCTTTTTCAACAAAATTTACTCCTTTAGAAAATTTTATATTTCAGATATGGTCACCTCAGCTGTGTAATGTGTAATTGTTTATTTTATTATTTTTAAATATTTATTTGAAATTTTAAAATACTAAATCGAATTAAATTTATTTAATTAGTTGAATTATTAGTTAAAAAATAAAATTATTGAATGCCTCATTCTTGCGTGGAAATCTTTTTCAACTAAATTTACTCCTTTAGAAAATATTTCAGATATGGTCATGTCAACTATGTAATGTGTAATTGTTTATTTTATTATTTTTAAATATTTATTTGAAATTTAAAATACTAAATCGAATTAAATTTATTTAAATAGTTGAATTATTAGTTAAAAAATAAAAAGGTTTAATGCCTCATTCTTGCGTAGAATTCTTTTGCAACTAAATTACTCCTTTAGAAAATATTTCAGATATGGTCACCTCAACTATGTAATGTGTAATTGTTTATTTTATTATTTTTAAATATTTATTTGAAATTTTAAAATACTAAATCGAATTAAATTAATTTAATTAGTTGAATTATTAGTTAAAAATCAAATTATTTAATGCCTCATTCTTCCGTAGAATTCTTTTTCAACTAAATTTACTCCTTTAGAAAATATTTCAGATATGGTCACCTCACTATGTAATGTGTAATTGTTTATTTTATTATGTTTAAATATTTATTTGAAATTTTAAAATACTAAATCGAATTAAATTTATTTAATTAGTTGAATTATTAGTTAAAAAATAAATGATTAAATGCCTCATTCTTGCGTAGAATTCTTTTTCAACTAAATTTACTCCTTTAGAAAATATTTCAGATATGGTCACCTCAACTATGTAATGTGTAATTGTTTAATTTATTATTTTTAACTATTTATTTGAAATTTTAAAATACTAAATCGAATTAAATTTATTTAATTATTTGGATTATTAGTTAAAAAATAAAATGATTTAATGCCTCATTCTTGCGTATAATTCTTTTTCAACTAAATTTACTCCTTTAGAAAATATTTCAGATATGGTCACCTCAACTATGTAATGTGTAGTTGTTTATTTTATTATTTTTAAATATTTATTTGAAATTTTAAAATACTAATTGGAATTAAATTTATTTAATTAGTTGAATTATTAGTTAAAAAATAAAATTATTAAATGCTTAATTTTTGCGTAGAAATCTTTTTCAACTAAATTTACTCCTTTAGAAAATATTTCAGATATGGTCACCTCAACTATGTAATGTGTAATTGTTTATTTTATTATTTTTAAATATTTATTTGAAATTTTGAAATACTAATTGGAATTAAATTTATTTAATTAGTTAAAATATTAGTTACAAAAATTATTAAATGCTTTATTCTTGCGTAGAATTCTTTTTCAACTAAATGTACTACTTTAGAAAATTTTATATTTCAGATATGGCCACCTCAACTATGTAATGTGTATGTGGCTGAGTGCTTGGTAAAAGTGGTAAGGTTGATCGGTTGATTGCCTACTGGCCTCCACCTCCACCATTACACTTCAATATTAACCCGCATTACTCGACCAACTCGCCGCACACGCGTGTCATTCACTTTTAACGGCAGCAGCAGCTGCCAAGCGCTGTCAAGCTGCGTGCTATGCCCGACATTGACAGTGATTGAATCGAAGAATCATAAATATGAGAAAAAGTGTCGAATGCAAAGTGTACAATGCGAGAACTGAAAGCAATAAAATTAATCATAAAATAAAAAATTCGAATTGTGTCTACGCAGGAAAAATTTCATTGGCTATTCGAATTGTTATGGCAGTCAAAAGTGACGGCTGTGTTTGATGAAAAGTTTAAGCACACATTTCTAAGCGTCAAATAAAAGCGAACCAAAAGCACCTACACACATACACATACACAACTTACAAAGTATACATTAAATTGCTTTAATTCTTGACGTTGAAAAATTGCAATAAAAAGTAAAAAATTACAGCAGAAATTTATAAATACTGCAAAGTGTTTGACTGTTTGTTTGTTTGTGTAAGTTTGTCATTGTGCGAGTTGTACCACTTAATTTTCCGCTCAATTGCAATTCGTTTATGGCAATCAACAAGTGCAACACGCGCTGAAACATGGCTAAAAGCCCACGTTCAAAGTACACGAAACCCGGCCAAATGGGCAAAAGCCAACGTGCACGCCGCATGCAACACTGGCGTGGCATGGCGCTGCGAACGACTGCAAGTCGCCTAATAACGAACGCACAAACGTGTAAATAATAAATTATAAATGGCTTAGCGTCGGCGCCAGGCAGCGACCAAAGGGCAGTCGTAGCAGTCAAAAGTCACTTGGTTCGTTTCGCTGAAATCGTTGCAGCGCCGAGCTGCACAGCGAGCGGCGGCAACGGCGTTCGCCCTCTCAGTTGGCGTTGCGTCCACGGGGGTTCGCACTAAATTAACCCGTCAAGTGTGGCGTGTAATTGTGTGTGTGTGTGTGTGAGTGTGAGTGTGTTCAGTTGCCTGGAGACGCGGCGCGGCTAAGTGGGCGGCACATACACCCGCACTTTGAAGCGTGTGTGGAGTGAAGGAGTTGACAGCTGTTGCAATTATCGATATGAGCGATTGCCATTGCATGCATACAGACATTCATACTTATAGTTCACTTAATGAATTTGAATACTGACTCAATAAAAGAATTGTTTTGAAACCTGCCTGTGCGGCTAAAATATGTTCTTATGAAAGAGCTTCCAATCTGATGTTGAAAATTTACTTAATGCTGGTTGCTACTCTTTAAATCATATTCATTTATTTATTTTTAATCCAATCAAACAAAATATACATTTTAACAGACCATTGATAAGAACAAGAATATTACAAAATAATATAGTTCAATTAAAAAATTCAATTCACAAAAGAAAATCGATTTTTCAAAACATCTAAACACAACTTCCCTCTTAAGAGGCAGCAAACGCTTGAAATGACTTTGGCTTTCTACATTCTTTAGGTTGTAAGATTTTTGTGTGTGCATGTGTGTGTGCCGCTTTACCTCTGCGCCGTACTTGTTGTTATTATAGCACCGTGCGACAAAAATTAAAAAAAATTTTCACACCGGAAAAAATGAATATGGGCGTGAAACTAGAGACCAATCATAGTAATACTGCGTACTCAGTTTTTCATTTCTACATCCTTCGTCCTTTTAAAATGACAAAATTTTGAAGGTGATAAAAAATAAAAAAATATAAAAAATACTTAACCTGGATAGAATATGGCGATATGTATATCAAATGAAAGAGAAAAGGCTGAAGAATTTAAATAAAATTGATTTTTTATCTATTTCTAAAAAAAAAGGATATAAAAAGATCCTTTGAAAATTTTAATCCTTTATATCCTTGAAAATTTAAATAGAATATTCTTGAAAAGTAACTATGTTAAAACCCAAAATCTCCTTGATCACGTGTCAAAATTTCATTACTCTAACTTTATTGGTTCGACAGTTATTGAAAAAAAACACGGAAGCTGCAATTCTAATGAAGTACAAAAATTCTAATTTATTTGAGTATCAGTATTTTAAATAATAAAAAGATACAGAATCAATGAAGCGATAATAAGGACATTTTGACACGTGATCAAGGAAATTTTGGGTTTTAACATACTTATTTTTCAAGAAAATTCTATATAAATTTTTAAGGATATAAAGGATTAAAATTTTCAAAGAACCTTTTTCATATCCTTTTTTTACAAAAAGATAAAAAATCAATTTTATTTCAATTCTTGAGCCTTTCCTCTTTCATTTTATATACATATCGCCGTATTCTATCCAGGTTAAGTATTTTTTATATTTTTTTTTATCCCCTTCAAAATTGTGAAGTCCTTGTAAAAGGACAAAGGATGTAGAAATGAGAAACTGAGTACGCAGTATTACTATGTTTGGTCTCTAGTTTCACGCACATATGGATTTTTTCCGGTGTGAAAAATGCTGTCGCACGGTGTAGTTTATTGTTTGTTTTTTTTTTCGAACATTAAACCACATTCAGAACATAGGTTTCCAACTAGTTGTGTTGTTGCTATTTAGGCAATGGCCGCACAATACAATTGTTGGCCCTGTGGGCATTTGCGACGCACCATTTCCTGCCATGTAATCCAAGCACTCGATTTCTTTAATTGTTCGGCTCATTAGTGCCATAGCGGCAAATCGAGCTTCGGCTTTAAGTGCTTTTCGACTATTTATGTACTCGATGTATTTTGGTTTCCAAATGGGCCAACCAGCTAGTCAGACGAAAAACCGAAAAGAAAAAAACGCATTCGCTACTCAGCTGGTCTGCGACCAAAATTCATGCTGGCACCTGACTGGCCGTCTGTCGGCCATCGCCAAGGTTCAACGATTGGTCGACACTGTGACTGCGCACACGCTTTAATTGCAATCCGCGTCTAATTAGTATAATTAACTGAATAACTGAACAGTCATTAATCGGGCAAATCAGCAACCGGCAACAAAACAAAGCGCTCGCGCCGTTGACATGTTTGCCGTCGCAGTCAGTCGAGCGCAGAGTGGCGGCAAAATGGCAATTAGGCACGAAACCAGGGTGCAGCAACATCGAACACATGTAAAGTCGGCAATGTGGCGCACATTTTCGGCACATTGGCAGCGTCGCGCTTTGTGTCGATGTGGCGCACAGGTATAAATAAATTAAATATGTAAACTAATTACGGTGACAGGACACTGCCAATGAAGCAGCAATGTATGCGCATGTACGTGTGTGTGTGTGCGCTGTTTGTGTGTGTGTGTGTGTATATTGCGACCATAGATATTTTCGTTCGACGCTCGTTTTATTGCACGTTTTTGACTTTTCTATTGGTTTCGTTTATTAGATCAAAATCAACATTACACACCAGTCGCGCAAATATGCATAGACAAATGGCAACAACAACAACAGCAACAAGAGTAACAATACTAACTACAAAAGAGCTCTGGCAACATCATAAAATCAACAATGAAATCAACAATAATAACAAAATTGTTGGCACACACCAAAACAAACAAACAAAACAACCAAACAGCAAAACGATAGACAACACACGGCAGCACATTTTTGATGCACACCAACACCAACACAAGCACACGCACACGCACAGGAACACTCACAAAACCAGACGCACACACACACACACAGTTACAAGTGTACAAGTGTTGAACAGTGAATTTCATTATGCTTAGTGCTGCCCACAAATGTATGTATTATACAACAACAATAACAATAACAACTGTGTGTTTGTGCATACAAAAACTGCGCAAATTTTACACTTTGTAACTTGTTATTCATGTTTTTGATTTTACCAAATAAAATGTGAATTTTTTATTTGTATTCTATGCACATTTATTCGAATTTATGCAAAGCAACAAAAATGAAATTTGGCGAATGCTTTTGGCATACGGAAAGATAAATGAATCAAATACCTATGATTTTTATATGTATGTATGTATATGTATGGATTTGTGTGAATGAATGTATGTGTGCAGGTGTGTATGCATGTATTAGTATAGCTCTGGCTTTAGCTAAACATTCGGTGAGAAACATCAAAAAATGCTCAGTTGCAGAAGTGGGGAGAAAGAATTTGCGGTCAGTGGGCACAGGACCCTCATCCTAAGGCCTCCTGCCTGTAATGTGATTACTAAATAAGCAAAAAATACCTACAATGAGAAACTTGCCCCTTTAAACCCCGGACTGAAGTAAAAACTCTTCCTACCCATCGCCAGGACTGCGTTATATATTTTTAGCTCTTCTCAAATGAAGTCACAAACTTCGAAGCTTAGATGACTATATGAACTAAAGTTATACAATGGGGTTAATAATTTTTTGAATAATATTTTTAGTTATTGTATTTAACCCTCTAGTTCCCAAGATTTTAATCTTGTTGAAAAAATTACCAGTGATAGTTTTGTGGTGGAGAAGCAATGTTTGTTCGGGAAAAAAAAATTGAAAAATTGTTTTTGTAATAATTAAAATTTTTAATTTTTTTTCAATATATGTAAACATAAATAACGGGTAACAATTTCAGTTCATACGCCTAATAGACAATAAATAAAAAGGGGTGGGGGTAAGGCGAGGGGTAGTGTGTCGTGGGGTAGTTTATACTATGCTTTTGGGGGGTGTACAAACTAGGAAAACTAAAAAAATCGGTATAGGTATATATACAGTGTTGGAAAAAATAATAGAAACATGAGGTTTTATTTTAGATTTATGAAAAGTTTTATTTTAATTGACTTCATAAATAACCAATTTTGAATATTAAACTAAACGCAACTATAAATTAAAATACTTTTGAAGTTCTAATACAAAACAATATAATTTTACAGATTTTCTTGAATTCACACTGGAAAAAATAATAGAAACAATAGATATTTGAAAAGAAAACTTATCAATCTTGTTGGGCAATGCTTACATAACTAAAAGAAATTAATATTTTGTGGAAGCCCCTGCTTGTTTGATCACTTCTTCACATCGTCTGTGCATTGAATTGACCAAGTTTGCACACACAGCCTTGGGAATGGAATACCACGCTTTTTGAATATGGCTCCAAAGTTGTTCTTTATTTGCGGCTTTTAAGGGTCCAATTCTCTTTTTTAGATCTGTCCAAAGGTGTTCGATTGGGTTCAGGTCGGGGGATTGCGACGGCCACTTCATCACGGAACTTTATTCTTCTTGAACCACTTCTTTACCACTTTGGATGTGTGTTTTGGGTCGTTATCATGCATAAATTCCCACCTCAATGGCATTTCCTCCTTTGCGTAGGCCAGCATTACGCTATCCAAAATGTTGACATAGTGAACTGCACGCATTGTGTCTTTTATCCAAAATATTGGACCCACACCTTGCTCCGAAAAACAACCCCAAATCATAATCGAACCTCCGTTGTTTTTCACCGTCTTTTTGGTATACCTTGGATCAAAAGCTGTATTAGTGGGTCGTCTGACGTACTGTTTTCCATCAGATCCAAACAAATTTATCTTTGTTTCATCTGACCATAACACATTTTTCCAGTTTTGACGGAAAAGGTGTGTCCTGGCAAAATCAGGTCTATTTTTCTTGTGTTTAGAACTCAATAGAGGTACTTTCCTCGGAGTTCTGGCTTGTAGTCCTGCTTCTACCAGCCTGTACCTTACGGCTCGAGCTGTTACATTTAAACCTAAATCCATTTTAAGCTCATTCGACGATAGAAATGGATTGGCTTTGCTGTACCGTATCAGCCGCGTATTCTCCTTTCAGTTATTTTGCACTTTCTACCTCGGGTTTCAGCTTTCGGTACATTGTGAAGAGCATTATATACTTTCTTCTTTGAACATTTCATCAGTTTTGCAATTTGGTCCATCGTTTTTCCTTCGTTTCTCAAGTTTTGTATCACTTTTCTCTCCGCTTCAGTACAATGTTTAGCACGGCCCATTATGAAAGTTTCTTATTGCTGAAAAGCCTATTTTTTAATTCAAAATTGCTTACTTTAATATATAATTGCAATTTAACACAATTAAGAAAAAATCTAACCTTTCAAGATTTGTAAAAAAAGACCAAACACGTTTGTTTCTATTTTTATTTCCAACCAGAAATCCTAGATCTTTACTCTTTGAAAGTTACAATAAGAATGAAGCGAAGTACAGGGAAAGTTGCAATGCAAAACAAACAACCGTTAACTAGTAATCTCAACTTGTGACCAATTCCAAGAAATATGCATAAACTGTGGGAGTACAGTTGATCCAAAATATTAAAGAAGGTTGTTTCTATTATTTTTTCCAACACTGTATATGGCGGTTCTTATTATTTTTTAATGCCTTGTTATCTTTTCACACAGATGTCGATAAATCTACTCCTTGAAATAAAGGACTAGGGGAGACTAGTTCTCTCATCTACCCCCGCGGACTACGCCTTAGTATAAATTTTTGCAGTCACATGATCTTTTTTACATTGCGGTGTATCAAAATGTCGGTTCAAATAGAAAAATAATGCTTAAATAGCGAAAAAATACTATCAATGACCGTTAATTATTTACGCTTTTTATCCCAAGCAGGCCTACAGACACTCTAAGGTTTGGGTTAGGTAGGAGGAGTGTAACAACTTTTTTCACAATTTTTTTTATTTTCTCAAAAGAACACATTAACAGCTACTCACCAGTAATTTTTTTAGTTTTATTGAGGCTCACAATTTATTTCAAATAATTTTTGTTTCTCACACAATTTCAAAAATAATTATTTGCTTACTTTCTCACGAAACTTCAACTTTGTCTTACAATTACTGCCGTTGTGCATGTGCCAGCGTTATCTGACTAAATTTATTTTATAAAATGGAGATTCCCCTTTCCATACGTGTAAAATCAGCTAAAAAAATTATTAGGTGTAATTTACAGAATTTTTTTAAGCTTAGGATGTCTACAGGCCTTCTTGGGAACTAGGGGGTTAATTCTGCATAAAAATATGGTAAAAGACACCGAAGACTTACTTTCAGAAAGGATGCAATAAAATAATAAAATTCCTCATTTTGACAACCTAGAGCGAGAGTTAAGGTTTTTGTTCCTAGAAGCTCTTCTCTAATCAGCAAAACTCGTGGTTATTCAAGCTCAGGAAACTAACTTCAGATGAACTGTAGACTGTACACTATTTATTGTTGACCAGCAATTGGTGACTAGCTAAAACCATGGTTCGTGTTACAAGGGGTCACTGTCCGATAGGTATTCACGTCAAATGCCGGGCCTGTTTTTTTAACCAACTCTGCAGGAGTTGTGTGAACAGGGAAGTAGAAGAAAACTTATTTAATTATCTATGCATTTTGCTTGAACTTTCTAGGAGAAGAATGAGTCACTTAAAATCTTCTTTTTCAATAATCTATGACAATCTGAGAGTAGTCTTTCAAGCTTCGTTAGAAGCTCGCACGTAAGGTGATCTAAACCCGAATTGATATCAAAACGGGCCTCTGTGGTCCAATGAATTCCACTTGGAGCAGCCATTTCTACCATTTTCCCTACCTTGTCGGAACAGTCTAGCAAGCGCAGCACTTAGACATTACATACGTCCATTGTACTACGACTTGATGTTCCCTGTTAATGTGTTTTGATTCTATTTGACCTCCGGAGAAATCTGGATAGATCCTGGGGTGCCAAGGAGCTAAGGTGGTCGCTTCTCAACACATCAGTGCCAAACGTTTCAACCCTGATTCGCCGTTTCATTGTCCTCCCCACAGGCAGGACAGAGTGCAGTGTCAGATATGCCGAGCTTTTCCATGTGCTTTGTCCATAGAAATTGGCCCGTCATCAACCCGACCAACTGCCTACAGTCCCTTCTGCATAGTGGCAGAAGAAACTGTGAGCATTTGCTAGAGATGTCAAGATGTTTCGTCAAGCTGCAGTCGCTCTCAGCCTGCCATATTCGCTCCTGGGTCACAGTGAACCATTTGTTAACAGTGGCCATTTCTACTTACTTATCTAACCAGTGGCGCACACAGGATTTCACAGGGGGGAGAGCTTCCTAAACATCATTGAAAAATGTTCAAAAAACAACAACTAACTTCTGCTTGTGTAACGTACTGTGACAATCATGGAGCTACGGGCCCCCTACTATAGGCAACAAGATAATACTGAACGGGCATTGGGTGACAGCAACAGCATTGCATAATTTTAGGAGGCATGTTAATTTTGAGGGAACTATCGCAGAAACAATTTGAGACTATGCACATTGGGGGAAAACAAGTAAAAATTTGCGAATGGGAATTTTTTGTTTTTATTTTTCGTAATATAGATCACTAGTCGTGTAGAAAATAATTTTTTCAAGTCTCTTCATTCCATAAGTGTAAAATTGTAAATAAGGTGACTACGGTGGTGAACTGCGTTAAGGAATCTCAATGTGTTTTTTTTTTTGCACAATTCAGTGATACGAACTACGCCTGTGTTGGTCAATAGAACTAAATTCAGTTAAAATACTGCGCCTCTTTCGTTTGCCTTTACAGGCTATCGCCGCTTGGATAAATGTATTTTATGTGTAGGTAGGTTAGGTTAGGTAGGGAAGGGTGTGTGCGGCACAGATACCGCACTTCCAATCGAAGGACAAATTGGCCCATTGTGAATCCCTTCTTAACTGGTTCTGGACCTAAGCAGTCAGTCTCAATCCGGAGTTAACCAGTTCGATCTCTTAATAAATTAGAGCAGATCCGTGCCAGGTTCGCTAGGAATCTTGACCCCAGGGTACGGAGTCGGGGTTCGTGAAGAGCCGTGCAGTGGGACAGGTAACTTATAGGTAGGTAAGGTTAGGATTGTTTTAGTTACATAGTAGGCGGCTTTCGAGATGCCAATTCTGATGCTCGGAAGTTTGAAAACCTGCATGGCCAAACTCCTTTGGTGGGTGATTGAGATAATTGATATGTAAGCTTCAGATCTATTGGATTCTCCATAAGAGATCATCATCTATTTTTTGTGGACTGCCCGAAGGACACAGGCACTGGAACGCAACAGATCATTGCACCTCAGTTTGCTAGGTTTGAAGATTCCCGAGTATGTACTATCATGGGGCACTGGTCTTAACTGCTTTGTTTTTAAAGACATTGATTAGTTCTTTGAAATATCTTAGTGATATAATCCAAGAAGCACCATTAATGAGCTCAGTGGATATGTCCAAGTTTGGCTTTATCGAATCTAAGTAATTTAGAAATCTTGCACTGATTCAGGCTCTTCTCTCAAAAAAACCAGACTGAGCTATTGAGGAATCTTTTCATTGTATGTCTTTAGTAACTGAAAATCTGCTGTTAAGAAATCATATCCAATGATTTCTACCCCCACACATACGCACACAGATAACATCGAAGGAGATCAACGTAGTTATGAAAAAGTTAGTTTTTCGCTGTTTATTTTATGCAAATTTTATATATTTTGTTTTTTCTGTTGGCTCTCGTGGAAGCTGCATGCTGCCATTTTTAAAAATATTTGCGCGGAAGGAGGCACTGTGCCTTTGCTTTCCACACATTCTGTGAGATAATAAAACAACAAAGTCGGCCAAATCGCGTACACGCTCCATTTCATTTCAAATAAACTTAACCGCAAATTTGCTGAAACAAATCTTTACAAATTATAAGTATGTGTTGCTACACACACACACACACACACACATAACCCCTCTCTCTCTTACACACACTTGCACGCACATGACCGAACTTAATAAAAATGTAAAACGTTTACGCGAATTCGGCGGAATTTAATTTGCGAATCAGCTCAGCCAACTGTAAACGTAAAAGACGGCAACAAAAACAACGTCAGCGAGTCGGCGGCCGAGCACAACAACAGCAATAACAATAAGCACAGCCACAACGGCAACAAATCGCAAGTCTATGTTGTGCGCTCAAAAAGGACGAAAAGAGACGCGCCAACAAATTTCAATTTTTATACCCACTGCCGCAATTTCCACAATTTCGCTGCATATTTGACACTGGAGACTTGGCGTTTCGGCCAAATTTCGCCAGGACTTTTGGACCGCGTGGACATGTTGCCGAGCTGCCGCCCAGCGTCGCGTTACGCCGCATTCGAAAGCCACACATAATGGAAAAGCGCTGAACTGCAGTTGAATTTGTTAAAAAACAAACAACAACAAACCCGCTTGAAATAACAATGAATGAACAACAAACAGCACAAAACCAAAAACAAAACACAATGGAACAATAAAGCGAAACGAAATAATGCGGATTGAGTATTTGTGGATGTGTAGGTGAGCTCAAAAAATGTGGGCCGCTTTTTCGTATTTTTGGCGCGGCGACGTTTCGCCGGATGGACGTAGCGCATAGTTTTATGTGCTTTTAGTTATGTGCGCTGAATTCGAATTTGAATTTAAATTGCGTTATGGCCGGCATTTGGCGAATTTGCATTTATGTAATTGGAAAATGTGAGGTGGCACTGCGGTCCCATGGAGTTGCCATGTTTTCAGGCTTCCACTGCATCTTTGGTGCGGCGCAATGAAGCGTTGGTTTTTTCGCTACATTTTGTATGCGTCGATTTCGTTGTCCACAAATCGAAATAAACATTAAACAAATCACCATTTAGTCCTGGAAACCGAGCTTTGGGCCTATGTGGATTTTTCTGTTCATAAAGGAGTTGCAAGAAGTGATAAGCTTCGATCGCTTTAAAGCGAAGTTTTTACTGCTTTTCAGTAGTGCGTCATTCAGTCAGTAAGTTTCGTTGTACAAAAATTTGAGTGAAGACCGATGAAAGAAATGTGCTGAGCAAGTAAGGGGTTTTCAGGCCGTTTCAGCCGACTTCTTTTGTTTTAGAGGTTAGTGCTAAGAAGTCTTAGCCACTTCTTTTGTTGATTGACTCTGCCTTGATTTCAGTTAGTTTAGGTTATGTTACGTTGAAAGCTAGAAGCTAGAGATTTAAGATTACGGATAAGAAGTTGGAGGTTAGAAGATAGGGGTTCGAGGCTTAAAGATAGAGATTATAGGCTAAAGGATAGAAGATAGATGAAAGCGGATAGAGGGTAGAGGATAGAAGGATAGAGGATAGAAGACAGAGGATAGAGTGTAGATGACAGTAGTTAGAGGCTAGAAGCAGAGGATACATGAAAGAGGATAGGGGCTTTAGGTCGAGGATAGAGGAAACAGCATAGACGACTGCGGTACAGGCTAGAGGAAAGTTGACAAACGATCAATGACAGAGAATAGAGGATAGAAGATAGAAGTAGAGGATGACACAGGTTAGAAGATAGAGGAAACAGCATAGATGACTTCGGTAGAGGCTAGAGGATGACAGAGGTTAGAGGATAAAGGGCAGAGGATCGAAAAAGCATAGAAGATAGATGAAAGCGGATAGAGGGTAGAGGATAGAAGGATAGAGGATAGAAGACAGAGTGTAGATGACAGTAGTTAGAGGCTAGAAGCAGAGGATACATAAAAGAGGTTTGAGGCTTTAGGTCGAGGATAGAGGAGACAGCATAGATGACTGCGGTAGAGGCTAGAGGTAAGTTGACAAACGATCAATGACAGAGAATAGAGGATAGAAGATAGAAGTAGAGGATGAAACAGGTTAGAAGATAGAGGAAACAGCATAGATGACTTCGGTAGAGGCTAGAGGATGACAGAGGTTAGAGGATAAATGGCAGAGGATAGAAAAAGCATAGAATATAGATGAAAGCGGATAGAGGATAGAGGATAGAAGGATAGAGGATAGAATACAGAGGATAGAGTATAGATGACAGCAGTTAGAAGCTAAAAGCAGAGGATACATGAACGAGGATAGAGGCTTTAGGTCGAGGATAGAGGAAACAGCATAGATGACTGCGGTAGAGGCTAAAGGAAAGCTGACAAACGATCGATGACAGAGAATAGAGGATAGAAGATAGAAGATGACAGAGGTTAGACGATAGAGAATAGAAAATGAAGGATAGAGGATAGATGACAGCGGATTGAGGGTAGAGGATATATGACAGACGAAAAAGTTTAGAGGTCGAGGATAGAGGATCGAAAAGAGAGAATACAGGATAGAAGATAGAGGATTGATGACTGCGGTAGAGGCTAGAAGATAGATGATAAAGGTTATATGACAGAAAATTGAGCGTAGAAATTCCAGGATAGAAGATAGAGGATAGAAGGTAGAGGAAAGATGACAGATGACAGCAGTTAAAGGGTAGAGGGCAGAGGATAGAAAATAGAGGATACAGGAAATAAGATAGAGGATAAAGGACAAGGACACGGATGGCAGAGGATAGTGGATAAAGGGGAAAAGGAGAGGGTCGAGGATACAAGGTGGAGGTTAGAGCGTATAGGATAGAATATAGAGGATACAGGATAGAAGATCAAGGTTGGTGACAGAGGTCAGAAGATAAAGGGTAGAGGATAGAGGGTAAAAGGATAGAGGATATAAGATTGAGGATCCAGGATAGAAGATAGAGGATAACTGATAAAGCACAGATGACAGAGGCTAGAGGATAGTGCATAGAGGGTAGAAAAAGGATTGGATTGGATTGGATTGGATTGGATTGGATTGAATTGGATTGGATTAGATTAGATTAGATTAGATTAGATTAGATTAGATTAGATTAGATTGGATTGGATTGGATTGGATTGGATTGGATTGGATTGGATTGGATTGGATTGGATTGGATTGGATTGGATTGGATTGGATTGGATTGGATTGGATTGGATTGGATTGGATTGGATTGGATTGGATTGGATTGGATTGGATTGGATTGGATTGGATTGGATTGGATTGGATTGGATTGGATTGGATTGGATTGGATTGGATTGGATTGGATTGGATTGGATTGGATTGGATTGGATTGGATTGGATTGGATTGGATTGGATTGGATTGGATTGGATTGGATTGGATTGGATTGGATTGGATTGGATTGGATTGGATTGGATTGGATTGGATTGGATTGGATTGGATTGGATTGGATTGGATTGGATTGGATTGGATTGGATTGGATTGGATTGGATTGGATTGGATTGGATTGGATTGGATTGGATTGGATTGGATTGGATTGAATTCAATTGGATTGGATTGGGCTGGGTTGGGTTGGATTGGATTTGATTTGATTTGGATCGATTACGTTAGGTCAGGTAAGGTTGGGTTAGGTTAAGTTTTTCTTTTGAATCTACAACCACGTTTCTGTTAGTAGTGCGAACCTAAAAAAGTAATCTATTTGGTCTAGTCTCTGCCTCTGAGCAAACGGACCCACGTAGATATATGAATGAATCTGATGTTAAATATATATTTGCTCTTTATGACTTAATACGAACTCTTCAACCCTCGTCTTCAAATGCACCAACTGCTGCTGCCCTTTCGAACTGCGATGGCTTTCGAGCGCAAAATACGAGGTGCAAATTATTGTATTAAATCGTAAAAACTTTACAGCTCGACGCGATTATCGACTCGATGCTATACTCGTAATGCGCACAACATTTTCTGGTTCCGCTCGTAAAACTCAAAGACCAAATCTCGCACTGTTGCGATTTGCAAAGTCACAAAAAGGTGCAAACATTTCACGTTCTTTACGGGCAACAAAACAACAACAACTACAAGTTTACTGATGCATAAAAGCAAGTTATGCAAGTTTTTGTTTTTGCTTTCCTCAAACATAGTCGCGTCAAGTTATGATTGGGTATGTGGTTGCAATAACAACAACAAATGCGAAGCGTAAATGTTATGCACTGGTTTCACCTTCGTTTTGATGGTTTTTGCTGTACCCAACATTCCTGTGCGGCGATTCGTCGCAATTTCTTATTTTTTGGAATATTTCTTAGTCATAATTTAGTTGCAGGATATTTTGTGGCTGTTGCGTATTGTAGGAAAAGCACCTTTGGTCGTGTGAAAACCAGAGAAATATCCGCTTCACAGCAGCGCGTTGAAAGCGTTCGCGTGGTCAACGAGTCAAAAATAAATTCGCTATTGAATTTTGTTGTTGCCTTTGTGACACGCGTGCGAGTGCACGGAGGAGCGTCTTCCTCCTTTCCTCTCTTCTTTGTTGCCACAGCGACACTGAACTCCGCCTCGCGGCTGCAGACGACCGTCGCTTCATTTTGTTCGATTTGTGCTCATTCCGGCGCACATTCGCGTCGATAATAATGTAGTGAAGTGAAATTAATTGCGGCTGCGGCCAGCGGCGACGCTTCAACGCGAATGCGGGCGCAATCCGAGCGTGCAGCATGACCTGGCCGCAGTCCACTCCATAGAGTGGACGCGCCATTTGGTGGTGTGGGCGCTGCCATTTCTATTCCTACGAATGTTGCTGTTGTTGCTGTTCCTTTTCTTTGTTGTTGTTGCGCGTGCGTTGACTGTATAAGATGGTTGTTTTTGTAAAAGTTAACTAACGGCATTAGCTGAGTTTCTTCTTTGCTTGAATATTTCGTTGGCTCGAATGATAGAAGAAAAAGTTTTTCGTTGGCCAGCGTTGGCACCTTGACCTCGACGACGCCGACGCCGACGCTGGCAGAATGAGTAAAGGAACATTTTCACATAATGAATAAGTCTACTCGAGCGGTAGGATTAGGACTTTTAAAGTAGTTTTTATATTTTAAGCCATAAGGCAACTTTGCGCTTCTGCTGCTTTGTCTGCTTCTGTTCTGTTCTGTTTGGCTGGCTTGCGCTGGAAAACTTTGGCGGCGTGAAAGCCTGAGAAAACTCAGTGTGCGGGCGTTGCTGTCTTTCTCGTTGGTGTGGTGGGGGGCGGGGAGCTTGTGTGCATTAGGTTAATTTAAACAATGTAAACGTTGCGTGAGTTGAAGCGTGAGACGTTGGTTTAGCGGGTTTGGCAAAGAAAACTGGTTAAAATCACTGCCGAGAGTGTTCGCCCAACTGGCGGAAAGTAGGCGCGAAAATTGTGCATGGCTTGGTAAATGCTTTAAGGGTGCGTTAGCTATGTTGGTAGGGAAGAATAAACTATATACTAGTAGTATTAGTATAAAAAAAATTATGGTTAATCTGTTAGTTATGTTGGTTTAAGGATACAGCAAAATAAAAAGTAAAAAGTATATTAACGATAATTTAAGGTGAGGCATACAGCAAGAGTTGGTGGGACAAGGTAAACGTAGAGTTAAAGGGAATAAGATACAGAAAAATTAGATAATGCGATAAATTGAGATAAGACCAAATAAGTTAGGATATGGAGATAGTGATTTTTATAAAAGATAAGCAAAAACGTGGCAAGTTAAGATACCCCAAAGATAAGAAAGGTGAAATATGTCAAGTTTGGGTGAGATTAAGAAACTTTAGATAAGGTTAAGAGTACGAAAATAAGCGCCAAGACAAGGCAAGCTGGCCTATGATAAGATAAGATACCTACGAGGGTGGTCTGAAAAGTTAGAAACACAGCGCTTGCAAACAAAAAGTAGGGAATCTATTTGCAACACTTTTGAAAGGTAATCAACAAAATTTCAGTAATTTTGCATGCGCAGTTGTTGTTTGACAATGGTTTAAACCAATCGATGTAATCTTTTTTGTCAAAGTGAAAAGAATCAAGTACAGTCTATAGTATACTTCACTTTCACTTCACTCCGTTTTACAAAATAACTTGTTAACACCAAACATACTCTCAGCACCATTCCCGGCTGCCTTTCATACTTGTTTGAATGGAGCGTAACTCATTCTTGAACATTTCAGCATTGCCTCAAACCATCTCCGTGATAATTATCACAAAATTATCATGCCTCCCCTAAAAGTATGCAACATACAACAGTCCATATTTGTCCAGTGTTCTCGTATTGCTTATGCTAAGAGTGCCCGCAGTTGCGCAGAGCGAAATGCATTATCGTAATTTTATAATACAAGATTTAATAAATAAAGTAATGCACAATAATTAACTATATGGATTAAAATAGTTTAACCCATTCGAGACGACGATTTTTTTCGAACAGGAGCGAGCATGCGTATTCATAGTATTTTAAATGTAAGAAAGGCTTCAGGTAATTTTTATTTTTTTTGGTACACAGTAAAACCAATGCCAAATTTTGTTTTCCTGTACTTTAAAGATTTCATTAGTTCTAGAAAAATCGTATTTCGACGACTAGTTTACTCAGAATAACTGATAATTGCACATTACTGTTATTGCACACACGGTGTGCAGGCTGTCTTATAGCCTCGGAAATTCATTGCACACACGGTGTGCAATCGGTCTCGAATGTGTTAAGAACGAAAATTGTAGAATTAAGGATTCAAACGAAAAATAAAAGTTTAGCGAAAAACTAAACATATGATTGTTGAATTGTATTGTTTTTATTATTTTATTTTAAATGCATTAAAACCAAGAAAAACGTATATTGCAACGTACATGTGCAATACAAAGAAAAAAAATTTCGCTCCTGGGGACCGTGTTCGAAAAAAATCGTCGTCTCGAATGGGTTAATAGTAGCAAAAACCTAAAATAATTATTATCCATATTTTTGGAAGTAACAAAAATGCCCTTATTTAAGAAATTTCTAAAAATATTTCTTTATAACAATTATTCCCAATAAGAAATTGTTTACGTCGCCTATAACTATTATCATGTAATAAATATTTTTGAGTTCCATAATAACTCTAACAAGTATATTTTTCGTTGTCGATAATTCTTATTTTGGGATTTGTTTTTTTTTGTTGCTTCATAACTGTTATCGTGAAAAATTTTTTTTTACGTTGAATTACCATATTTTGGTATGAATTGATTTTTAATTATTTAAAATTTACGAATGCAAATTAACTGCAGAAAACCAATTTCCATGAGCAACTAAACAATTAAAAATCAATTCATACTCAAAATGTGGTGAGGCAACGTAAAAAAAATCCTTTCATAAAAGTTATGAAGCAAAGTAAAAAAGATTTTCTTTGAAATAATAGTTATCGGCAACGTAAATCAAAAAAATTAAAATTAAAAATTATGAAGTAACGTAAAAAAAGTTTTAATAATAGTTATCGGTAACGTAAATAAAAAAAGTCATAAATAAATGTTATAAAGCAACGTAAAAACAAAAAATCCGAAAATAATAATTATCGAGAACGAAAAAAATATTTATTTCTCATAACAGTTATTATGCAACGTAAAGATTTATTGTCGCAAATAATAATTAAAACCAAAAAAAATGCATGTTACATTTTAATAGTTACAATGCAATTATTTTCTTATAAAACTTGTAATAGTTAAGTCCCTGAATAGGAGACAAAAATTATATAATTTTCTCATTGGTTTTTGTATTCGAAAGAAAATTTTTTGGTTCATAGTTTTGGATTTTGGTGCACTTTTTGGTACCCAAAAAAAGAGCGAAGTGGCCACAGTGACTAAAATGTGCCAAAGTTCAAATGATCCAATTTCAGAATATTAAAAAATATTTAATATAATTTTTAAAATTAAACTTGGAACATTTGTACTTATCTGAAGAGCTTTTGTAGGAGTGGCTTAATATGAACTTAAATATTAGTGGATTTTGGTTGAGTGCTTTTTGAGTGCAATCATATGATAACCGTAGCCACATTTGAGTTGATATACGAACATGGAATAGGATTGATTGAAATTTTGATTAAAAGAAAAAAGTGCTCGAGAAATAAAACCCTGGAATTCGAATGATCTAATCTCAGAATATTTAAGAATATTTAATGTAACTTTTTAAATTGAACTTGGAACATTTTATCTTATCGGGAGAGCTTTTGTAGGAGTAGCTTAGTATTTAACTAAATGTGAGTAGACTTTTGTTGAGTGCTTTTAAATTAAAAGAAAAAATGCTCGGGGAATAAAACTCTGGAATACTTGCATTTTCCATTACCATTCTCAGAATTTTGTAAAAATATTTATAATTTATTTTTCAAAATAAAACTTAATAATTTTTACTTATTCGAAAAGTTTTCACAACTAGCAAAACTTTTAACTTTTACTAAGAAAATTTCATATGACATGCTTCTTAAACCAAAAACTTTCTTTTTTTAACTTTTATATACAACTTGAACTTATTTACATATTCATACATATGCCTAAAGGAAAACTACTTTCCATTTCTTTTCAATTCTTAAAGAAAAGTGCAACTTTTTCCACGACACCGAAATGAACGCACAACACGAACATTTTCATATTTCACTGTTTCTGCGGCAATTACTGCGCTCCCACGGGGCCAACAAATGCTTTAATGCGACCGAACGAACAGAGTGAAGAACGATGGACAGAAATCGCTTACCTTAAAAAGTATTTCCGGTCGCACGTTGTGTATGCATTTCATTGTGGCGCTCGAGAAGCGCTCCACGTACCGCGGCACCGCCAGCTTCACATCCAGCTCCGATTGTCCGTCTGCAAGCAAAACAGAATAGCGAAAGAGTAAAGCAATGAGCAATGAGTATGGCAAGAAATGGAACATAAATAAAGTTTGCGCCGCACACAATAAGCGGCGACACGGGCCGGAGGCAGACTGCAAAAAATTATGTATAAAGTTTTTGCTGCGGCAAGTTTCTCCCAGCGGGCGGTTGGCCAGGCGGGCGTAGTGCTTAAAGGACAGAAATGTAAATGACAAACCGCAACAAATCAGCTGCAGTGCAGCGTAAAAAATGAAGCGCAACTGCGGCATTTTGTGTGGAATTGGGCCACAGGGCCAAACAAATCGAAACGTAGCGACTGATTTAAAGTTGCAATTGCCGGATTGTGCTTAGCACGCGGAAAATACGAAGCCGTCGCCGACCAGTGAGCAAATGAATTTTTAACAATTTGACAACGACCAGATTAATTTGCTTTTTTTACATTTCTTTTGTTGAAGTTTTGGTTCGGTTTGGCGCTTTTAATGGCATCGCGAACTGTCATTTAGTTACTTCGTTTGCTCTTTGTGTGCGTTGTTGATAAGTGCGAGGGAGAGCAATTGAAGTGCATTTAAAAATTAATTAGGGTATTGATTTTTTAATTATCTCGTCGCTAGTTAAATATGTCAATGTGGAAGTGGAAAGTGTAAAGTTTAGTTGAATGAACGAAAACGCACAAAGGGAAGAAAGGCACATGGCGCACATTAAAAGAGGTTTTTTGTGTTTTCAGTGCAATTCAGTGGTTGCGGGGAAGACTTTCAGACAATTAGGTGAGAGGTTTTCATTAGCTTTGTGCACTTTAAATACTTTTTTCAACAATAAAAATTGTGTTTTTTATGTCTAATAAATGTTTGTCATTCAAATATTTTACAATTGAAACTGCATTTCAATGTAATATTTGAATGTAAAATTTTACCTCTACGCAAAAGGTTAACATTGAGAGTTTAAATATTACGAAACAAAAGCAATGACTGCAATTTAACTTCAAAAGTATAAAGTGAACGTTTAAATATTAAATTGTGATATATTTGTTCCTTAAAGCAGGGATTCCCATTCTAAGAAACAGTTTGGCTTATTATTCATTCACACATAAAAAAATCAATTTATTTATTTATTTATTATTTTAGTAGTATTTATTTTGTATTAATCACACTTAAAGTTTTCTTAAAAAGATTGTACGTTATTTCTTTTGTTTTTATTTTTTTATTTATTTGTTTCCTTTTTTTAATTTAAAAAAAAAAAATTATTCTATTTTGAATTGTATTTTTTTTAATTATTACTTTACTTGTTTACTTTCTATTAATTTTTTTAATTTTATTTTGATTATACGTTTTTTCTTTTGTTTTGTTTTTATTTTTTGTTTATTTGTTTACTTTGTTTAATTTTAAAAAATTTTTTTTATTCTATTTTGAATTGTATTTTTTTTTAATATTGCTTTACTTGTTTACTTTCTTTTAATTTTTTAAATTTTAGTTTGAATTATATTTTTTTTAGTATTACTTTGTTTAAAAAATCATTTGACTATAGTATTGTTGTATTGAAACTGATTCAATTTTTTGCGTTGGTCACATTTATAGTTCTTTTTAACAAGATTAAACGTTTTTTATTTTTTTATTTTGTTTTGAATTAATTTTATTTGTTTTTTTTTAATTTTATTTTAAAAGTTGTTAATTTTTTATGAGTATCTTCTTTATTCCCACATAAAAAAATCATGTGACTGTAGGCATGAAAGTATTTTGATGGCAAGAATTGAAACTGATTCCACTTTATTCTGTTAGTCACCAATAAAGTTTTGTTAACGAGAGTAAAAGTTATTTTTTGAATTTTTTTTAATTCTTTCGTTTGGTTTTTTTAACTTTGTTTTAAAAGTTGTTAATTTTTTATGAGTATCCTACTTTATTCCCACATGAAAAAATCATGTGACTGTAGGTATAAAAGTATTTTGGTGGCAAGTATTGAAACTGATTCCACTTTTTTGTGTTAGTCACCAATAAAGTTTTGTTAAAGAGATTAAAAGTTATTTTTTTAGTTTTTTTTTAATTATTTCATTTGGTTTTTTTAACTTTATTTTAAAAGTTGTTAATTTTTTATGAGTATCCTACTTTATTCCCACATAAAAAAATCATGTGATTGTAGGCATAAAAGTATTTTGATGGCAAGAATTGAAACTGATTCCATATTTTTGTGTTTGTCACAAATAAAGTTTTGTTAAAGAAATTAAAAGTTAGTTTTTAATTTTTTTTAATTCTTTTATTTGTTTGCAATGACTGCAATTTAACTTCAAAAGTATAAAGTGAACGTTTAAATATTAAATTGTGATATATTTGTTCCTTAAAGCAGGGATTCCCATTCTAAGAAACAGTTTGGCTTATTATTCATTCACACATAAAAAAATCAATTTATTTTTATTTATTATTTTAGTAGTATTTATTTTGTATTAATCACACTTAAAGTTTTCTTAAAAAGATTGTACGTTATTTCTTTTGTTTTTATTTTTTTATTTATTTGTTTCCTTTTTTTAATTTAAAAAAAAAAAATTATTCTATTTTGAATTGTATTTTTTTTAATTATTACTTTACTTGTTTACTTTCTATTAATTTTTTTAATTTTATTTTGATTATACGTTTTTTCTTTTGTTTTGTTTTTATTTTTTGTTTATTTGTTTACTTTGTTTAATTTTAAAAAATTTTTTTTATTCTATTTTGAATTGTATTTTTTTTTAATATTGCTTTACTTGTTTACTTTCTTTTAATTTTTTAAATTTTAGTTTGAATTATATTTTTTTTAGTATTACTTTGTTTAAAAAATCATTTGACTATAGTATTGTTGTATTGAAACTGATTCAATTTTTTGCGTTGGTCACATTTATAGTTCTTTTTAACAAGATTAAACGTTTTTTATTTTTTTATTTTGTTTTGAATTAATTTTATTTGTTTTTTTTTAATTTTATTTTAAAAGTTGTTAATTTTTTATGAGTATCTTCTTTATTCCCACATAAAAAAATCATGTGACTGTAGGCATGAAAGTATTTTGATGGCAAGAATTGAAACTGATTCCACTTTATTCTGTTAGTCACCAATAAAGTTTTGTTAACGAGAGTAAAAGTTATTTTTTGAATTTTTTTTAATTCTTTCGTTTGGTTTTTTTAACTTTGTTTTAAAAGTTGTTAATTTTTTATGAGTATCCTACTTTATTCCCACATGAAAAAATCATGTGACTGTAGGTATAAAAGTATTTTGGTGGCAAGTATTGAAACTGATTCCACTTTTTTGTGTTAGTCACCAATAAAGTTTTGTTAAAGAGATTAAAAGTTATTTTTTTAGTTTTTTTTTAATTATTTCATTTGGTTTTTTTAACTTTATTTTAAAAGTTGTTAATTTTTTATGAGTATCCTACTTTATTCCCACATAAAAAAATCATGTGATTGTAGGCATAAAAGTATTTTGATGGCAAGAATTGAAACTGATTCCATATTTTTGTGTTTGTCACAAATAAAGTTTTGTTAAAGAAATTAAAAGTTAGTTTTTAATTTTTTTTAATTCTTTTATTTGTTTTTTTAACTTTTTTTTAAAAGTTGTTTATTTGTTATGAGTATCTTACTTTATTCCCACATAAAAAATCATGTGATTGTAGGTATAAAAGTATTTTGATGGCAAGAATTGAAACTGATTCCATATTTTTGTGTTGGTCACCAATAAAGTTTTGTTAAAGAGATTAAAAGTTAGTTTTTAATTTTTTTAAATTCTTTTCCTTGTTTTTTTTAACTTTATTTTAAAAGTTGTTAATTTTTTATGAGTATCTTACTTTATTCCCACATAAAAAAATCATGTGACTGTAGGCATGAAAGTATTTTGATAGCAAGAATTGAAACTGATTCCATTTTTTTTTTGTTAATTACACTCAAAGTTTTGTTGGAAAGAATACAAAATTTTACAAATTTTTCTTAACTTTGCAATACTTTTTTCATTATGTCGAGGGCAATAAAAAGGTAGATGCCCAGAAGTGAATCTATGCTACGTTTTGTGGGACCTGAAACAGCGATTGCCTGCAGTTTTTCTGAGTCTCTCTTAGTCTCGGACTGTCGTTCTGTTGGGCGCCCAATAGAACGGGTTACCTGCTGGGCTTAGGGAAGAGGGCTTTAAGATTTTTCCACAAAATTCATTACAGGTTTTATTTCCTTAAACGAATATCTCACTACGATCTCACTAGGGCAATGGTAAAAAGCGGGTCTTGGCCGGGCACAAGAATATTGCATTCTACTTTATTAAATCTTTAATAACATTAACCACCTTTCTTGTATTTTAAGGTACAGCGGTGCGTATGAGTGATTTTAGTTAGTGCTCTAGGTACAATAGCACTAACACAGCTAAGCATTTTTGGTAATGGTAAACAAATTTTTGGTACAAAAAAATTAACCTTTCAAGATGTTTTTGTGATAAAAAACATTCAGTGGCTAAAAACAGGCACTTAGCTATTATAAGTTTTTTAAGAAAATAATTGCAATGTAACTTTTACAATGCAACATACATTTTATTTGTTGATTATAATTATTATTTGCGAGAGTTAAGTTTTACGTTGCGTTATAACTGTTATGAGAAACACATTTTTTTCGTTTTCGATAATTATTATTTAGCGATTTTTTTTTTGCTTTGCTTCATAACTTTTATTTATGACTTTTTTATTTATTTTTATATTATTTATTATTTTGTGACAATTTTTTTTACGTTGCTTCATAACTTTTATTTATGATTTTTTTTATTTACGCTACCGATAACTATTATTTTGAGAACATTTTTTTAGGTGCCTTCATAACTGTTGTTTATGATTTTTTGTTATTTACGTTGCCGATAACTATTATTTGAAAGACAATTTTATTTACGTGGCTTCATAAATTTTATGAAGGAAATTTTTTTTACGTTTCCTTACCACTATTTGAGTATGAATTGATTTTTAATTGTTTAGTTGTTGGTAGAAATTAGGTTTCTGTAGTTAATTTGCGTTTGTCAATTTAAAACTATTAAAAATCAATTCATATCCGAAATGTGGTAATTCAACGTAAAAAATTTGTTTTTTCAAAATAATAGTTATCGGCAACGTAAATTAAAAAAAAATCATAAATAAAAGTTATGAAGCAACGTAAAAAAAAATTGTCTCAAAATAATAGTTATCGGTAACGTAAATTAAAAAAAGTCATAAATAAAAGTTATGAAGCAATGTAAAAAACAAAAATCCCAAAATTATCGAGAACGAAAAAAAGATTTGTTTCTTTTTGTTTCGGTGTTGCTGCTACTGGTGAGTACGAGAATGGCTATCACTGCTGTGGAGGTTTGAAATTTATTGAGATGGGTTCTTGCTACACATTATAGAAGTCCGAAAGCAAGACTACTACAAACTTTCCTTGTACTAAGTTTGAAAAATGAACATAACTACAAAATATGTGCTGCCGAACACTCCAGGCTGGGGTAAAAACCTGACCGGCCTCCCACTTTCTCTTTCCCACCTTCTCTTTTTGTCGTCCTCCTGCTCTCTATTCCTCCCTCCAGCTGCTCTACACTATTTTCTAATCTAACTTTCTACAAAACACAGAAAACCATGTTTGTAAATGAGGGATTCGTATTTTGTACCTGGGGCGTATGAGTAACCTTAATTAATGCAATATGCACTATTTTTGTAATGGTTGCATAACGAGCTCCTAGTATTCATTTCATAAGCTTCTGTTCATTTCTGCTACTCTTTTTACAGTATAAAAAAGCAGCATAACTGCGGCCCACAGGGCGTATGAGCGATTTGCAGCGTTTCGACTTACAGCAACATTATGCCGGCAATAATTTTGATTTGTGCGTGCCAAATGTTAATGCCAAAATAATAACAGCCATTAGAATATTCACTGAATTCCTGCAATTCTACGCGACCATTTTCGTTAAGGGTAATGAATTAAATGCCAACCGAAGAATGTTCGTCGAGCGTTCGTCATCCAAAAACGCCAACAATCGAGCATCCAATCTAATTAAGGCCATTTGTATTGTGCAGTCGTAAAAAGTAGCCAACACTACTGCCAATAATTTTGTGAAAAAAAAGACCGAAACCATCAAATTATGCACACGTGCGCCGAACAGTCATCACTCATCGCGGCATTGGCGGTTTTTGTAGTCGACAAATGTGACTCACTCAAATTTAATTGAAAGCATTTACCCACATTTATCGCGCATTGTGCTCGAGAGCGTCAACGGAAATGCGGCCGCAAAAAAGTGCACCGTAAGCCTGCCCAGTAAAAGCATTTCGACGCGGCTCGTCGGCTAACCGCAATTTGAGGGCATAAGAAAAAAAAAGAAAAAATTGGTGAATTCGCACAACCCGCTGGCAGCGCCAAAATTGGCATTTTCATTCGGCAAAGTAAATTTTAAGCAGCCGGAAGCGAAGAACTTTTACTGCGCCGCAGCCAAAGCCAAATGCAGCGGGCGGCGGGCGGCGTACGGTGCACGGCAACTGAGCATTGGTGGTTGTGCGGCGTCTTGCCAAATATTCGACCCCGAAAATGTGCACGCGAACTTTGCAAACAAATTAAGATTTATAGCCAGCAATGCGCTGCAGCCACTGCCTGTTCAGGCGTTGTTGTTTTGCGCTCATTGTTGTTGTTGCTGCTAGCTGTTGCACATGGCGGCAAGGCGTTGTGGCGGCGGTCTAGTGGCGCGTGATGGCTGCGCCACATAAAATCGATCATTTCGCATAGCTGCCTACACAGCTACCTGCACTCGGCATATGCATGTGTGTGTGTGCGAGTGTGCGTGTGTGTGTGTGAGCCTCAGGGTTTATGTATGAAAGCGCATGTACTGCTTTCAGTTGCGCTGCTCCTCCTCCTCCTCCTCCTTACAGATCCTTTTTGACTTTGTATGCAGGCAAATGTGTTTGTGTGTGTTGGGGCGTGTGTGTCTGCATGCTCGATAAACATGTGAAGGTGTGCAGTTGGTTAGTTAATTTTGCCAAAAGGAATCTCGAAAATGTTCTGCTCTCTCATATGATTGGAATTTTAATTAGTGTCGAATTTAACCTGCGCACAACTGTACAAATATTTGCACACATATAAAGCAATGACTGAACCGCCTCACGTTGTAGTATGGCAATCGTTGGAGAGCAGCGTTCTGACCGCTTCAGACGCTTCAAGGTTCGCAGCTATGAAGTGGCAGCATTTTGTTTGTCTACGCTTTCGAAATACATAAATGCTGGGAAAGTTGTGGCTGTAAATTTTAATGGGAAGTTGTTGTATTTTTATTGTCTATAGTAATGTAGTAAATAAGACGTGCTGCTTAAGATGTCTTAACTCAAAGTCTGAAATTTTAAACAAGGTAAGGTTCTGTTTTGGCTGCAAACTGTATAAAAGGCTTTGCTATTTGGTCATTTAGACTTCATTACTAGAGATTTTTAAGAACAGTAAATATATTATATGACAATCAGGTCTTCAATGGAAGACATGAGAAGCTGTTCCTATGAAATTTAATAAGGTTTTAAATACTTTTTCATATATAGAGTTAATAATTTATTAAAGTTGATGTATCAAAATCATTTTGAATAGATTATTTGTAATGAAATGTTATTCGTTTATAAAGGTATCTAGTTTTTTTAGAAATAAATTTAATTTAGTAATTTTAAATTTTTTGTTTATTTATATTAAGTAAAAAATTTTTTAATTATAATTTTCCAGGGGGTCTCTATAACGAATTTCGATTCAACGGTACTTTCTGTTTTGAAAAGATTCACGAAAATAGATTTTTCGTTCTACTTTTAGTCTGTTTTGATCTTATAACTCATGTTTTTGAAGCGAAATGTTCTCCGGAACGAAGCTGGAAATTGAATTCTTATTCATATAAAGAATTTATGCAAATAATTTCCTTTTATGTATATTATCCTTTGTACCAACAAATAAGTAAACCATATTAAGTTGATCCACAAAAAATGAAACACTCAAAACAACAGAAGGTCCCATCATTAACAATTTTAATCACAGTTGAACATTTTCAACTTTAGCCTGGAGAAGTTGGCAATTATTAGGTTGACAAGAAAGTATTTTCAGTTTTCATAAATAGATGGCATTACATTTTTTCGGAAGGATCTACCAATGTTGATGCTGACAAAAAAAACAAACTATAATTGACTCGTAACGTCATGCTGCTGTACGAAAGTTTGCAGAGAGATGCACGTATTACACCGTGCGACAAAAATTAAAAAAATTTTTCACACCGGAAAATATCCATATGGGCGTGAAACTAGAGACCAAACATAGTAATACTGAGTACTCAGTTTTTTATTTCTAAATCCTTTATCCTTTTAAAAGGACTTCAAAAATTTGAAGGGGATAAAAAATAAAAAAATTATAAAAAATACTTAACCTCGTTATAATATGGCGATGTGTATATTAAATGAAAGGGGAAGGGCTCAAGAATTTAAATAAAATTTATTTTTTTTTTATTTGTGAAAAAAGGATATGATAAAGATCCTTTGAAAACTTTAATCCTTTATATCCTTGAAAATTTATATCGAATTTTCTTGAAAAGTAAGTATGTTAAAACCCCAAATATTCTGGATTACCTGTCCAAATTTCATTATTCTCGCTTCATTGATTTTGTATCTTTTTATTATTTAAAATACTGATACTCAAATAAATTAGAATTTTTGTACTTCATTAGAATTGCAGCTTCCGCCTTGAAGTAATCAAGTTAGAGTAATGAAATTTTGACACGTGTTCAGGGAGATTTGGGGTTTTAACATACTTACTTTTCAAGAAAATTCTATGTAAATTTTCAAGGACATAAAGGATTAAAATTTTCAAAGGACCTTTTTCATATCCTTTTCTTACAAATAGATAAAACATTAATTTTATTTAAATTCTCGAGTCTTTCCTCTTTCATTTGATATACATATCGCCATTATTATTTTTTATTTTTATATTTTTTTATTTTTTATCCCTAAAACGAATTTTTTTTTCACTAAACGAATTAATGATTTAAGCGTTATGAACAAAGCAATTTAAATTTCAATTTGGTGCGAGAACAATGGTTTCAAATGTTTTGAGTTGCTTTAAGGGAAACAACTCATCAACTTTAGTTTTACACTCAAGAATGAATGAAACCAGAGAAAGCAATCAAAGAAAAACGGCAAAGATTGACAAATTGCAGAGGAACCAATACAACAATGCAACTCCTTACACATCTCTGATGATTTGATAGGGAAGTGATGTCACATCAACCACATAGGCCTAACTTTTCACCATCAGATTACCAGATTTATTCCGAAGTTTGCAAAACTCTGGTAATGCTCAGCATGGTTTCAATTGTACGAACTCGAAGGGTCTAGCGATCCAGTGGCATCGCAATGGGCGTAATTTCACCTAACTGCGCTCTTGTTTGAGAGCCGCCACATTAAAATATCTACCTACCTATCCAAAACACTTTGAAAGGCAAAACTTTCATCAATGCTGATGACCTGGGATCGCATTTGGCTTAGTTTGTTGCTGTTGAGGACCAATCGTTCTAAGATGGCAGAATCATGGAGTATTCAGAAAGACGGCAAAAATTTACAGCGGGTAGCGCGATGGCTTCTCATGAGTTGGTTAAATTTAACCACAATGCACAGTTCCATAGAGAAAATTCAAAAATTTATTGTCTCAGAATTCAACGATTTTGATGAAACGATTTTGAAAGGTAAAACTCAAACTAAGAAAACCCTAAAAAATCTGTGCAAAAAATTAATTAGTGTGTGTGCAAAAGCGGCTTAAAGTTTAAACTTTTTTTACAAAAAAATGTAAACACATATTTTCTGTTTTTTAGTCTATTGAGTAAAAAAATTATAAAAATACATGGTTATCAAGAAGTTGCTAAAACTTTCAATATAGATCAAGAAATGATGTGGCCATTTTCGCTTTTATTGTTTTCTTAAAATTTCCACAGCTGAGGCTTTTACATCACTTTCAAAATATTTTGCTAAATTAAAAATCTGAAAACTGGCAAAACTTAGAGGAAAATATCTAAAAAGTATGTGAAAGTATGTTCCTGGGATTTTTTTTATTTTAAGAAGCATTCTTTCGTTGTCGGATGATGTAATTACATCCTCCGATATCTTCCGATCTCAGAAAATAATTCAAAATAATTCTAAAAAGTGGTCTAAACACCTATTTGCCGACAAAATGTATTTTATTTATCCCTAAAAGTATGCAATCAGCATGAAAAATTTAAAAAACTGCACAAATGCAAAACATACGTCTATTATTATCATTTTTATTGCAAAACTAAAGGGTCCTAAGACTTTTTTGTTATTCTTTGCAATTATCAATGTTGACGTTACTGATTAAATAAAAAATCTGAAAAATCTAGCCAACACACTTGGTGCCATAGCTCACCAAAAATGACGAAATTTGCATATTTAAGTCTCAAGCATTGCCAAACTACAAAAGTTTAAGAAAAACAAAATAGAGATTTTAATTCAGCAGACCAGGATTAACTAGTATACCTTTTATAAATTTTTTTTTAGTATACATTTTATGAAGAACGGACCACTCCTTCTATGGTCGGTTGTATGGAGTCGAATCACTGGTTTAATTTTTTTGGGCTTGGTTACTTGGTTACTTTTATTTATATTTGATGACCTTTTATAAGAAAATTCTAGTATAGTTTTGATTTTGTAGCGAAGTAAGTAAGTAAAAAAGGTCGAATTTTTTTGTTGTTTGCTCGCATATATAAAAATATATAAAATTGCGGAATATATTTAAAAATTTGATGCAATATTTCGCCGTGTGATTCTTATGCTTGTTGTTGTTTTTTTTTTGTTTTATGCTCACACTTTTCGCTCCACCAAAACTAAATTTTGTCAGACATTATGGTTACTTTTCTAGAAAAATTTGGTTAAACAAATTTTTAACGATTGGCAACTGTAACCAGAGGCCTTAGGTTCGATTTCTAGCTCAGATTGGTGAAACACTCGTCTACTTCTATCGCTATCCACATAAAGAAGATGAGGATTACAAGAATCGCACAAGTGCGCTCTTGGCATGTAATGGCGAAACCTTCAAGTATGGAAGGAAAATTGCCAAAATTGTCGTTCGGATTTTACGTTAACCCATTAAGGAAAGATCCCTTAAAATTTATGTAAGATGTTGAAATTTTTAGCGCATGCTAGTTTTGTATGTAATTTTACATAATATTTTTAATGTAATTTTGTGTAAAAATCCATTATTTTCAGCTATGTGTATGTACTGTATGTGCTCTAAGTCTTAAACGGTTGGAGATCACGTTTTAATTTTTTTTTGTGGAGAATTAGTACATTTGAAGCTTTAATTTACGTTAAAATAATTAAAAAAAAAGTGTCGAAGTTACTCAAATATCGATTTCAAATTTTCATTTCCGGTTTACTATACGTAAAAAAAATTAAAATTTAGAATTCGACAAAAACAAAAAAACAACAACTTTTTTACTATAAGAAACAATACTTTTTAGTTTTTTTTACAAATTAATTGATACAGATAATAAGCATCCAAAAATTCATTACTTTATGTTTAGTCAATTTTTAGAAGAACTCAGCAAAAAAACATGATATGAAAAAAAAATTGGGTGTACACATCCACGTCTACTAGAAGTATAACTGACCAGAATATAAACAAAATTAATTTTTTGGGTTGTCCGCTTGACGCGAAATGCCCCTTCTACCTATAAAAATAATTGAGATTAAAACCGATATTACTTTCTTGCGAGCTTCTCTGCAAATTCAAGTCTTTTCTGATCACCTCCACTTATGAAAGAGAGAAGAAAGAAATCAAAAAATATGTAAAACGAATTTGCTATATAACGAGGTGTTTGGTTCCGTTCGTATGCGCTAAAAGTAAGTTTTTCAGTTAACTACAGTTAAATTAAAAAATTATGTATTTTGAAGAAAAAAATTGTTCAAGGTCTTCTGGAGGCTCTATTACCATGCACGGCCCATCAATCTTTCACATACTAACTATATGAGTATTTATGCTACAAGCAGTAATATCAGAAAATGTAAATTAGAAGAACGCCTTTCGCTGTTGCCAACATTTCATGTCCTGACTTGACTTCATCTTCAGCTCACGCCAACGCACAAAGCACACGCGAACAGCTGCCGCCAGCTGCTAACCGCAGAGCCTACCGCAACTGGCAGCCATCTCTCAACCGCCGAGCGCCATCAGCATTTGCCAGCGGCAAATTCCACACAGCTGCGTCGCGACGGCTGGTACGCACTCGACGCAACGCGTATTCCATTTGGCCACATTTGCGATTAGGCGTGTTTGGCGTGCTTGGCGTGTTTGCCGCTGTCGCGCTGCTTGCTTTGACTTGCGAGCCTTTCATGTGGCAGCTGTGTGTCGAGTACTTGTTTATTTTTAGTATTACACATGTCAAAAGTTTTCCATATGCACGCACACGCACACACACACATACACAAATACATACACATCAGTTTGCAGAGACACCCGTCGCGCGTACTGCAACTGTCAGTTAATGTGTTGTCGAGTATCGATTTTCTACTTTATTTATAAGTGAACATAGATTACTCAATGGACGTGTGCAAGATACGCACACACACACATACACACACACACACAACCATAAACAATCACAGACATAAACGCACATTCGCAAGAGTCAATTTGGAAAGCAACTTTAGCAATGAGATTTGCCAACAATAATTTGCCACAACTTTTGTTTATGTATTTTGTGTGTTTCGTGCAGCGTAAGAACATTGTCATGAAATGTTTGTTATTGGCTTTTATAAAAATTAATACCAATCAGCGCAGCTCATAAAATAAAATGACAACGAGCGCGCGCCAGAGTGCGTTGAACGCACGCACACGCCTTCGACTCGAACGTGCGACACATAGCGCGCGGGTGACATTGTCCCCTGGCCATCGAAAGCAGCGTCAGACGATTGTTATTCTTGCAATGGAGCACCGAAAGTGCCAAAGGACAAAGGTGCGTGTTTTGATGAGGTTTTTGCCCTTTAATGCAAAGCATTTTTTGAGCTGATTCTGCGCGGTGCTGCAAGGCGTCGCACAGTGTTGCGAGTAGTGGCAAAAATGCCAAAATCCAATGTTATAACTAAAAAAATCTGAGTATGAGGTTTTGTTGGAAATACTTTAATGAAAAGAAATCCCAAGTTTCAAGAAAAAATATTGGGTAATATAGAAGTTATAGGCTCTTAAATTACGCTCTTATAGTGTTGAAAAAAAAATTGTGTACAAACAGCACATTTTTGCTGTCACTTTGAGGTTCAATATTTAAAAAACAATTATGAGGGGGTCCTTAAAACTTACTGTTGTCTTAAGTTTAATACAATTTAGGTCTGGTGAGACCAACATTTTGCTGATTACTCTCACCTCTGAGCAGTACCGTTATAATGAAAATGAAGTAATGAAAACGAGTGAATAAAAAATGAGTTCAAACTTTAAAAGTGATTTAAAAAAAAACACTAAATATCACTTTTGAAATTTTTTGACATATTGTTTTGGCAAGTATGTTCATTATGCTGTAAAATTTTCAGCTGCGTATATTTGCACAAATACAAGTTATGCGCATTTTTCCAGTGAAGACTCGTGTGCTATATTTTCACCGTTTGGTTGAATGCCAATAGCAATCGGTCGATTAATACTTTGTTGTTGATGAAAAAATTTGTTGCACATAGCTTCAGAAAATCAATTACGATTACTATTATATTCGAAATAGAGGGGTTAATGGAGTTTAGGCACTACACTTTGATGTTTTTTCGTACAAACCCAAAAGTTGACAACTTAACTAATTCACTTGTATGGGAGGCGCCCTCTGGTGGTGAATTTTTGAAATTTAATTAATTTTGTATTTTTTTCACTCAGGAATGTTGACGATTGTTGAATAAATAATTCAAATCGGTTCAGTAGTTTCCCAGATACGATGTTTCCTCGCTTACTTTACTACATTTACAAGTGTGGAGCCAGTTCCATTGAAAATAACTAGTTTTGTATGGTAGCCACCTTAAGAGTTGGATATAGCAATTAGGTGTGTATAGAAAAAACATTCGGAAGGGAAAACAAATGGGTGTCAGTCTTACATTTGGTACGTCTGGAACCAACCTGAAAGCAGCGGGAGCCCACTTTCTAAAAACAAGGATTTTATATGGGAGCCTCATTAAGGGTTGGAGATAGGGGGAAGGAATGTTCGAAAGAAATGTTCAGAAGAAAAAATGAGTGGGTGTCAGTCAAAGATGTTAACCCTCTAAGAGCAACTTCTGAGCAGCTGTGGAGCAATTTATCGAGATTTTAGTTTCAATCACTTTTGAAAAAAGCGCATTTTACTTAAAATTTACATATAAATAAATTTATATTATAATGAAGCTTTTATGAACAAAGATAATTTTCATTGTTAATATGAAGTTTTTTCAAATCCGTTTGTGTGGAAGGTGGTCGAAGTTTTGGTCCCATTTCATTGCAATTTTGCACTGCAAGTTCTTTACTCATACAATATTTTTATACCAGATTTCATTTATGTGCGACCACTGCTTCTATTTTTGTCACTCCGCTATATGAACTCGCAACACTGTGCGTCGTGCTGACATTTCAGTTGGCAGCCATGTTGTGGCCGTGACTTTGATGTCCAATTTTAAAGTGCATGGTATTCAATGTTAAGTATTTATAAATGTATAAATAGTAGTATGTATTAGTAGTTGTAGTAATAATAGTAGTAGTAAAAAACTAATATAAGTTATACTGAAAATTATTAAAAAAAAAAATACTTGGTCGAAGGAAAATAGAGAATTTCCGGGGGCGAGTACAACTAATAACACTTATTAACAAAATACAATTTCTGACCAAATTATGGTTCTGACAATTGATTCTGGTATAGGGAGCAAATACAAAAATACACTTGTATTGACATTTTCAAAGTTAAGGTTTAAATGTTTTTTAGGGGTGGTCACAGTTACAATCTTTTGAACATTCTTATGGTAAATCGGCATACGAAAACCATGTGACCTTTTATTTTTGGTACATGATGTGTTCAGCAATTTGATATAAAATACTATGAGGAATATTTTTGTGGAACATCTTAACCCTCCAGGCCCCATTTTTGTGGGTCAATTTGACCCTTTTGTCTTAAAATGCCAATAAATGTCCTTTGAAACAGAGCTTTCAAAAAGGAAATGTACCACGAAAATAATCGGCATAAAATTTTACTACAGTTCTTGGAATACATTAAAGCTCAAACTTTTACTTGATAGCCAGAAATAAGTCAAAACTGAAAACGAGTTTAACCCATTAAGCCCTGAGCGTTGCGTTTGCGCAACGTTTGGGAATTTCGCTATATTAAGTAATTCATAAAGACATAAGACTTGAAAATGGGTAGAATTGGATTAGAATTGATCGTTTTAGATTCTGCCATACTCGAATTTCAAAATTATTTAAATATTCATACGTTTTTTTCGATCCAAAGTCAAAGGTTTTTTTTGGGGAATTTTTGAAATTCAATCAAAAATACTTATTCTTCAAACCTATCAAAATCCCTTAGTGGGCTGCATTTTGCAATGCTAAACTATTTTAAAATCAGTTTTGAAAATTTTTTTTTTTTATTTTTTAAACAAAAAATATGCTTTAAGTTTTGTGTTGCGCGAATGCAGCGTTGGACCTAAACACTGCCAATTTTCATACAACGCAACGCGTGAAAATGTCAAAATCCAAGCAGCTGATATTTTATTGGCACATTTTATTTTCCGCAAATGTTTGATTTTGTTTATTTGTGTAATGTTTGCGAAAAACATGACAAAAAAAAAACATGGTATGAATTTTTCGCTTGATTTTTTTTCTTGATTAGGTCAATTAATAAGATTGTGTAAAATTTTATGAAAATCGCACAAGCCTTTCTGGGGTCAGGTTTTAATGGGTTAAGCATTAATTTTGTTCTAATTCAAAATTGGTGCTAAAATATGCTTCAAAAGTGGATTTTAGAGTGTCAGTATGTGAAGGAGAAATGTTTAATGCAACATTTTACTACATGTCGCCGTACTCCAAGGCATTTTAGTACCAATCTGTACTATGTCATAATTTTATTTAAATTACCATGCGCCCTAAAAGTATGCAATGCTACTGCTGCCGACTAATGCGCGTTCAGTTTTGTCTTGTTGCCTATGCTAGGGGGCTCGCAGTTGCGCAGAGCGAGTTGTATGAATATCACAATACAGTAGTAAAGAATATTGTGGAGATCCTTACTCACATCAATTGGATTCGATGAACCTTGGTTAGTGTATATGATTGACTGAATAGAGGCTATTCAAACCATTGAATCGTTTTCCAAATGACTGAGGATAGGGACAACTGCCTGTGGATGACTTACAGGTTCTTTTTCTTCTTCTTTAACCCTTTCGCTATTTTGTTGCCATATGGCAACATGCTACTTTGTGGACGTCTGCATCCTCTATGGTTCCAAGAATACATTTTTTTGTTGGTCTTTAGAATAGTTTGAAGTTTTAGGAAAAATAAGAAATTAATAAACTGAATATTTAAGTTTAAAGAAGAGAAGTATACACGTTTTTTAATGGTATATCTTGACATAGTAAAGGAAGAAGAAGCAGAAAAAATTATAGAACTTTTTAATTTGACGTTTTATTTCAATTTAGATACTTTTTTTTTAATTTTGGCTGAAGTAAATGAATAAATATTCAAATTTTCGTTATGCGTAAAAAGTTTTATGTTTAAGTAATTATTACAGCCACAACAATGTGGTTGCTCTCATAGAAAAACACTCTAAAATACAGGGTTCGAGTATACAAATTAAAAAATCTCGTATGGAATGTTGCTAATATAACCACATAAATTTAAAATTTTAACTTTCCCCAGTAAAAACCTGTAGCGAAAGGGTTAAGATAGCTGTTATCAGCAGTTTCAACAGTCTAACTCAACCTGCACCTGCTAGCATGACGCATAAAGTAACATTGTCCTGTTAGGACCACCACGAATGCGCTAATGTGATCTCTCTGCTTAGAGAGTTTTTTTCTGGTATGTTTTGGGGCTGAAGGCGGGCCAAAGCTGTCTTGTTTTCTATGTCCTACCTGGCACCTTTTAAAGACTTTGTCAAAGCATAGCTGTTTGTCCTTGAATTCTGATTGCTATGCAATTTCAAACAATAAAGATTTAAGTCACAGTTAAACAAAAAAGTATACACTTTTTTGAATACCAAATAGTTGAAACAGTTAAAATGACAAAAATTGTTCCGATTTGCATTCACCGGCAACCATTAAAGCTATAAGAATCTATCTATGGTTCACTTTCAACACTCAAAACACACAACCAACATGAACTCGTTAACGTTAACGAAGCTCATTGCGCCCAGTACCACAATTAATGCCTCCAACTCTGCCCAGCAATCGACAATTAATCGTTCAGTTGTCTTTAATTTACTTGGTTTTCTCTTGCATGCTGTTTCGTTGTCTTATCTTCTACCCCTTTACTACCCCCATTCTACTTTCACCCTCGTATTGATTGCAGTTCGTGTGTTGTGTTTATTTTGGGAATATAAAAATTTCCAATAAAAGTGACAAAGAACATGGAAAGCTGTATATTGCAGGGGCGCTGCCAAGTGCATTTCTTAAAGGCGGCTAATTTGCCAAATTCACGTCATTACGCCGTCATCAGTCACGCAAAGTGTCATCGAACAATGCGACGATGACGACGACGACAACATTTGGCGCCATGAATACCCGAGCGAGGCAACAGTGTGGAACAAAATTAATTTTCGCCACACGACAGCAACTTGTTGCTGGCGAAAATTGCGCCTCACACTGTCGCCTTCGAGCATGTGACCGGGCGGGCGTTTCGCTACGATCTCCATGAGTTGCGCTAACGAGCGAAAAATTCATGAAATTACAAGCACACCGACAGCACAGCCACCCAGCCAGGCCCAGTCGGCCCACTTCAGCAATAACATGAATAACTCATCAACGGCGCACCTAGCTCCAGTGCCGCTCCAGCGTCCCCACGTCTGCTGGCGAACGCTTTTTGCAATCTCAGTCGATGCTCAATGTGTGCGCTTTTTGTCGATGGCGTTCCTCGAGCGAGCGAGCGAGCACTTTCTGGCATTCGGCCAGCTGGCGCAGTTGGCGACAATGCTGCCCAAGTTTGCCTTTTGCTTCTTATTTTTACCTTTTTCTATTTGTTGCTTGTGCAGCCAACTTTTTGCCACAGCGGCAATTTGTCGCCGCACAAGAAACCGAAATACGTTCGACACCCGTCGTCCGCAAATAAAATAAAGTTGAAGCACATCTGTTGACATCTGACATGCAAAAAATGAGCGCTGAACTATTTATTTATTTTTATGAGCGTCGTCGAAATTGATGACGCGCGCCACGAGCGACACAACAATGGAGGCGGCAGCACGCCAACCGAACGCAATGAATCGATTAATCAACATTAATCAACGCTCTCAACAGTTGCGACACAGCGGCTGGCGCACTCATATTTTCTTTGAAAGTGCCAGTCGAAAGTGCAAAGAGGTGAAGAAATGCCGGCACGAATTTTTAACACTCGAGCATTGCTTGACATTGCCGCGCAGACGAAAGAGGCTCATTTGCGTTTACATTATGTGTGGGGAGTGTATAGAAGCAGAAGGGAAGCGGGGAGGTGGGGTAATCGTATGTGAACTGTCACAGTTGTGTGTGGCAAGTTGGAAGTGTGTGGGAAAATGGAACAAGAATGGAGTGAATTGATTGTTTTTTTGTATGAAATGTTCAACATTGATTTCGGTTTACTTTTCCTAAGGTTTACTTTTCCAATCTGTCTGCAATCGTGCGACAAAAATTTAAAAAATTTTTCACACCGGAAAAAATCCATATGAACGTGAAACTAGAGACCAAACATAGTAATACTGCGTACTCAGTTTTTCATTTCTACATTCTTTGTCCTTTTAAAAGGACTTCAAAATTTTGAAGGGGAAAAAAATAAAAAAAATATAAAAAATACTTAACCTTGTTAGAATATGGCGATATGTATATCAAATGAAAGAGGAAAGGCTCAAGAATTTAAATAAAATTAATTTTTTATCTATTTGTAAAAAAAGGATATGAAAAAGGACCTTTGAAAATTTTAATCCTTTAAATCCTTGAAAATTTACATAGAATTTTCTTGAAAAGTAAGTATGTCAAAACCCCAAATCTTCCTGATCAAAATTTCATTATTCTAACTTTATTGGTTCGAAAGTTATTAAAAAAAACGCGGAAGCTGCAATTCTAATGAAGTACAAAAATTCAAATTTATTTGTGTATCAGTATTTTAAATAATAAAAAGATACAAAATCAATGAAGCGAGAATAATGAAATTTTGACACGTGATCAAGGAGATTTTCAGTTTTAGCATACTTACTTTTCAAGAAAATTCGATGTAAATTATCAAGGATATAAAGGATTACAATTTTCAAAGTACCTTTTTCATATCCTTTTCTCACAAAAAGATAAAAAATCAATTTTATTTCAATTCTTGAGCCTTTCCTCTTTTATTTGATGTACATATCGCCATATTCTATCCAGGTTTAGTATTTTTAATATTTTCTTTATTTTTTATCCCCTTAAAAATTTTGAAGTCCTTTTAAAAGGACAAATGATGTAGAAATGAAAAACTGAGTACGCAGTATTACTATATTTGGTCTCTAGTTTCACGCCCATATGGATTTTTCCCTGTGTGAAAAATGCTGTCGCACGGTGTATTTGGTTGCAGTCAGCTCAATGCATTTCCATTTAGTTGTTGGCTTGTGCTACAATTTGTTTCCAATCACCAATTTTGATAAAAAATCCGCAATATTAACATCTTTCCGCACTTTACAAACCGATGTCACACTAATGCAATGAGTTCATTGGCGTTTGCATAATTCATGCAACAAAAACATTGCACTTGCTTTGATTGACACGTAGACATTGTTGCTGCAGCATTTGAAGCAACACGCTGTCATAATTAGGGGTTCATTATCCTTGCGACATTGTCGGCGCCACTTATTACAATCATAACACCTGTGCGCCATGGCAAATAATGCGCACATCGACACCACAATGAGCAACCGAAATTAATCATTAGTGAATTGTTTCCGCTCCGGAACGCCACCGCCGTCTCGGCGTTTTAGTGTTAAATCAATATTTGCGCTGCTGCCACGTTCACTGTCGAGATTGCGCTCGAGTGTTTGTGTCATTGGCAGCACTGACAAATGACTATTCGCCGCCGGATAACGTCCATTGCAGTGACAACGCTGCCAGGACACTCGGCCTGCATTGCCGACACTGTGTTCCGTATCATTACACTTGACTGCCTCGCAGACATTGTAATCACTTGGCTGCCGGTGGCATTAGACCGGCTGAGTAGTCGGCCGACTGGTCGCCACGCCAAAGCCAGCAGTCAGTCAGAGCACAGCCAGCAGATGTCTATGCGGCTCGTCGTGTGCCAACTGTTATTATTTGTAATTATCAGATTTCAGCGCAGCGCCTCGCAATCGTTCGACATTCTATGCAACAATCTATTTGGCTGTCAGTCAGCTTCACTGTTAATGTGTCTGTCGCTAATGGCTGTGATTCGGCTATGCCAATGTTGTTGTTGTTGTTGTTGTTGTTGATGATGTCAATGCTGACAGCAGTCATTTGCTTCCTTGGCGCCTGTGCACATTTATCTCGCTTTCAACAAATTGTAATCGATACAAATCTGCCACTAATTCGATTATACTTGCAACAATTTTTGCTGGCTAGCGGAGCGTATGAGTGATTTTGATGTTTCATTTTCTAATTGATTCGAGGCCATGTGGTGATTTTCAATGGGCAAAGCGTGAACACGTTGCTCCACGGCCACAGTTCGTTGGCAGCATTTTTCATGTTCGTATAGTGTGTGTAATTTTGTTGCTGTATGTGTGAATGTGTGCACAAATTTCAAACATACAATGTGAACTAATCTGTTGGCATAATTTTGTGACCAACTATTAACCAATCACTGGAAAGTTTTGTGGCATTTATGGGGCAATTCAAGTATGGTGAACTCGTTGTGGGCAATGAATTACGATGTTCATGGGAGAAAAGTAATTAAGTTTCCATTTCGCTATTTATACAATTTTGTTAGCGGTGAGAAAAGTCAAAGTTGTTGATGTTTAATCAGAACGAATAGTTGCAGCTGAAATTGTTTCTAAATGCTTAGAAGTTTAGAGAAGTAACTAAGAGAAAAGTAACTAAGTTTCCATTTCGCTATTTATACAATTTTGTTAGCGGTGAGAAAAGTCAAAGTTGTTGATGTTTAATCAGAGCGAATAGTTGCAGCTGAAATAGTTTCTAAATGCTTAGAAGTTTAATCTTGACTGCCAGATAGGTATTTAAATGTTTGTGAAATGTTGTCTACGCAAACTAACTAATATTCAGTAATTGGTAAGAGATATTATGTTGTTGTTGTTTCTGTGCAATATTTAGAAATAGTTTGCTGTCTGTAGTTAATATGAAATTTCTAAAGTTAAGTGGTCTTTCTCTGAATAAATGTTTTGTAAATGCCAACAGTTGGCCAAACTAATGAAGATGTCATGAACAGAAGCGAGAAGGCAAATTTTCAGAACAGCTGTAATTGAAGAAAAGAGCTTTCCAAGAATTAACGAAAAAAAAAATTGTTACTTCTAAGTGAACAGGAAATAATACAGCAACAGAGAGAGCAGAGAATTTAGAGAAAAAGTCAGGTAGTATGACCCAATAGTAGGCAGGTAGGTATAACTGGTTGGCCAATGGACCTCTGTTGGATCCTTATCAGTACCAGATGGAGAAGGCTTAATAGTACTGGCGTAGAAATATATTCGGTCTCGGTGCTTATGGGTCACTGTTTTTTGGGAAAGACTGAGACTGCAATCCAAAGACTTTTGTCGAAGAGGCTCATTAGCCAGAAGAAGACATAAGCTTTTTGGTTCAGCTTTCTTCATTAGTCTAACCAGACTATCGCCTCTGAATATAAGGGATATAGACAGGTTCATATTGCAATCCTCTTGGTTCTCAGCGCTGTAAGGGGAAGTCATGTCATCCACTGTCATACCACAATTAGCCATAAGAAGGGCCCATATCGGCCCATTGTTCGATTAATCGAACAGTAAATTTTAGCATTTTCCATAAATTTTTTTGGGCTGTTTTTTTAATTTTAAACGCAAACTTTTTGCATGATATGATTGTATGATGTATTTTATATAATATGGAATAAATATATTCATTTCTCACACCTCTTCTCTGTTGTAGGAATTCCCCAAATAAAACGTAATTTTTGACATAATTTCAAAAGTATCAAAAAACATAAAAAAGAATAATATTATAAAAAAAATAATTATGCAGTCTTGTTAAACATTGATCAAACTCTTAAAAACATATTTACAATTTTCGCATAAAACCAATATTATAGTCAGAATATATATTTATAGTCAGGTATTCGATTAATCGAACGCTGGGCGCTAGTTAGTATTTCTTTTAAATTCGAATCAAACGATTTTATTTAAAATATCTTTGTCGCAGCAACACTTTCGAAGTGAACATTGAACGACGAGCATGATTTCCAATTTAGCTATCGTAATAAGATTTTGATTTGTAGTTGGCAGGACAACAGCGAAGTCACGGTTGCAACGAACTTCGACCAAATCTTACCATCAGTAAGAAAAAAAATAATGCTGGGAAAATTGTTGAACCTGGTCGCTTTGTCAACTATAACCAACCGCAACTGTTGAAAAATTATAGCAGAGGGATGGGTGGGGTGGATCATGACAATGCATCGCAGAACTATTACACCGTGCGACAAAAATCAAAAAATTTCAAAACACACGAAAAAATCGATATACTCGCGAAACTAGGGGCCAAATGTAGTAAAACTACGTTTTTAGTTTTTCTCTTTGCGTCAGGATTTTTTTTTAAAGGACTTTGAAATTTCAAGGACATGTTCATTTCAAAAAATTATTTTAAAAATTGAGCGCATTGTAGAAAAACAATATGGGTATCAAATGAAAGAGAAAAATCCTTAGAATCTTAAAAAGGTTAATGTTGTGGTGCAAAAGGACGAAGAGGTATTGAAAATGTGCTTTTAAAACTTTATCCTTAAATATCCTTGGAAATTTCCAATAATTTTTTTTGAATAAAATATATCTTAAGGACAAATATGTACACTACTACATCCTTTCGTCCTTCGTTACAATAAGAAAATAATAAGAAATGGAGAAATGGAGCTTGCCATAAACCCAGTTTGTATTTGTGTAAGAGATGTAGCGTTGCACTTCACACTCATTGTTTCGAATCATACCATTTAGAAAAAAATATGGAATAAACTGTGAATTTATAGCACTGGTCAATGGTTAGTTATTTATTTAGTATCAATTCAATGCATACATCAATCATAGAAAAAAATGCCAAGTGGTGCCCAGCGTTCGATTAATCGAACACCAAATATCTCGAAAACCAAAAGTCGGCAAAATTTTTTGACTCCAAATTTGAACTGTTCGACCTCATTTAACCCTAAAAAAACTCATTCACTTCATTCGAATATTAAAAAAAAAATAATCTCTGGGCCTATATGGGTTAACCCTAATTCCCAGAAGTGAGCCTCTCAGTCTCACTAAAGATTTCAAATGGTGATAAATCCTATACCAAAAGATTTTCGATTCCAATTTTTCTATGTAATCCTCTAATGGAATGTTAGAATTATATTTCATTTATAAATTTGACTTTTTAGACAGTTTTTCCACTTTTTTTAAACAATTTTTTAAAAATGCAACTTAACCCCAGAAGTGAGCCTCAGAAGCTCATTTGAACAAAAACTCACCATATGGAAGAATATTTTTATTTTTCATGTTTAGGTGCATTTTTATCGTATCAAGTTCAAAGTTTTTGATCCTAGCACTCATCTAGTCGGCATGGGATGAAGTCAATTAAAATTGTTGAAAATACTGCAATCTACGACATAATATGAAGAATTGATGCTTTGTCGAAGTTGATGTTAGTTCATACAGTTTATGTCTTCCAATCCCGATAAATAAGTAATCAGAATATGGAAGTGCGATGGTGCTAATACCTCCTGAAATGCGGTTGACAAAGATGTGAATATCTGGATTAATTAATTATACTTTTGCAGTGGCAATTGTTTTCCAGTGAACCCTGTATTCACAAGTTCTTTACTAAAAATATCAGGTGTACAACTTTGCTTCCGCCGTTTTCCGATAGGTGGCTGTACCGGCTGAGGCTGGTTGAAATACATAGATGGTAATGCCTTTAAAGTGAGTGTGGACAGTGCCTAACGAATTGTCATCGCCGTTTCAGTGACAGTTGTTCTTGTTTTCGTATTATTCACGCTCGAAAATGTCCGTTTATGTGCCCAATTCTCGCCATTTGCGGGAAGTTTTACTTTTCTGTTACAATTCGCAAAAAAATGCAGCTGAAGCGCATCGAATGCTCTCAGAAACTTACGGTGATGCTGCTCTGAGTGAAAGAACGTGTCGGGAGTGGTTTCAACGTTTTAAAAATGGTGATTTCGATGTCGAAGACAAACATGGTGGTGGAAGAGAAAAAACCTTCAAAGATGAACAACTAGAAGCATTGCTTGATGAAGATTCGTGCCAAACCATCACAGGAGATCGCTACCGAACGCAAATGATGCGCCTTAGTCGCGCGCTAAAAGAAAAGCGGCCACAATATCAAGAGCGACATGACAAAGTCATCCTCCAACACGACAATGCTCGGCCTCACGTCGCAAAAGTGGTCAAAAAGTACCTGGAAACGCTGAAATGGGAAGTCTTGCCCCACCCGCCGTATTCCCCAGATGTCGCCCCTTCTGACTTCCACCTATTCCGTTCGATGGCACACGGCCTGGCAGATCAACATTTTCAATCCTTCGAAGAATTGGAAAAATGGATTGCTTCATGGATAGCGTCAAAAGAGGACTCCTTTTTTCGAGCCGGGATCCGAAAATTGCCGGAAAGATGGGAGAAAGTTGTCGCTAGCGACGGACAATACTTTGAATAATACATCTGTAAGCACTTTTTCGCAATAAATCTTTTAATTTTGGAAAAAAAACGGCGGAAGCAAAGTTGTACACCTGATATATAACTTAAATAAAATCGTCTTTAAGTAGTAATTGGATTGGGAAAAGTAAAATAAATTTAGTTTTTCAGTTGTTTTGCTCATAAGAGCCTGACAGTCTCACTTCTGGGTTTACGTTACGTTTAAAATTCTGGGAATTAGGGTTAAGTGAGCTTTTCACGTGGAAGGCTGCCATTCCCTTGCGACTTAATACTAAATAGTTACACCCACTGTTGTAGATGCTACAAAATTGATTTGTTTATTAAATTTCAAAGTTGCTCGATAAATTCTCATCGTTTTGCCATTGCATCATTCATCTTTTTATATCTAAAACAATAACCAAAAAAATTGAAATATATTAACTCTAATGAAAACAAAATGCTGTCATTAGAAGCAAAACCAGGTTATTTAAGGACACAGAGAGTTTGTTGTTGTTTCTTTCAATTCACCTGTTATTGTTGTGTTGTCATTATTGCATTGTGTCTACTTGTCGCCGCAGCATTGACAACTGCTGTTGCTTTACTCTGCCCACAAAAGCTGTGCGCACAGATCACACAATAGCTGCCAAAACGAAAGCACTTAACGCCAACTACGACGCAGAATTAATGCCACGAATGAACAGTTGATGGTTGGCAATTTCGCTGTTGACAGAGGCCAGCGGCATGCGGAATGTGTGAAATATTTGACACATTTTGTCATCCAATTTGCGCGTTTGTCGTTGTCGTCGTCGTCGTCGTTGTCCCTTCCAACGGTGCCAGTCGAATTCTTGGTATTTGAACAGCGGCAAAAGTTGTTGCTCACACCAGGAGACAAATATTGCCCCGGCTCACCCAACAAGAGCAAACAGCGCCACAAGGAAAGAACCGAGCCGAGCACCCGGGAGACAGCGCGCCATGGGCGCCGCTATTTAGCGAAAGTTGGCGCACAAATCACAAGTGGCGCTGCGCAAAAGTACGCCTCACAAATGCCTGGAAGTGTATGGAAGGCAGTTGAGGAAAAATTAAATAACGCCACCAAAGAGCGAAACGTGAAAAAGCAAACGACAGCTGCAAAAAAGCGGACAACACGCGCCGGCAAACCGAATCCTGTGCAAGTGTAATGAATAAGAAAAGAAATTGCCGACAAACGTGCTGCTGCTGCCATCGCGGCTGCTGTTGACGGAAATGGATACAGACGCACAAGCCGGCTCGCCAAACGACAGACACATCGACACGCGCACGCCGCGCCCCACCGCTGACACGGCGGATGTTAGACGCCTCCTAATGGTCCATCGGTGCTCGGTAAATACTTTAAATTGCGCGCTTTTTACGGCGAGCGGGGCAACGGGCACCGCTGCCTCGGCTTACAGGCGTTATTATGTTTTATTAATGCGTGCAAGCGCGAAAGCAAAACAAGCTGAATCGCGAGCGAATCGCAACGAATGGAAGGCGATCGCCTGGGGGCATTCGCCGTGAACGAATTTGCAATTTCCAAATTGTTTTTAGGAAAACAACAATTTATCTCCGTTTCCTAGAGAGTTCGTATCGATCGAGGTGGCGGCTGACGAGCGCAAGGTGTGAGATTAAATTACGGCGAAAATGCACCTTAAATCGCAGTCGGATGGATGTCAGATGGTTGGGCGCTTTGCGATGCTATCAATTGCGGCGTGTAAAAATTGGCTCATTGATGCATCAATGCGTGGTTTTAAAGGAGAAAAGTACAACAATTTGTAATGGGGATGAACAGTTGTGTAGTCAATAGGCATAAAAAGTGGGCCAAATTTGTGTCAACTGAGAGAAACATTTTGGTACGCGGTGAAGTGAGTTGTTGAAAACACAGGTAAATGCTTAGAAGCTTTAAAAAGAGCTGCAGTTGCGATATTTTGGGTGATGCATAGAAAAAGTCTTTTAATATGACAAAGCAAATTTACTTTATTCATTTATTTTTTTGTGTATTTAATGAGTTCAGTAGTTCAATAAAGACTTTACAGAGTAATTAACAAACAATAAAAAAAATTACTTACATGTTAATAGAAATATTCAAATTCGAAAATAAATTAAAAAAAAACGAATTCAGAAAAATTCAAAATTCAAATAGGAAAATACGAGCTTAGATGTGTTAATATATTTTATAATGGCTAACTAGAAGTTACTTTCGCACGCAAAGGCGGTCTTCCAAATAATGGTTTTGGTAGAGAATATGGTTTAAAATGGTAATGGGCCCAAAAATTGCGTGCGGAACCCCTCAAAATTAAATTTAATGTGCGCCACTGCTAGAAATATAAAATAATTAGAAATAATAAGAAATTTGAATCAGTGGTTGTTCAGTTTATCTTAAATACTGCCACCTCAAAGAAAATTTGCGAGAAAGTTCACCAATGTTTAGTTAAAAAAATCGGCAAAGAAAGAAGTTTTTGAATTCTCTCCAGATTACTGCCATCACCCAAATGTTGAAGCAAATAACCTGAATTGTTACAAATAAACAAAAAATTGTGAGTGGTTAAGTAATCTCATCTCTTGCCATACGTGTCGTATGAGTGATTTTCAGTTTATCTTAAATACTGCCACCTCAAAGAAAATTTGCGAGGAAGTTTACCAATGTTTAGTTCAAAAAATCGGCAAAGAAAGAAGTTTCTGAATTCTCTCCAGATTACTGCCATCACCCAAATGTTGAAGCAAATAACCTGAATTGTTACAAATAAACAAAAAATTGTGAGTGGTTAAGTAATCTCATCTCTTGCCATACGTGTCGTATGAGTGATTTTCAGTTTATCTTAAATACTGCCACCTCAAAGAAAATTTGCGAGGAAGTTTACCAATGTTTAGTTCAAAAAATCGGCAAAGAAAGAAGTTTCTGAATTCTCTCCAGATTACTGCCATCACCCAAATGTTGAAGCAAATAACCTGAATTGTTACAAATAAACAAAAAATTGTGAGTAATTAAGTAATTTCATAATTTGCCATACGTGTCGTATGAGTGATTTTTACTAAAAACCCAAATGTATTTTACAAAATCAACTAAAGATTAATTAAAGCCATTGCGCGGCGTTGAATCGATTGCACTTGATACATTTTTGATTAAAAAAAAATTATAAACAATCAATCAATAAGTTCTCGTGCACTTACTGGTGTAATTGGTGAACTGAGTGCTCGAACATACATAAATCCAAATCGCAAATTGTAATCGGTCAAATTGTAATTTTGCGCACAAAGTCTTGAAGGATAAATGAATTGTTTTTGGAGAACTTGTGGACATGAGTTTTTACTTTTTAAACCTTCTTCGAACATAAATGTAGCTGCATACCTGACGAATTATTTAGTGGCGCACATAGGATTTCCCTTTGAGGGGAGTTTTGCGTACAAAATTTGAGCCTAATACAATTTGAATTCATTATTTTGACCAGCAATTTTTGTATTTGGGGGGTTTGAGTGCGCCGCTGGAATTATACTACCTCCTATTTATGAGGCCATATTTCAGCTCGGTAGGCCTTTTGGTTTCAAGGCTACAAGTCTTTCAACGATTTTTCAAACTCCGCCTTTAACATAATTTGTTTTGGCTTTCCAATGGGATGAAAGAGTAAACTTTTACCCTTGAACATTGATTTTTCATCTTTGCATTGGCATTTTAAATGCTTTCAACTCATTGTTCGCTTTTAGGTTAGGTAGGTAGGAGTAGTTGGCCCAAGTCGGAGCTCACTTGGACCATAACAACGCAATCAAAAGTTACTGCATGAATAATGAAAGTGCCAGTTGTGTTTTAAGTTACTGTTTTATAAGTCAACATGTTGACTCAATTTGAGTTTTGGTGGCCATTGTTGTTCAATGATTAATGCCTTCAACCACAAATTGGGTGATTGTCGAACTAGACTTAAGCAGTCATTGCAAAAATATATTAAAATAATTCAAAACAAAACAAACGAGAAACGAAAAAACCAAATTAAAAAATTGGCTTAGAGCACCAAAACGTCTTTAACAATTGATTTCTACAAAAAAAATTTGAATGCACTTTGAAAGTCGATATGACTTCATTGAAGTTTTTTACTATTTTATTGCAACGCTTTCGGAAAGAAGATCTACTGTGACTTTTACTATTTAATAAATTTAATAGGAAAATAAAACTATTGTTTATAAAGTTGTAAAAAATTTTAATTTTCGAACATGATTCTAAATAGGTACAAGTATTTTAGGAAAGTTGGATTGACCAGCAAATCCAACTTTCCTTTTTCCTTTCAAATGTTAAAAGCGGATAATATTTTTACTATATTTTATTTATTAGAAGAAAATATACTACAATAGCCCAGTGCAAAGTATACTGGGCTCCCGTGCCAGAGGTCTTGGGTTCTATTCTTATTTGGCTTGGTCCTGCACTTTCCTAAATTTCTAAGTTTCCCTTCTTTCTTATTGTTTCTCATTCATTCAGCAATACCCAATCAAATTCTTAACCTTCCGACAAGCTGTTATTCTTCATAGATCTTTATATCCAGTAGCCGTATCAGCACAACAACAACAACCCTACTAGTAGCGGCAGTTGGGTCTAACGAAAATATGTCGCAGCGCATAAATCATTCAGAATAATTTCACCACAGACACAAATCTCTGGGTTTTCCCATCTCCCACCCACAAAAATACTCTACACAACCCAGCAATAAATTTTCATATACGATTATGAAGGTGTCTCTCATAGGGAACAACAGATGTCTCTACATCACTTAGGGCTGCTAGCGACAGGTTAATCACTCATTCTCAAATCAGGACATTAGCCTTGTTGAACAAGGCTATTAAAAAGGTGAACAATGATATTATTTATTTATTAGTGAACAATGATATTAGATAAATGAAGTTACTATTTATAGATAGTAAAAAAAAATATGTACATTTTTCTGGTTGATGAAATAAGTCAGGGGAGCCCAGAACTCTAAAGACGTTTCCAAGGTTAAAAGGGCAATTAGTAGCAAAGGCTGTGAGCAATTTTGTTTGAATATCTTTTGTGTTCTGATGTTGGCAGATCCTGGCGTACTCAGGTATCCAACTTTCATTGGAACTTCAACAACAAAATAATATCTGCTCAGTTGTCTTCAATTGTCGATTTGGTACAATATTAGGGTTTTGTATACAAAAACTTGTATAATAGTTGCGGTTCCGTATACAAAACAATACTTTTATTACAATTGAGGTGCCCCGTTTGAGCTCACTTAACAGTAGTAATTCATTGAAATTTCTAAGCTCATCACTCTTCTCTCTTTAAAAGTTTAATTGGGTAACTTATTACACCGTGCGACAGCATTTTTCAAACCGGGAAAAATCCATATGTGCGTGAAACTAGAGACCAAACATAGTAATACTGCGTACTCAGTTTTTCATTTCTACATCCTTTGTCCTTTTAAAAGGACTTCAAAATTTTGAAGGGGATAAAAAATAAAAAAAATATAACAAATACTTAACCTCGTTAGAATATGGCAATATGTACATCAAATGAAAGAGGAAAGGCTCAAAAATTTAAATAAAATTAATTTTTTATCTATTTGTAAAAAAAGAATATGAAAAAGGTCCTTTCAAAATTTTAATCCTTTATATCCTTGAAAATTTAAATCGAATTTTCTTGAAAAGTAAGTATGTTAAAACCCTAAATCTGCCTGATCACGTGTCAAAATTTCATTACTCTAACTTTATTTGTTCGACAGTTATTGAAAAAACACACGGAAGCTGCAATTCTAATGAAGTTCAAAAATTCTAATTTATTTGAGTATCAGTATTTTAAATAATAAATAGATACAAAAGCAATGAAGCGAGAATAATGAAATTTTGAGACGTGATCAAGGAGATTTCTATTTTTAACATATTTACTTTTCAAGAAAATTCTACATAAATTTTCAAGGATATAAAGGATTAAAGTTTTCAAAGGAACTTTTTTATATCCTTTTTTTACAAATAGATAAAAAATTAATTTTATTTAAATTCTTGAGCCTTTCCTCTTTCATTTGATATACATATCGCCATATTCTAACGAGGATAAGTATTTTTTATTTTTTTTTTTATTTTTTATCCCCTTCAAAATTTTGAAGTCCTTTTAAAAGGACAAAGGATGTAGAAATGAAAAACTGAGTACGCAGTATTACTATGTTTGGTCTCTGGTTTCACGCCCATATGGACTTTTTGCGGTGTGAACATTTATTTTATTTTTTGTCGCACGGTGTTATCAATAAATTGGAGACATAGACAGATTTACATTACTTATGATTCTTGAACCCCTTCCTCTACTACTTCCGCCTGCTCTACCTTACTTTCGGTCACAGAGAGTTGCAATAAACAGCCCTCGTTGATCTTAAATCATAGAAATTCAGCACGTAATTAAGATTTTATGGAGCTATTTGCTGTCAAGTTGCGCAGACTGTTTTGACAGGCCGTTGCGCATAAAAACGCTGCTGCAGTTTTAATTTGGAAAGGCCAACCTTGATGCGCGCTCATATCTGCCAACAACAAAAACAATCACCAACCAGCCAATGTAAATGAAATTACCACAGCAGCCCGCAACAGCCACCAGCCAACACTAGGCAGACAACAACAATGCCGCAACCGCAATGCCACTCAACGGCATTGTGCCATTTTTTGGCGTTCATTTGTTGTGTTTTTGTTGTTGTCAATTTCGGTTTCTTTTCGTGTCTATGTTTGTTTTTTGTGTGGTAATTTGAATTTGTTGTTGTCTTTTAGTTTTTGCAATTTGGTTGACATTTTGCAACACCTGCTGCCAGCCATCCAGGGAATGTATTATCTTATTTTGACAATGTCAACTGCGAAAACGAACGAACGAGCGAACCAATGCTCGAAGGATAAAAGGATCGAAGTGGGAAACAGAGGTAGCAACGCCATATGGCCACTAGTGCAGGTGACTGTCGTACACACACACACACACACACACACGCACACTAATAGCGCAGCCTGGTAAGGTAGCTGTGTGCACAGTGTTTCGACTCCATACAAAATTGGGACAAAAATAGAAGGAGTACTCTAAATTCGCTGAAAATTTGCAATCTGAATTATTTGGGGCTACTGACTTCAAAAATGATGTTTGTTTTCCAAAAAATATATAGTTTTAAAAAAAATCGAATATATATGCCATCACCACCGAGCCCAAACCGCTGGAACTATAATGATGAAATTTGGTCAATAGTTGTATTTTAAAAAGTCAACCTTTAAAAAAGAGCGATTTTAAAAAATTCGACCTTGACAGGCCGGAAACGGGGTGGTGCAGCTTATATAGACGGATATTGTTTTTTGGTCGGATTGTTTTAAAATTTTGTATAAATATACCTAAAGAAAAATAACGAAATACGTATTTCAGCGTTTTTCTATATTAGACCTTTAAAGGGTGGAAAGAGGTCGATGAAGTTGCTTGAAAGAAAGCTTTTTTGTTTTTATTTCCGCAGAACTTAACATAGAGATGACTCAGCTATGAATGAATGAATGCTATAGTAAAATTTCCAGGATGAAAAAAAAAATAATTGCCATTTTTTAAAAAGTTCAGTTTATTCAGTTTCACTATCATCAAGAATTATGTTTTTAATCCCACACAAACAGTTCAATTGAAATGCAATTATTTTACAAATAGTTTTCTCCCATAGTTTTCTTCTTTATTGTAAACAAGTGTAAATAATGCAACGTAATTTTAACAAAATTGCCTTCCTTAACTTTCCTTCTTATTCTCAGAAAATATTAGCATTAAATCACATTTTAACAAAAAATTTCATAATAATGAAAACAAAAGTAGGATAATATGGCTCTTAACGGGTTAAACGGGTAAGCAAAACCCATTTTTTTTAGAACACGTTAATAATTTGTGACATTGGTTTTGTTAATATAGAAGTTTTCATATTTTATGAAATACTTCCGTATGGCAACTCTGCCTTTAGTGGGCGGACCATGCCCATTTTAAATAGCGACAGTGCTTCTATACTTTTTCTTTCCAGTTACATCACTTTCTGGGCGTTACAAGCTCCGTACCAAAGTGAATGTACCGGTGGGCACCTCAACGTTGGGTACAAAAATCAAATTTTTTTAGTTAGAGTAGTTTACAAAAATTCTATTCTTTTCCAAGATCGCAGGAAATCGCAGAATTTTTTTTATTGATCCAAAAGAAGAAAGTCCATTCTATAGGATTACGTAAAAAAGTTGGTGTAATAATGCGCAATGCGACATTTGCGATCTACAAAAATATATAGTTTTTATAGTTTTTAATTAAAAAAAATGTTTTGTTTAAATAACGTACGTTTTTATTTAACTTTTTTTTCAAAATAGCTCATGAAATGATTTTTTGGACTCTTATAAGTGCATAGCAGTAACATTTTCTCCGATTGAAGTGAAAATAGTGTTTTGGTTACGTTTTCAATTGTTGACGCTCAAAACTGCATTTTATCATAAAACAATTTTTCTAGATTTTGATCAACTTGTAAATGCTATAACTCTCTCAAAATTTACCCGATTAAGAAATAATTTGAGATCTTTCTTAATGAAAGTATTATCTTTCAAATGACACCAATTTCTTTGAAATCGGTGACATAAAATTTTTCTATTTTTGTGCCACTTCGGATCACTGTGCGACGCGTCGGTAGCGGCGCTCGAAATATTGCACATAAAATAGTAAAAGCAAAAATTTAATAATAGCAAAACAACAACAAAACCAACTACCGCTGAGACAACATTCACGGCAAATGTACGTTTTCCACCTTTTTGGGTAAATAAAAAATCACTGCGACCGAATGAGTGGGAAGCTGGTCCGCACAGTTGCTCACCATGAATTGACGTATTCGGGTCATAATTGTCGGATAAAATTTTCATTTCGTTATTTTTCTTGGGATTTGCTATTTGCTTTTCTTCACGCCTGCCATTGTTTTGCCGCGCGCATTGGTTTGTTGTGTATTTTGCTTACATTTTGCGCTCAGCGCCCCGTGGCAATCGTAATGCGGCGCATAAATTTCAGCGCAAAATGTGCAAAAAATAGTTTTGTTGCCTTTTTCGTCCTTCGTTTTTTCCCACTTGGTCGCCGCTTATTGGCAACGGCCCCGCACACAGTTGGCGACACGCGGTCGGCCCGTAATGGCTTCGATTTGGTCGCAGCCTTTGGGACATTGGTTTTGTTGATTTTTTTTGGGGCTTTTTTGTTTTTATTTTTTGTTTATTATTAAAATATTGAGTGGGCTCATATTTTTGTCGCTATTGCCCATTCAATTTTGGCCTTTTTCCTTACTGCTTGCATGTGCATATAGTCAACATTTTGTTGTTGTTGTATTTGGTAGAACTTCATTATTGGTCATAATGCCCTCGGCGCGCACACTGGACGCACCGGTCGCTTTGAAGTGCCGGCCCCAATGTGCGCGGCTCGTTTGGCCGCGCGCAGCCGGAGGGGCGAATTTGGCGGCTGGACCGCTGGCCGTGTGAAAGATCTGTCGCATGCATCCCGGTTATTCTAATCAATAATTCACACAACTGCTTCGCACCCCGAGGGCGCATTAGCGTGAGCTCCAATTACGGAAAGGCCTTCGGGTCTGTCGTTGGACGCAGCGGTGCTGCTGCTCCTGTTGCTGTTTGGCGGCCACATGCTGCGAAGCATCGGTGCACACACATATACAAATATATGTATGTGTGTGTGTATGTGTTTAAATGTGTGAGTGTCGTCTCCCGTCTACAATTTTATGACGTTAAAGTGAAGTGGAAAAGCTTTGCCGTCTGGGCGCGCGCTGCTTAACATCTTCACTTTGCTATATCTGTGTGCTTGTGTCTGTGTTTATGTTTGTGTGTGTGTGTTTGTGTGTGTCTACTGGCATTTGTATTGTTATGGGCGCATGCTGTTGTGTTGCTCGATTGGCGTTGTCCTGGCGCCTCCGGTAATCCGAGCACGTACTCGCTGATTTTTTTTTTTGTTTTTCACTCTTTTTGTTTGGCGCTCAATTTTGTTGCTGTTTTTGTTGTTAATGCCAGCGCAATTGTCTGCCATTGTTGTTGTTGCCAACTATCATTGCCTGCGCGCACGTCGCACCAAAGTAGGTGTGGCTATTTTATTCTTAACTTAAATTTCCAACAACAATTTCGAACATGTGCTACGCCGCCACATTTAACATTTCGTGCGCTTTAATTTGGCGTGCAAGTGCCAGCGTGATGTGTGGCCGCGAAACATAAAATAACTAAGACCCAAAAGCAACAACAACAACAACAACAACAGTAACAACAAGAACTACGCGTCAAATGTTAAGTGAAATTGGCTGCCAACGAACGTCTGGCAGATAGTCAGTGAAATTTGAATGTGTGGCATTAATTTTCGATCAAGAGTTGCGCGCCACCAAACACACACACGCACACACATATATATGATATGTATGCTACATTTACGTTGTTGAGGTCGATTAATCAATTTTACATATCGTAGCTGCTCGTGTAATTAGTTATCGATGATGCACTGCAGTGTGTGTGAGAGCGAAGGTCGTTCCAACACCTAAACGAGGTCAAAGTTTAAGTTGAAGTTTAACCAGAAGTTGGCAATAAGTTTTGTACAAATGCTTGGAAATATGGTTGAAAATACAGAAAAAATGCTAAATTAGTTTGTAAGTCAAAACTGAGGCGATAGAATCGTCTGTCAGGAATATTAGAAATAGTCTCTGACTTGTGCATGTATTTGTATGCATATATCATTAATATACATGATACAATGATACATTAAAGGTTCATTAACCCCTTCGACCCCGAATTTTACCCTGTGTCTCGATATTACTTTTTGGTATTTAAATCATGAAAAATTTGCCTAAGAAGTGTGCACACGACATTTGAAGTCGCCACGCCTCTTTGTTAGAGTTCTAGAGCTAGTTTACTTTTGAACAATTTTAGCTTAAAACGAGTTAAATAAATTTTGTATCAATATTTTTTAATACAAAAAAATATTTAATATTTATGGAAAAATACAAAATTATCACTTTTTGATTTTATTAAACCATTATTAAAGAAACAGGGTTTCGATCAAACGCGCCCAATTCGTAGACTTCAATTAGAACACACACTTTTCCTGATATCGCTGCAAATTATTGGAAATTTTTTTGGGATAACGGTAAAAAATTTTTAACTTCCTTTGAATTCACTTCTAAAAATAATAATTTGATGGTGCCTACTTAAATTAAACCCCTAAATCAATCGTAACTTTTGCTATAAGATGACAAATAGGTGAAGTTGCCCTCAGGCAACTTTGGTGTCGAAAGGGTTAACAGTAAGAAATATGGGTTAAGTAGTTTAAAGTGTAAAGTGTTTAAGAAAGCAAATGAATAGTAAATGGTTCCAATATTTTTTGTTTTTGTTAGTAGTAGAAATTAGTCGCCGACTTTGCACCTTGCAGCCAAGATTTTTCTGATCTACTCGGATCGGATCTACTATTCTTCATTACGGACTTTGAAGAAAAGTGTTTAAGAGAGCAAATGAATAGTAAATGGTTCCAATATTTTTTTTTTGTTAGTAGTAGAAATTAGTTGCCGACTTTGCACCTTGCAGTCAAGATTTTTCTGGTCTACTCGGATCTACTTTTCTTGATTAAGAGAAGAACTTTGAAGAAAAGGGTTTAAGAAGGCAAATGAATACAAAATGGGTCAATATTTTGTATTTTTGTTAGTAGAAATTAGCCACCAACTTCGCACCCTGTAGCCAAGATTTCAAATCTACTTGGATCCGATCTACTCTTCTTCATTAAGAGAACAAGGTTCGAGAAAAGTGTTCAAGAAGGCAAATGAATACAAGAAGGTTCCAATATTTTTTGTTTTTGTTAGTAGAAATTACTCGCCGACTTCGTCCCTTGCAGCCAAGATTTTTCTGGTCTACTCGGATCGGATCTACTTTTCTTTTTCTTTTCTTTTCTCAAGTGTTTGAGACAAGAAAAGTGTTTAACCCTTTCCGGAAATTTGTACGATATATCGTACAATTTTTTCGACGATTTTTTATGTGACAGCGAACGCACTTTTTACGCAACAGCTTTTTAATTTTCATTAAGTAAGCTGTGTTGTATCATTCTGTTTAAAAATATAAATCAAAATCGCCGTAGCAATGCAGCATGAGGGAGTTTTGTATGCAGCTTTTTGTAAGAATTTGAAAAACCAGCAAATGGCGGTACGTCTGCGTAGGAATTTTTAAATATGTAAGTAATACTTTTTGGTACCAAAAAGCGAAACAATTTCAAAGTTTAAATCTCAGTTGATTTATAAAACTTACTAAATTAAACATTTTTTGCGTTAAAATATTTTTCCCGAGTCTTTAAAAAAATTGTACGATATATCGTACAAATGACCACAAGGGTTGCAAAGCTTTGTACGATATATCGTACAAATGGAAAGCAAAGGTTGCAAGTTATGTTTGCATTTTTTTAAAGTTATAGGTTTGATAACAGATTTTTTGCGTTTGCATGTCTGCCACGCCCAATTGTAAACCACGTGGCTAATAAAATTAGACCATTCGGCAATTTTTGATTAAAAATAAGAATTACTAGACGATTTTGTGTTTTACTGGGCAGACACAGGTTATGTAAGGTTAGACATGCGTACTTGCCACTCCCACTACGATAAAAGGAATCGGCTATATTCAGTATCTTTCTGTAAAACTGTACGAATTTTAATTGATTCTGTGTTTTATTGAGAGGAAAAGGGCTTTGCAACAACAACAACGGTTATATAAGGCCGAATAAATGTGAATCAATTATTTATATACATAATTTATATAACTTTCGATCAAAATGAAATCACGTGTGGATGTTTTGTTGTTATAATTTATGTTTTCTATCAAAAAAATAAATGAATTGTTTATAAAACTTAAGAAACCGAAACCAAAAATTCATGGATTTTACTCCTTTGCGGACCATTGTACGATATATCGTACAAAATTGATGAAGCTGTAATTCTCAACCTAAATGATTTTTTTTTAATTTTTTTGTATTGTATTGCTAAAATGTTCAATGAGAGTCAATATTTTGAAAGAAAAATTTGTATCTCAAGAAATGTGGAAATTGACCGGAAAGGGTTAAGAAAGCAAATGAATACAAGAAGGTTCCAATATTTTTTTTTTTTTTAGTAGAAATTAGTCACCGACTGATGTACTCGGACCTCTCTTCTACTCTTCTTTATTATGAGATCGAACCAAGTTGGTTGCCTTAGATGGAGAACGAATACATATACACACACACACACATATATACAAGCACAGAAACACAAACATATGTACGTAGGTTGGTGTGAGACTCATGGATCACATGGATCATGGATATAAAAAGAAGAAATTCACAATGAGCCATTTGGGCCTCCGAGTAATAGTGAGGCACACGCATTTCTTTATCAAACCTAACCTTATAACTCAAAGCTAAACAACTATACTGAAAAGATTTAATTTGTATTCTCTTTTCCATTACCTTTTGAAGAGAATCAACTTTTAATAAAATCATTGAGATCAGCGGCCGCAGCTATAAAAAACGGCACAACTTATCCTAATTGAAACTACGCCTACACCACTGCGACGCGCTATTCGTTGCCTCCTGCCACTCTTCGGCAGCCTAAAGTTATGCAACAAAACCCAGCACACTGCAAAAAATTTAAGCACACTGCAGCGTTGTGTTATTTCAATGCATTGACGAAAATGCCAAAACACAAACTGAAAGCCGACAGCCAGTCAGCAATAACTGGCAAAATATCAACATCAACAAAAGCTAAAACATAAACATAAACACACAAACTATTTTAATATACATTCGGGGGCGTAGAAAAGAAACGAAAATATTGTTTCTATACCAGAGTTGACATGGTGAGCGTTCGTTTTTTTCCTTTGTTCGGTGCCACACTCGCGTCGGCACACCAGGCTGGCGGCTTTTGGAACGAACGCATAAACAATAAAACTTGGGGGCAGCCAAAGTCTGGCTGACGGTCGGTGGCGGAGAAATACAACTTTGCAAAAAATGAAAAAGGCTGCAAGAATTGTAACGGCACAACGAGCCACGCAGAAAATAGAAAAAAAAGCACCGCAACCGCACAAACGTCGAGTATGCGCATGAATCCATACACACACACACATACAAGGGCACTTATATAAACATGTGTACGTACATGCATTGTGTGTGTGTGTGTGCGTGCACACTATTAGAATAATAAAAACAATATGTAAATGTACGTAAATAAGGGCGCCCCGGACAGTCCCGTTGGCTGCTGGCGGCCGTCGCATTGCCTTGCAGCCCATAAACCCAACAGACAATTGTTGCTGTAGTCAGTTGTGTGACAATGCGGAGCGGAGTCGTAAATGCGAGGATTGCATCACAGCGGCCACTACCGACGGGCGGAGGGCGTTGCCTGTGCAGCTCTTTAAGGCCGGTCCATTTACAAGGCCATCGAAATGGATGCCTGTCGGTGTTGTTAACCTTTAAATATTTGCTGTGAAGTTGTTTTTTATGGGCCATGTTTTCACTGCTAAAAACACAAATTGTTGACTTTGAGCGAATGTTGCCTGCGACGCTTATGTCTACATCCTAAAGAGCTACTTTTGAAATTTTACATAAGTTTCAATTCACAGACAAACACAAAATTGTATGGGTTCGCATGGGAGCTGAAAGTTAAACTGCTGGTTTTTAGGTACTTGAGATGAATAGTGTCGGGAACAACAATGCTTTAGGGGGTTTTTTTCAGAGGGGTGAAAGAGAAGAACACTCATAGGCGAAGAGCAGATTCATTCATACGTGAGTGGTCTGAAAAGTTGCCGACCTCAACATGAAGAGGGCAGCATTCGTCAACAAAAGGATAAGGAATTTGTTTGCGTCTGTTTTGAAAGATAACACAGCACAACAAAAAACACTTTTTTTCTGTTGCATGGAGTTTTTCTACTGTTTCTTACTAATTTGGGTGCGCTGATTTCGAATCTATCCTCAGATTTTTTCTAGCAGCTCTAGTTAGTGAGATATAGGTACCGTGTAATTTTTTCAGTTTTTCCTCTACTTTTTCCATATTTTTGATCGTAATTTCTAAACCAAAAACCGATTGACATGATTTTCACCTTATCGCATTAACAACACCGCACGGCTTCTTTTCCGATGCAATTTATTTTTATAAGTTTTAAAATTCCGCGGTAATTGGACCTCAAAGTCGGAAGACGGCGTTTCCTTTGATGGTCAAAAACATACAAATTTTTTGTAAATCAATTAACGAGTTAGGTGTATAATGAAAGCCGACACATCAAGCAATACAACACAGCCAAATTATTTTGCGGAATACACATTCGCATCGAAATAATACTAAAAATTTACCATAGTCATTTTCATCACTTTTCATACTTTTTCCTTAAAAAATTAGGGGCCTCAAAATATGCTATTTTATATGTTCCATTTATAGTCTGGAATACAAGCAAAACAAAAAAAGATTTTGAATTGCTCGAAACAAAAAAAATTAAAAACTTTGCATATTTTGAGGCTCCTAATTTTTTAAGGAAAAATATGAAAAGTGATGAAAATGACTATGGTAAATTTTTAGTATTATTTCGATGCGAATGTGTATTCCGCAAAATAATTTGGCTGTTTTGTATTGCTTGATGTTTCTCCTTAAGATATTCATATACTTCGTAACTTGATTTATGAAACAATTTTCGCCATCATAAAAAACGCCTTGAAATTCAATATTTTCCTACTTTGAAACCTTATTACAACGCCAATTTAGAACGCATAAAATTGATTATCAGAAAAGATGGCGTGAGATGTTGTTAGTGCAACTATATAAAAATCATGTCGATAGGATTATTGGTTCAGAAATTACAGTCGAAAACGAGAAAAAAGCCGAGGAAAATTCGAAAAAGTGACACGCCCATTTTTTGCGAAAACTAGAGCTGTTACATAAAAACGGAGTATGGTTTTGAAAACAGCGTGGAAAAACAATTCAGATTCATGTAAAAAACTCCATGCAACAGACATGCTGTTGTGCAGTGTAATTATTATTTTGAGATTTTTGTTTTTTACATTGCTTCATAACTTTTATTTATGACTTTTTTAATTTAGGTTACCGATAACTATTATTTTGAGAAATTTTTTTTACGTTGCTTCATAACTTTTATTTATAATTTTTTTTTCATTTACGTTGCCGATAACTATAATTTTGAAAAAAAAAATTGTTTACGTTGAATTACCACATTTTGGATATTTATTTTTAATTGTTTTAAATTAACAAACGCAAATTAACTGCGGAAACCTAATTTCCACCAACAACTAAACAATTAAAAATCAATTCATACTCAAATTGTGGTATGGCAACGTAAATAAAAAAATTTGTTTCATAGAAGTTATGAAGCAACGTGAAACAAAATTTCCTTCAAATAATATTTATCGGCAACGTAAATTAAAAAAGTGATAAATAAAAGTTATGAAGAAACGTAAAAAAAATTTTCTTTCAAATAATAGTTATCGGTAACGTAAATAAAAAAGTGATAAATAAAAGTTATGAAGCAACGTAAACAAAAAAATCCCAAAATAATAATTATCGAGAACGAAAAAAAATTTTTTTCTCATAACAGTTATTACGCAAAGTAAAAATTAATTGTCGCAAATAATAATTAATTAACTAATTTAAATAATTTAATAATTTTAATTTCATTCAATTAATTAATTAAAAATTTTAATTAATTAATTAATTTTAATTAATTTAATAATTAATTAATTAATAATAATTAAAATAAACAAATAAAATTTACGTTGCCTTGTAATAGTTACATTGCAATTATTTTCTTAAAAAACTTATAATAGTTAAGTCCCTGTAACAAACACATAACATTACGAAAAAGTTTATTAAAAGTTGACGAGTTTTTAATGTAATTTTCTTGTTAATTTAATCTAATTAATTAATGAAAAATTTTAATTAATTAATTAATTTTAATTAATTTAATAATTAATTAATTAATAATAATTAATAATCAACAAATAAAATTTACGTTGCTTTGTAATAGTTACATTGCAATTATTTTCTTAAAAAACTTATAATAGTTAAGTCCCTGTAACAAACACATAACAATACGAAAAAGTTTATTAAAAGTTGACGAGTTTTTAATGTAATTTTGTTGTTTTTTTTCAAATCAATAAAGTTATAGAGTTTGCAACTTTGCTGATTTAATCAATTCAACTAATTCAGAAAATATTTAAATGCCTCACATAACCCAAATTTCGGTTCACATATTACAATTAGCAACAAAACCACTTTCAGTCAGCACTAACCAAAAAGTCGTTTGTGTATTTTCTCATTCGGTGAGTGTGTAAATTTCAATTACACAACAAATGACTATCAGGAAACGTACAAAAAGTTTCAGCCTAACAGCAAAAGTTTGCTAAAACTGCAAAGCCTTTGTTTGCACAAACAGCGACCATGTCGAGCACTCGATGGCTTTGTGATTTAACTGGCTGTAAAAAAGTATTTTTAGAAGTATTATTATTTAATTTGGCCGTCAAGTGGCGCGCGCTGTTTCGTAACAGTTTTCAATATTTTGTTTCTATTTAACTATAAAATGGCCAAACTTTTTTTGTTGCGCAAAAAGCAATAACAATTTGCAAGTTTCAAATATGCTACACAAAGTTGTTTTTGTGCGCACGCAGCAAATGCAAACGTGGCATTGGACGGCCAATGTGGGACGTGTGGCGGCATGGAGTGCGAATGTGGTGGCAACTGCGCACATACGCGACTAAAGCCGCCTCTATTATTATTAAGCACAGCAATTTCGGCCTCGTTGACTTTATGTTATTATTTCTGGTAAGTCGCTCGGGGGATTGCGTATCCTCGAGTGCGCTGAATGGCAATTGTCGTTCATTTGACTTTTCGACGCTGTCGCCATGGCTGGCGTTGCCGCATGATGCCGCGTATACAATTATTGGAGAATTGGAACTTTGATTGCCAGCTGCTAGAGTTAAGCAATTGTTGCGTAAATATTCCACGACAAACGTTGCCGTCTTTGCATTGTACGAGTGTGTGTGTGTGTGTGTACATGCGAATGTTTGTGTTTGAGCGCGCGTGTATGGGATAATGAAAGTTTATGTAGCGTATTGTTTAAATTGGGCTGAAAATAAGTTTTTGCCGTTGTTGGCGTTTTAATAACGGTATTTAAAATTAAGTACATTTTAATCTTGGCAGCGCAATGCATTATTAGCGCAGTGGCGTCAAACGACAGCAAGTCGTGTCAAGTTAATGTGTGGACTCTAACTGATGGCATTTCCACTGCTGGCGGCTGCGTGGCATTCGAGTCGGTAAGTCGGAGCGATTAAATTCGACAATACCCATCTTTATTTGAGCTTACCTGACACACACACACACACACACACAAACCGACCCACACTGTCGAGTGCGCGCACTTGCGTTTGTTTGCTTACAACACAGCCCAAGTCGTAATCATAAACCCTTACATAAATAATATTAATTTAATTTTACGCATGAAATATTTGTGCCATACATCGCACAGCGCAGCACTGCTCACATGCCAAATAAATGAATAAATAATTTCCATCATCATCATTGCCGCCGCCCAGTCATGGCAGCGCCAACACCAGTCAAGTTGCGTATACGCCGCGTCAGCCGCTATCAGATGGCAGTCGGCTGCCGGTATTGGCGCAATGCCAACTCACCTGTCGAAAAGTCACTACGCTTATTAAGCGCATTATAAAAGCCCGCTCAGCTTCCGTCGTGGCGCAGCGCTTTCAGTAAATTAACTGACGCGCATAAATAAAATAAAATTGCATCCACACCAAAGGCAACGGCAACGGCAACGCCAATACCCGAAGCGGTCGAGGCAAGTCAAATTAATTAAAGGCCTCCGTCAGCTCACTCACACACACACACACACACACACACACATGAATGGTTTGGCTTCGCTTGGCTTTTTCGTTGCGCCCCTTTGGTGGCGTGCATAAAATTTCATTACGTGTACGAGTTAATGTGACACATAAGTTCATTAATTTTCATAAACTTTTAATACAACCGAAACGTTTGGCCCCCCAAATGGCTGCCAACTGGCACTGCGTGCACCGAACTGTGCGCGGCTGCCGTTGCTTTCATTCGCCAATGAGCGACATAAGACGAAAGGCAACGCACCAACTTCAACGTCAAATAAAAAGGTGCAACAAATCATGGCAAGTTCAACCAACTGTCTGCACGCGGACGCACAGTGTGGCGCTTAGAAATGGCGCCACATGTGCACAGCAAGCAAACGACGACTTAAACGGCACATTTTAATTTGCGCAGCTTGTTTTTGCCATTTTGAAATGAGTGTTTGTAATAAAAATAAGTGAGTACATACAAAGGATGTGAGCAGCTGCGGGTGCGCTTTCGGCTTGGTGTGAGTGCGAACATGGAGCGAGAGCGACAAATGGTCTACAGGGGAGTTGTTAGTTGGACTAAACGAACAGTTGCTTGGAATATTATCCTTTTGTTTTAAGTACTAAATAGTACTGCAAAAACGAGTTGCTGTACTTAAATATTATTTTGAGCAACTTACATGTGATGACAAATTTTGTTGCTTTAAGAGAAATTTTAAATGCTTTTCTAAACTTACTGAACCGATGAAAAAGTGTGGCATAGTTGAACCAATAAAAAAGATGGAGGAAGGTAAGTAGTTAGTCAGATAGGAGTAAAGTTAGACCGCCAGGCATGTAAATTGGTAGGTATTTAGACAGGTAGCTAGGTGTATCTGGCTTGCCACGAAAGGCCCCACTTAGATGCTTATTGGGTCCTTAGTGATACTAGCTAGAGATGTGTTAATGTAGTTGTAGTGGTGATCCACTAGAATACGAGTGAAACTTCAGCAAACCCTTCAGGCCTAGCGTAGCCACTTTATCTCGTTCGGCGAACTTATGTGCGCCCAAAATTGCCAAGCATTGTCTTAAAAGAAGCAGAGAAGCAGCAGACAAGCTCTTATGATTCCAAAGCATTAAAAGGCTTCGCACATTCTTCTTCAAACCCATCCTGTGCGTATGAGCCGTTAGTACAGAGACTCTTTCGGAAAACTGCAGCTGTTGAAGTCAGAGACTTAAAATAAATATTATCCATATTTTTGGGAATAAAAAAATTGCTCTAATTTAAGAAATTTCTGAAGAAATTTCTATAATTATTGCTTTATAATAATTATTCCCAATAAGACATTTTTTACGTCGCCTACAACTATTATCATGTAATAAATATTTTTGAATTGCATAATAATTCTTATAAGTAACAAATATATTTTTCGCTGTCGATAATTATTATTTTGGGATTTTTGTTTTTTACATTGCTTCATAACTTTTATTTATGACTTTTTTAATTTACGTTGCCGATAACAATTATTTTGAGAAATGTTTTTTTACGTTGCTTCATAACTTATATTTATTATTTTTTAAATTTACGTTGCCGATAACTATCATTTTGAAAAAAAAAACATTTTTACGTTGAATTTCCATATTTTGGGTATGAATTGATTTTTAATAATTTTAAATTGATGAACGCAAATTAACTGCAGAAAACCAATTTCCACCAATAACTAAAAAATTAAAAATTAATTCATACTCAAAATGTGGTAAGGCAACGTAAAATAAAATTTCTTTCATAAAAGTTATGAAGCAACGTAAAAAAATTGTCTTTGAAATAATTAATATTAAAAATAAAACTTATAAAGCAACGTAAAAACCAAAAATCCCAAAATAATAATTATCGAGAACGAAAAAATATTTATTTCTCATAACAGTTATAATGCAATGTAAAAATTAATTGTCGCAAATAATAATTATAACCAACAAAAAACATTTATGTTGCATTGTAATAGTTACAATGCAATTATTCTCTTATAAAACTTATAATAGTTAAGTCCCTGGTTGAAATGGAAGATTATGGCTTATTCAAACCTCAATGATAACTTGGTTTCTCACAAGTCTGCAGTGTCTTCTGAATTGCATATTATAAAATTTGATGCAATAACCTTGTTGAGAAGTATTTCAATGAAAACAATTACATTGCTATTACGAAATTTTCTCAATTCATCTTCAATTTAGCTCTAAAAATTAAAAGTTAGTTTGTTATACAAAAATCTCATTTTAAATAATTAGCGCTGAATTTAACATTAATTCAACACTGTGGTGTGTTGTTAGCGATAAACAAATTCAAAATTGTGTGCATCAGAATGGATGTTGAATAAATATTACTAAATGTTAAAATTACTAGTCGGCCTCGATAGCTCAGCGGGTAGCGCGCTGGCTTCTCATACCGAGCGCCCAAGGTTCAATTCCTGGCTTGGGCTAGAAAAAAACACTCATCTACTTCTATCGCTATCCACATGAAGCAGATAAGAATTACAAGAATCGCACAAGTGCGCTCTTGGCAGGCAATGGCAAAACCTCCAAGTGTGAAAGAAAAATTGCCAATCGCCGTTCGGATTCGGCGTTAAACTGTAGGTCCCCTCCCCACGCCCTTTCCCCATCCACTTGAAATGTGTGCTGTAAGATATGTTGGAAAAAACAGTGTTGCATACACATTTCAAACGGGTGGAATTTGTGGTATCACAACGGGCCCATAGGCCTAAGTGTGTCTCATACAGAGACAGCCACTAAACCAACCAACCAACCAACGTTCAGTAAATTTTTTTTTAAACGTTTTTTTATATATAAACAGAAAATTTTCCCCCGTCAAAACAAAAAGAACAAAATAAACAAAAACATGTTCGATAACATTTTCAATAACAGCTAAATTGCTCATTGAAAATTTTAATCCTTTATATCCTTGAAACTTTATATAGAATTTTCTTGAAAAGTAACTATATTAAAACCCAAAATCTCCTTGATCACTTGTCAAAATTTCATTACTCTAACTTTATTGATTTTGTATCTTTTTATTATTTAAAATACTGAGACTCAAATAAATTAGAATTTTTGTACTTCATTAGAATTGCAGCTTCCGCCTTTTTTTTAATAACTTTCGAACTAATAAAGTTAGAGTAATGAAATTTTGACACGTGATCAAGGAGATTTTGGGTTTTAATATAGTTACTTTTCAAGAAAATTCTATATAAAGTTTCAAGGATATAAAGGATTACAATTTTCAAAGGACCTTTTGCATATCCTTTTTTTTACAAATAGATAAAAAATTAATTTTATTTAAATTCTTGAGCCTTTCCTCTTACATTTGATACACATATCGCCATATTCGAACGAGATTAAGTATTTTTTATATTTTTTTTATTTTTATACCCATCAAAATTTTGAAGTCCTTTTAAAAGGACAAAGGATGCAGAAATAAAAAAGTGAGTACGCAGTATTACTATGTTTGGTCTCTTGTTTCGCGCACATATAGATTTTTTCCGGTGTGAACATTTTTTTTAATTTTTGTCGCACGGTGTAATAACCAAAGTTACCAGACCCTGAACAACTCAATAACTGCGTCTATTGTACTCGTACTCACTACCAGCTCAGCCAGTTTAAACTCCTTTAAAATCTCAATCTTAGTATTTTATACTCATTATAATTTTTATTAAAAGTCAAATCATAAAAATCGTTCCATCTCACCTCGAATTGCACACAAAATTCATTACCTACTCCGATTAAAATTAATTTCAAGCTGTGAGCAGCATTTATCCAAAATGCTCCTCAATGTGAACACTTAGTGCCTGCTTAAGCAGCTCATACATCATTACATTATCGTAATACTTATTGCCCAATTCGC
>OZ057398.1:137593954-137889469 GCA_964056695.1 Melieria picta
AAGCAGTTTTGGGGGGGGAGGGGGTAAGTGTGTCTGTGTGTACAAAGCAGCGCAATTACGCCACATTCAATTCGTAAGCGTTGGGGTGTGGCCACATTGTGTGGAGATGGATTAATCGAAATTTGTTGCGCGTAATATGTAATTTGCGATTGACCATAAATAAATTTCCAAGTCAGCAATTAATGCAGACCACCTCGCCCGACTTACTTACAATACACTTGGCAACACTGCAGTCAAATTGTTATTAAATTGATATTATTATTCCCTCGACATAGGCGACCATCGAATGTATTTATTGCACTAAATGCGAAAGGAGCCAGGAGGCGTTGGCCACTGTCGGTTGCCACATATTGGTTGCAAATTACGCCTGCCGCCTGAATATAAACGGAATTATACTTTCGGCCAAAGTGTCAACGCAACAGGGAATTTGCTCAAGTTTTGGGTTTTTATTGAGGCGTTTTTATTTGCGACCGCGGCGCCGGCAGCTAACGACTCTGGGCCGCTACGTGACATAGCTCATACGCGTGAATGCCACAAAATGCTTGAAGCGGCAAACTATGGCGGCACTGGTATGAAAATTATACGTGGCTGTTGCCACAAACTCCCAAACAGGTATTTGACAACGCACACACACACATTTATCGCATTTATTTGTTTGCACCGCACAATTCAAGTGGGAATAGCCAACTCGAGGTGAACTACTGTTGCGTTTATCTTGAAGTGGCTGCGGCTACAATTGAAGCCGCACAGTTCAACTGCAATGCCATTTACAGTTACTTACACGTAACACACACAACTCAGCTTCATTGCCTTCAGCAATTCAGCGCCGGTTGCCCTTTCAGCGCCGCCTCATTGGCCCTTAATGCAATGCCATTTGTACAATAATTACGGCCGGCATTTGCAAGTGAGTATTTAGGCGCTGTCTATGTGTGTGTGTGTGCCACTAAATCTTCCGTTGTACTGTTTGTTGCCGCATGCAAACGCTGGCCAAATACTTTTCATGGCTGTTGCCAGCGACGGCACTTTATTACCCACTGCCACATAAATACTCGCCGCATAGCGCAAATGGCATCAACTTCGATCAGGCCGTGTAAACGAGTATGTGTGCGTGCCTGTGCCACTGTGTGTGTGTTTGTGTACCAAATTCCATGCGCATTTTTGCTGTGGGCCATTATGGCATTTTGGGTAAATGTTGCGTTGACTTTGTAATCCCAACATTTGGATTAGTCTAAACTGCGAATCGCCTCTCGTCTCTCGCACATTTACACAGTCACGAATACACAATCCATATAGAGAGGCATAAATACGAAGCTTAACATTGAAATCTAGTGAGGCTTATCATGTCAAAATTAGGGTAACCATATGTTTCGGGGCGACTGTATTTGAGGCGAATTAGATGAGGTTATGTTAGAGCATAAGTAATGATTCGCTGTGTTTATATTCAGCGAATCAATGTGAGACCGAAATGAACCTACCATACATTTTATTTGTTGCATTATCTTTCGGTCAGTTTGAAGAAGAAGTGTGAGCCCAGGACTTTTAGTTTTTCTTTGATTGTAGACTTGCATTGACAGCATAGATAGAGCAACGTTTTGTATTCGTCAAATTAAGTATTTGAGACTATTTATCGAGGAGTGTTTTTTGAGCACTTCTTCAGGCTGATTGGTTCGAATCTATTTCATGCTGATTTAACCCCTTCGACCCCGAATTTTACCCTGTGTCTCAATATTACTTTTTGGTATTTAAATCATGAAACATTTGCCTAAGAAGTGTGCACACGACATTTGAAGTCGCCACGCCTCTTTGTTAGAGTTCTAGAGCTAGTTTACTTTTGAACAATTTTAGCTTTAAACGGGTTAAATAATTTGTGTGTTGCCAGTGCTGCGTTTATTGTATTTATATAATAAATTTTTATTGTATAAATCTTTAAAATAAATAAATAAATAAATAAATTTGTGTATCAATATTTTTTAATTACAGAAAAATTATTTAATATTTATGAAAAAATACAAAATTATCATTTTTTGAATTTATTTAACCATTTTTAAAGAAACAGAGTTTTGATCAAACGCGCCCAATTCGTAGACTTCAATAAGAACACAAACTTTCCCTGATATCGCTGCAAATTATTGGAAATTATTTTGAGGATAACAGTGACATTTTTGTAATTTGCTTTGAATTCACTTCTAAAAATATTAATTTGTTGGTGCCTACTTAAATTAAAATCAAACGTAGCTTTTGCTATAAGATGTCAAATAGGTGAAGTTGCTCTCAGGCAACTTTGGGATCGAAGGGTTAAGTGAAAAATCAAATTTAACAAATAATGTTTTAAAAGATATTCTTAGACTTTTGTGCTTCCAATTTTTGTTTATGTACTCGTAAAAGAAGCTGAGAAAGTTTACTGAAGTCTAGTTTCAGAAAGAAACAGCTTCCACCAATGAATATCACAATCTCCTTTTTACTGACTCCAACATTTCAACATTTTTCAATATCTCTGGATTTAAAGACAGTAATAGATGTGCAGAGGTTATATTCGATGCAAAGAAGGCGGCAACATTGCAAAAAAGGTCATGGAGTGAAGTCTCGAAGTAAAACATAAAAATGGAGTGAAACTTATTGGTAAAGGAAAACTGTCGTGTCACAGCGAATGCTGGAAAAGTTCGTTCGATCACAAACGAATATCACAATCTCGTATTTACCGACTTTATTCCAATTCTTCAATATCTCTAGATTAGAAGGCAGAAAGAGATTTGCAGGATTTACACAGCAATATTGCAAAGAAGGTCATGGATTGAAAGCTAGAAGTGAAACTTAAAAATGGAGTGAAACCAATCGATACAGGAAGACTGTCCGGTAGTCACAGTGAATCCTGCAGAACTACGTTCGACCATGAGGCAGTTTCCAACAGTGAATGTCGTAATTTTGTTTTTACCGACTTTATTCCAATATTCTTCAATATCTCTGGATTCACAGTCTCTGGATGGACAGTAATAGATGTGCAGAGGTTACACTCGCAGCAAAGAAGGCCATGTAGTGAAACCTAGAAGTGAGACCTAAAAATGGAGTGAATCTAATCTGTACAAAAAGACTGTCCGGTAGTTACAGCGAATCCTGGAGAAGTACGGTAGACCATGAGGCAGTTTCCACCAGTGAATGTTGCTGGATGCTTAACACCCATTATTAGTAATGAAGTTTTATTATTTATAAATTACATTTACATAATTGTATTCACTTTTTGGCGATAACTTTTTTAATAACGTATAGACCATTTACTTAGTAGAAAATCCTTAAAAATTATGCTCTAGGATAAGTAAAAAACTGATAAACTGATAAAGTTAGAAGGACGAAATTCAAGGATGTAGTAGTGCACATATTAGTCCTTAAGATATATATTTTTCAAGTTTTTTTCCAATAGTTTTTGGAAATTTCCAAGGATATTCAAGGATAAAGTCTCAAAAGGACGTTTTTAATACCTATTTGTCCTTTTGCACCAAAACATTAAATTTTCTAAGATTCTAAGGATTTTTCTGTTTCATTTGATACCCATATTGTTATTCTACAATGCGCTAAATGTTTGAAATAATTTCTTGAAATAAACATGTCCTTGAAATTTCAAAGCCCTTTAAAAAAAAATCCTGACGTCAGAGAGAAAAACTAAAAACGCAGTTTTACTACATTTGGCTTCTAGTTTCGCAAGTATATCGATTTTTTCGTGTGTTTGGAAATTTTTTGATTTTTGTGGCACGGTGTAACCTTAAAAAGTAACAGGTATATTGTTGATATTTGTTTGAGTTTTTACGCAAAAATTTACCTCGGTCCGAAAAAAATATTAAATAAATATTTATTACTTATATTTTTAGCTTCCTAAATCACTAAGCCCAAGAAACATAGCTTAAAAAATGTGCAAGATGTGGCTATTTTCTCAATACAACTTTTTATTTCATCTTCTTTTTCCTTGAAATGAGATGCACATAAACAAATGTTTATATTAAATAAATGAATTAACAAAATTATACAATTTATTTTTGTTTTTACATGTTATGATGTTCTGATTATGAAAAAATTTGGTTTTTGTTTATTTTACCTCCATGGATAAGTAAAACGGATAATAAAAAGTTGTGGATTACACCCATACTTAGTAACGACTTTAGTAAAATAGGCGAAGTAATGGAGGGTTAAATAATAAATAGATACAAAATAAATGAAGTGAGAATCATGAAATTTTGACACGTGATCAAGGAGATTCGGGGTTTTAACACACTTACTTTTAAAGAAAATGCGATGTTAATTTTGAAGGATATAAAGGATTACAATTTTCAAAGGACCTTTTTCATATCCTTTTTTTAATAATAATAATAATTGACTGGCACGACAGCCCGCTTACGCGAGACTAAGGCCTAGCTTCAAGCAACCACCCGTATTGTGCGTGTGAATTTGTACGCGGGTGGAAGGGACCTACAGTTTTATGCCGGTTCCGAACGGCGAGTTGGGAGCTTTTTCATAAGCAATTTTTAATCTCAGAGGTTTGCCATTTCCAGCTGAGAGGACAGCCACCGAAAGAGAAAACGAGTTTTCCCGTTATTTTTTTTAGGTGTTATTACAGGCAATATTTGAACCTGGGTCGCTTCGACTCGCGGTCCAACGAACCGAGCTACGGCGGCTGCCTTTTTTACAAATAGATAAAAAGTCAATTTTATTTATATTCTTGAGCCTTTCCTCTTTCATTTGATATACATATCGCCATATTCTAACGAGGTTAAGTATTTTTTATATTTTTTTCATTTTTTATTCCCTTCAAAATTTTGAAGTCCTTTTAATAGGACAAAGGATGTAGAAATGAAAAACTGAGTACGCAGTATTACTATATTTGGTCTCTAGTTTCACACACATATGGATTTTTCCCGGTGTGAAAAATGCTGTCGCACGGTGTAATCGATCAGGTACACACAGGGTTGTCATAAACTCGAAAAAAAATGTTTTGAGGTTCTTGCAGCAAAGGAGCAATTTCTTGTAGTAAAAACAAACAAACAAACAGCTTTCAGGGGCCAGCAAAGTCAACCTGAAGGCTCATCCAATTCAAAAACTCAAACACTTGTTAGCTGTCATTTCTGTGATTCGTGGCACTTGAGTCAACATTCGTATTCGGATGAGTTGTGTGCGGAAACCCTCAAAATGAAATTCTGTGTGCGTCACTGATCGTTTATGTCTATCGATATTGTTTAATCTGCTTTTGTTCTTGTAAAGATGTAAGCATCACTTGCGTCGCTTGGCAGATCCTTTTCAAGCCCAAAAAAAATGTATATGACAACTCCACTCAAACAACGATTTTCTTTGCTACCCGTCGAAACGGTCAACCTAATCCGCATGCTGCCTGTGGTGTTTTCGCTCAATCATTCAAGCATGTCGACATGCCTTTTCCCTTTTTTCTAACTGCAAAGCACTTCATTCTTTTTTATTCACTTACCCGCACACACACACACACATTACGAAACGCTGGCAATTGTTGTGTGTGTTTTGGGGGAAATGTCAGCAACGCGGCGCCAGCAACCCGTTGCGGCTCGAGGCTGTTTTCGGTGGCCGACCGACTCTTTTGGCATTCTGACAGGATATTCGGAAATAATTAACGGTCCGTTGAGCAGTTCGGTCTATTCGCGCTGTGCGCCCTAAAAAGCAGATTTAGGCGCCGAGATTTGTGGACATGAACGGCTCATTTTTTGTGCGCACTCATTCGTTCGTTCGTTCATTCATGCATTTGGCGCTGCCGTGGCGCGGCGCGGCGCGTTTCGACGGTTTCGCTGCGTTGCGTCTCGGTTTGGGTTTGTGTTTGCGTTCTGTGACGTTTGCGGCCAATTTATAACAGTAAAATTTATTGTGCTCGTTGTGTGATTTGGCGGGGCGTGCGCCGATTGGTTATAACGTGTAACTCGCGGGGATTAGAACGATTTATTTTCTTGTTGTGGCGCTGGGAATTTATTTAAAATTCCGTTCCGAATGTTGTGCTTTGTTGGCATTTCTCTGTGAAAAAAGTGTGTAAAATTCTTGACATAGTTAAAACTTCGCAGCGGCAGCGCGTCTTAATTTTGCGATTAAGCGGGTAGCAGTTGGTCGCATATATGCAGACGACACACATGGAAATTGCAAATTGATAAAACTTATGCCACATGTGCAAAAGTGCTGCTGTGCTGCTCCTAACTGTGCCCCAAGGACCATAAAATCAGCCAACAATGGCTTTTAATAAACCCATAAATCTGCCCATAAATTGAAAATCGATCGATTTTGGTGCCTTTTCTCTATGTTCTTTATTATTATTATTTTTTTTTTGCAATCAGCTTTGTGTGGTGTTTTCTTTTTCGTTGTTGTTGCTATTGTTTTGCGGTTGCGCCATTTTATCAGTGTTAAAAATTGCTGCCGATGACATTGAAAATTGCTAAAAATGCACACTGTGAGCGAAACACGAAAGACGAGGAGCAAAGGACACAACAGCTCGCGGCAACGCGTCGCTGATGTGTGCTGCCTGCGTTGCCTATTCCAGCACTCCTTGGGGCTAAACACACATACATATGTACATACATCCCGTTATGTGTGTGCGTATGTTGGGGTTGTTGGTGTTTGCACCGGCAAAGTGGCGCTTGTACGATTTTGTGTGTGCAAAGTGGCGCATAACAAAACTTTCCATTTTAGTCTTCTGCCACTTCCGTGTCGTTGGTTGTTGGCATCTTTAAAGTGCGAAATCCATTTCAGCATTTCGCCTTTTCGCCATTTCGAGAGTTGCGCACAAAAGCGTTTGTATGAAAGCTTTGTGTTATTTTAAGGGCGAAGCGACTGCCGTCTGTCGTCTGCCCGCTTGTAGAACATTTAAACAAGTGGTTTTTGGAAAAATTACCACACTTATGGCGCCTTTGAATACATTACGCTCGGGCTTGTGGAAATATTATTGTCAGCGCACTGCTCGATGCGGCAACGGACATCTTGCCGAGCGGAAACGACACAACACACGTTGTACATGTTCAAGGATACGCAGCGGATTTGGCAGGAAGCCTTCTACATCAATGCATAAGTAAAGCTTTTGGCTTTCAATATTATTAAAAGAAACAATTTGTGTAAGACTTGTTGGCTGGTTGACTAAAGGCTTCATTTCGAGTATTTGAAAAGATTGAGCAGACCTTTTTGTTGATGTTGAATATGAAAAACTGTCATATTACACTTTGATCTTGGCCATTAGGTGAAGAAGATTAGTTGTTGGATTCGAGTAAAGAACACTTTGCCGTAATCGACACCGATGAGCGTCGAAAGGATGCTTTGGTGTGCTCCTGTTTGAACACGACACATGGACCTAAGTGCTGCTCTCAAAAATCAACTATTTGGCTATAAAAGTGTATGATTCGAAATTTTCTTAACCCTCCATTACTATCTTCTATTACACTAATGCCATTACTAACTATGAGTGTAATCCACCCACAACTTTTTATTATCAGTTTTACTTATCCATTGAGGTAAAATAAACAAAAATCAAATTTTTTCGTAATCAGAACATCATAACATGTAAAAACTAAAATAAATTATTTAATTTTGTTAATTCATTTATTTAATGTAAACATTTGTTTATGTGCATCTCATTTCAAGAAAAAGAAATATGAAATAAAAAGTAGTATTGGGAAAATAGAAACATCTTGCACAATTTTTAAGCTATCTTTCTTGGGCTTAGTGATTTAGAAAGCTAAAAATATAAGTAATAAATATTTATTTAATAATTTTTTTCGGACCAAGGTCAAATTTGGCGTAAAAACTCAAACAAAAATCAACAATATACCTGCTACTTTTTAAGGTTACACCGTGCGACAAAAATCAAAATATTTCCAAACACACAAAAAAATCGATATACTCGCAAAACTAGGGGCCAAATGTAGTAAAACTGCGTTTTTAGTTTTTCTCTCTGACGTCAGGATTTTTTTTTAAAGGACTTTGAAATTTCAAGGACATGTTTATTTCAAGGAATTATTTCAAAAATTGAGCGCATTGTAGAATAACAATATGGGTATCAAATGAAAGAGAAAAATCCTTAGAATCTTAGAAATGTTAATGTTTTGGTGCAAAAGGACGAAGAGGTATTGAAAAGGTCCTTTTAAAACTTTATCCTTGAATATCCTTGGAAATTTCCAAAAACTATTGGAAAACAAATTTGAAAAAAATATATCTTAAGGACTAATATGTACACTACTACATCCTTGAATTTCGTCCTTCTAACTGTATTAGTTTAAGATATAACAAATTTAATGTTATAAAAATTTTGTTACTTATCCTAGAGCATAATTTTTAAGGATTTTCTACTAAATGGTCTATACGTTATTAAAAAAAATTATCGCCAAAATGTGAATAAAAATATGTAAATGTAATTTATAAAAAATAAAACTTCATTACTAATAACGCTGCACAACAAAATCAAATTTTTTTTTAAATAACAAGGTTCTGACAACGGATTCTGGTAGAGGGGACCAAAACAAAATATACGTGTATCGGCCTTTTTCAAAGTTTACATCTGCGTTTTTTTTTAGGAGGGGTCAAAGTTTTCCCTCTTTTGCACATTCTTATGTTGAATCGGCATACGAAAACCATGTAACCTTACATTTTAGGTATATGATGTGTTCAGCAATTTGATGTAAAATACTACGAAGAATATTTTTGTGGAGCATTTTAACCCTGTAGCTACTATTTTTATGGGTCAATTTGACCCTTTTTTCTAAAATGTCAAAAATGTCCTGTAAAACAGGACTTTTTAAGGATAAAATGTACCATGAAAATATTCGCCACAAAATTCTACTATAGGTCTCTGAATACATCAAAGCTCAGAAATTAACTTGAATGCCAGAATTAGGCCGAAACTGAAAATGTGTTTGAGTGTTTATTTCGTACTTATTCAAAATTGGTACTAAAATCTCCTACAAAACTTGATTTTTGAGGGTTAGTGTGTAGGGAAAATTTTTAAACGCAAAATTTCACTATAAGTCACAACATTACAACTTTATGTTGGTTTTGGTTAAAAAAATCTATATTTTACTCTGAAATTGAACTCACAGGGTGGATTCCACATCTTTCAAGTTCAAGCTGCAAACACTCAAATAAGTAACTAACAAAATTTTATGTGCGTGCATTTTCCTTTTTTTTAATCAAAACAAATGGGATTTCGTTATTTCTAATATTTATAGCATTGCAGCAACTATACACAAACGTTTATTTGCTGCGCTATTCAATTTCCCATTAGGTGCAACATTTAAAATAATTTTGTTTACTGCGGTGATAACGTGGAGAGCGGAAAGCTTATCAGCTCTGCGTCTCATTCGCACTTTGCCCGAAAACTTTTCTCGAAAACTTTATAAATTAATAACGCCAACAACAACAACAACAGCAAAGACAGGAGCCCAAGGAACAGCAAGAACAATTGACTCGACGGTGGAACGTTGTTGGCCATAAGTAGGAATGGCAACAGAGCTCTGCTGGAGCTGCTGCGGCAAAGTTAAGTTCAGCCAGCAATCAGATTAAAAGTATTTCGCATGCACAAAATAAACCCAACAGCGAGGCTGGCAGTACTGGCAGCAGCGACCGGTAGCCGACACACATTTACGCTTCGCCAGTTCGCCAATGGGGCGCAGCAGTCAAGTCAGATAAGGGGGTCAGGTGACTGGCGTCAGCATAGAAAGCATTTTGCGATGAAAATTTGCACAAAAATTTTACAAAGACAATCAAAAAGTTATAAAACATATTCGACAAACAAACGACAGCGAGGCCGACTTGTCAGAACTTGCTGGCGATAGGCGGCAAAGAGGCGACGGCCAGCTGCCATAAAGCAGAGATTCTCGAGTGGTGCTGGAAGGGGAAGGGAGGGGGCTCAATGGGGCAAGTCATAAGCAATGCAAACGCATAAAGTTTGATATACTCCGACTTGGAGGCAAATACCTGAAAATATTATCTACACGAGGGAGTGCGGTGTGTGTGCGGCGGCGGCCAGGCAAAGTGTCTATGAGCGAGCGTCAAAAGTTTGCCAAAGTCCCAAGGCAGATTGTTTCGTTGGTCGGTTGGCGGCGGTTGCGCCTCGCTCGCGCAATTGACGGGGCGGCCTCACTCAGCCCACCTGCCACACGCTCCGCACATTGTTGCAGCATTAGCGGGCAAACTTCGACAGCCACGCGTGTGTGCACGCCTCGCCGCCCTCTGCCTGTAAAAACATGTGAGCTCAGCTTATCACATTCCGGCCATCCTGCTGGCGTCTTCTATAGAAAGTTGCTTATGCGACAAATTGTCACAGTGCGGCAGCGTGTAATTCCCCTAAAAATACGCTCAAATGCAAGGAACAAAAACAACAAACAGCAAAAAAAAATAAGACCCTGAAAAGGCATCACAACATTCGCCAAGTCGTTGCTGTAAAATGTAAAAGTTTCTTGCCTCATTTAAGGCGCACAACGATTTTGCAAGTTGCCAACGCACAGCAAACTGACTCGACTCGAGTGCGGGACCCACACGCGCGGCGGTAATTTAGCTCTGAATGACAGCTGTCACTAGTTTAAAAATGAAGATGAGTATCGCTTTTCGGCGTGCACGCAGAAGTGTCTGCATTCCAGGCGAACGCGGCGCTCGCTTTTCACATTTTCGCAACTTGTCGCTATGCAAATGTTGGCGCTACTTTCAATTTTGTTTGCTGGATTGTTGTTGTTTTTTTTCTTGTTTCCAAGTTAAGTCGGTGTAACAAGCGAATGTATAACGAAATGAGGATTATTGGAATATTTCGACAACTTTATAACAACATTTTTAAAAAACGTTTTAAATTGATGAGTCAGAAATTATGATTAAGAGGAGCCATGGGGCCATAGGCCGTAGGGGAATTTTTGGTTTAAGGTTGCTAAAGTTTTATATGTTTAGAGTCTTAACTAAAGAAAGTTGATGTAAGATTGTTTAAATTTTAAGCTGCAATGTGAGATAATAATTTGGAATACCTAGAGGGAACTAAATAATTTAATTGTTAGGAAAAAAATTGTATGACAAAAGTAAGATTGAAAGTAATATTTTGAGCAGCAAATTTTAAAGGAACATGTGAGCACTTTTAGGTTAATCATTTTTTAAATTGTTTTATGCGTTTTTAGCTTTTGGAAACAGATATGAATGACCACATAAATGATGCTTTTATATCTAAATGTTAACACTTCCATGATCAATGTAGGTTATTCTAAGCTATTTATATCTTAATAAATATTTAGGACAAACCTGAGAGAGAAAACATTGTGGAGGCTCTACAAAGTCTTAAAATAAGGAACGAGCTCGGTTCCATAGTGAAATTACACTACTCGACAAAAAATGGGTTCATCGCGTGCTCCTAAAAACAAAAGTATTTTTTAGACTAATCTTCGGCTGCAGAACTCGAAACTGAAATTCAAAAAATTTTCTTTAGAAGCGTTTTCGAAAAATCTTCGAAAAACACGTTTTTCTCCTCTTATTTTAGTTATGAGCATATATCTCGTAAACCAACCATCCGACTAACACAAGTGACCGTCATTCAGAAGGTAATTAACTAACCTTTCCAACGGACCAAAATATGTCAGGTATGCAAAACATAAATGTTTTGGATCTCAGTCTGTAGATTCATACATCTAATTTTTTTCCTATTTTAAAGTTCTGAAAGTTCAAAATAGAAAATTTAGTTAAGAGGAGACAATTTTCCTCTTTCATTTGATACCCATTTCTTCATCATTGCACAATTGCAAATATTTAAAAAAATATTTGAAATGTGTATGTCCTTAAAATTTTAAAGTCCTTTAAAAAGGTTTTTGGTCTCGGAAAAATTAAAAAAATTTTTCGCACGTTGTAATAAATGAAAAGTTGGTGTTTTCACTCCGTGCATCATAACTTTGTCATTTTTCTTTCAATTCTATTGATGTTAGGCTTAATATTTGCTCAAATAATATCATCTTATCATCATATAATATCATCTTATCATCATATCTTTCATCTTAGGTTTTAAAACCAGAGGAGATAATTTATTTTATCTATAAAGAAACGATTCGAAAATATATAATGTTGGAAAATGGTAAAAAAATTCAATTTTTTTTTAACTTTCATCGTCAGTAACTTCCCCAAATCTCATCTGATTTGGACAATCGATATATCGTTAGGAAAGGTTAGTTAATTACCTTCTGAATGACGGGCCACTTGTGTTTGTCGGATGGTTGGTTTACGAGATTTGTGCTCATAACTAAAATAAGAGGGGAAAAACGTGTTTTTCGAAGATTTTTCGAAAACGCTTCTTAAGAAAAATTTTGGATTTTCAGTTTCGCGTTCAGCAGCCGAAGATTAGTCTAAAAAATACTTTTGTTTTTAGGAGAATTTTTCGTGTCGAGTAGTGTTATTTAGGCAGAAGAATGATGGCCTCTTTTTTGTATGACAACAACAGAGAAATTTGAAAAATTATTTGCCATTTATGTCACACTGTTCAAAAAAATCAAACCCGAATAATAGACAATAATTTTAAACTGGTGTGGTTTCAAACAAAATTTTAAATTCCAAGAAAATTCTAGAAAATCGCTTCTGTATTGGTAGCAGCACATCTAACATCACAATTTTTTTAGAGTCCAGCATAGAACTTTGCAAAAAAGTGATCGACAGTGTGGGCCGCACTTCAATGAATCAGAGAGCGAGTTGGGGGCTGTTGGGTTAGTGCAATAGAGAAACTTTTTGACAAAACATGTGTCATGTTTTTTTTCTATTTATGAAGAAGGACTTCATACTTCTCAAAAGTCAAAATTCTGGTCTACTGTATACTGTGCTCGGTCCAAAAAGCAAACTGACCAAAGTTTTTGAATAGTGTTTTCAACAGCTTTTTTTAATTTTGAATTATTTACTGTTCAGTAAACCATAACAACATGTGTCAGTCATCCGACCACATTAGGGTTCCACGTGTCAGTCATTAGTCGGCACAATGTGCTGACGTCAGAAATATGAAAATAGTTCCAAAATTTTCGGTACACTCATATTTTTACTATTTTTATGACGAAAGTGAAGATTCAAATTACTAAATCATTGTGGAAATAAACAAAATGTAATAAAAACAAATTATAAGTACAAGTAGGATGTAACAATTTACTACTCAGAAAGATTCGAAAGAAAAGCTGGGAGCTCTATGTTCCCAGGAGGTGTTTTAAAAAAGATTCAAAGGTTCATTCGTGAAGGATCAAATTACTGAATCATTGTGGAAATAATCAAAATATGCAAGTTGGATGTAAACATTTACTATACAGAAAAACTCGAAAGAAAACCTGGAAGCTATATGTTCCCAGAAGGAGTTTTAAAAGAGGAACTGCTGAAGGCCATTGAAGGGTTTGCCCTCACAAGCTTGTCAAGTTTTTATAAATTTCTCAATATCTGATATGTGTCCGTCCAACCTTATCAAGAAAAAGGTACCAAACGCAAGACCATGTCAAAATTTCAAGGAGACAGGAAAGTTCATTGTGAACTCACTACTCGCCTTCATCAATCTCTCGGACTGGATTTAAAGGTCACATGGTCCAGAAGACAACACACTAGTATACTATATAACTCTTGCGGGGAATAGTGGTGACAGCTATTCTGATATCAGAATAACAAGTCAGCGAACTAAATGTTGATACATACTAAATTTTTTCACTTTTCAACATTTCATGACTTTTTAAACATCTCTCTTCAAATAGGAATCAACCAACCAACTAACCAACAAAAATCTGAAACAAGTCAGTAAACTAAACGTTGGCAAATTTTTCTTTAAATTCTCAAATCATCGCCACAGGATCCAACCAACGAGCTACCTAACCAAAACCTTGAACAATTTAGCGAACTAAACGTTGACACATACATACTAAAGTTTTTCACTTTTCACCATTTTTGGACTCTTAAGTCCATAAAAAACTAACTTTAAAAAACACATGAGACTCTCATAATTTTGTTTTCAAGCTGTTTTAAATTTTTAACAAATCGAGGTTATGGGTCGAGGGTGGTTGCAGCCAAACGAAGTTTGTCGGTCGAGAGTGACTGCAGTCAAACGAAACTTAGGCTGACTGTCTTATTGGAGCTTACTTCTGATCTTACTTTGTGCTTAGAGGACATAAGTCAATAGGAGATGAATTGCTTTTCAAGGTTAAGCATAAAAACGTTGAACATATCAAACTGCTAACTCTGGCCAGTAGGTTGAAGAAGGTTCGAATATGATTGAAAGTGTTGAGAAGCAATCACTGTAACACTTGAAGTCTGCTCTGAAATTGAATAGCTCACAGAAGCACAAAAAGATGTCTCATTGTGATGTCACATTAGGGCAGCATGTCTTCTCCACTCATAGCTTTAGGATTTCTGAGGATTCTAATATAAATTTGGCTACCTCCCAGGCGTTTGAAATTGAACGCACAGTAAGGCAAGTAAGGAATGGGTAGCCTAGAAATGTTAGCGTTTCCTGTGTTAGTGACGGCGACAGGCAATGTCGCGCACAGGAGACATTTCGTACACAACTTTTGAGCACAATGCCATTTGATTCCCACATATTTGCAACTCACAAGTTTTGTAACAAACTGAAGAACTTATAGTAATTGTTGTTTTTTTCTTATGCTACGTTTAGGATTGGATTTAAGCTCCTTGTTTTAAGTATTTATTGAATTTTGTTTTGGTCATTTGTCTTATATGACTTATACTGGTAATACCGTGTGACAGCATTTTTCACACCGGCAAAAATCCATATGTGCGTGAAACTAGAGACCAAACATAGTAATACTGCGTACTCAGTTTTTCATTTCTATATCCTTTGTCCATTTAAAAGAATTTCAAAATTTTGAAGGGAGTAAAAAATAAAAAAAATAGAAATATACTTAACCTTGTTAGAATATACCGATATGTATATCAAATGAAAAAGGAAAGGCTCAAGTATCTAAATAAAATTCATTTTTTATATATTTGTAAAAAAACGTTATGAAAAAAGTCCTTTGAAAATTTTAATCCTTTATATCCTTGAAAACTTACATCGAATTTTCTTGAAAAGTAAGTATGTTAAACTCCCGAATCTCCTCGATGACGAGCCAAAATTTCACTACTCTAACTTTACTGGTTCGAAAGTTATTAAAAAATAGGCGGAAGCTGCAATTCTAATGAAGTACAAAAATTCTAATTTATTTGAGTATCAGTATTTTAAATAATAAAAAGATACAAAATCAATGAAGCGAGAATAATGAAATTTTGACACGTGATCAAGGAGATTTTGGGTTTTAACATACTTACTTTCCAAGAAAATTCTATATAAATTTTCAAGGATATAAAGGATTAAAATTTTCAAAGGATCTTTTTCATATCCTTGTTGTCTAAATAGATAAAAAATCAATTTTATTTAAATTCTTGAGCCTTTCCTCTTTCATTTGATATATAGTACATATCGCCATATTCCAACGAGGTTAACTATGTTTGGTCTGTAGTTTCACGCCCATATGGATTTTTTCCAGTGTGAAAATTTTTTTTTTTTATTTATTTATTTATTTATTTTTAGAATTGTTTTAAAAAAATTTATCTTTTTTACAACAATATGTAAAATTATAGCTATGACATCCATGGTCTTAAGCTAATGAGTTTATTTACTTAAGCTATTTTTTTTTTTTTTTTATTTTGTTTTTTTTGTCGCACGGTGTTATATAAGATTCATTGCTTGTGATGTAAGAATTTACTATCAAATAAATTAATAAAAAAAATAGATTATTGGGTAAGGTTTGAACAACCAAAAGACTAAAAACTCCTAAGATTTAAAATTAAACCTTTAAGACATTAAAATAAAAAGTATGCCAACAAATTCGAGTGTAGTTACAATGAATTGCAATGCAATGAATTGAATGCTCGAGAAATACTTTAACCGCACTTTTTCAATTTTGTGCAATTTTCTTTTGCGTATTTGGTGTATGAGTTTGTGATATGCAGTCAAATGACGCCTCATCAGGCGCCACACAGACTATTAAAATTCAATTGCAATGACGCACACAGCGCACATGCCGCCAACTCCCCCGCCAGGCAGCCCACCATTGCGTCAGTCAGTCAGTCAGTCAAGCAGTAGAAGTCATTACAAATTCCTAAAGAGACTTGGCACAACTGAATTGCAAAGAAAATCAGCAGCTGGAACTGGAGCCGGAGCAGCGACAGCAACTGCTGCAATGACAACCTGCAATAAAAGCGAAGCGAACCAAAGCGCAGCACAGCAGCAGCTGCCACATGCAACGAGCAGCTATGTAAGTAAACTCAATGTTTTAAGAACACACACAGACACTCACATAGATGCCACATACACGTCTGCAATCTGTATGCATGTGTGCAATGCAATGTTCTTGTGTTGCAGACACGTTTTTACTTTCAATTTCAGATGTGTTGCGCAAAAAAAAAGTTATGAACCCAACATTCAGAGCTGAAGGGCAGCGCTGGTTTCATGTGTTTCTGTGTGTGCGTGGGTTTTTGTTTGCGTTCATTTCTTGTATTCGTGTGTTTGCACGAATTTGTTGCAGCAGACGCGCGTATGGCACTGACAATTATTGCGATTATGGCCAAGTGCGCACTTGCACTCACTCAAGTGGCTCGCTTGAATAATCAAAACACGGCAAAAGGTTGCATCGCTGCACGGCGACTCAGTCGTCGACGCAACGCCTTTGTGCGTGTGCAGCGCTGAGCGGGTTAGGTCGCCGCTCGCACGCTGAAGGACGCTTCTCACTTGTATTTAGTGGCAACAATGCTGTCGGTACGCAAAAACAACAACAACCAAAGCAGCAGCCACATCAAGCAGCAAACGCAAACACATACACAATCACACAATCAAACGACCGACAAGCAGTTACAGTTGAGTGGCGTTGAAAGCGCCACGAAGTCGTTTCGCTTTTATTGGCCAAGCAATGGCAATAATTTAATTTCCATTTACTTGCCGCTGAAATGGAACGGCGCTGAAATGTTTGCCACAAGCAGCGCGCTGCGATTGCGCTCAAATATTTATACGCTGCACGGTGCGTTTGTGCGGAGTCGAAAATTAACCCTCCTCCGCATTAATGGGCACATCAATAATTCAATTCGAGCAATTCGAGCATTGCCGCGCAGCCCAAATCGAGCGCACTCATACGACCCGTCGGCCGGGGCGCTCATCTTGACGCTAATATCTCAGTGCGTGGCGCGCGGCCGCCACGTGGGGCGTCGTCAGCAGCATCCACAACATTAGCGCCAACAATAACAATAGCAACAATAAACGAATTCGAATTTCGCACCAGCATTCGCAAACACTTTCCGCTACGTGTGTAAATTTTTAAGATTACTTATACTTTTGTATTTATTTTTTATGTTGCCTTGTCTGCTCGCTGCCATGTTTTGTTTTTTGTTTTGTTTTGGAGCTGTGGCTCTTAATGCCAGCAACATAAGCGCCAACTGCCAGCAAATGGAAGAGAAGTGTGCAAAAACTCAATAAGCAGCGGAGACGGCAATCGGCGTTGTGGCGCGAGTAGGGTGACCAGCTGCGGCGCACAAAAAAATCTTTAAATATTATATAAAGACGTCACACGTTAATGAACTTTATGCCTAAGACGAAAACAATTGAAAAGAAAAGGAAAAGCACAAAGTGGTGGCCACTGGAATAATGGGCGGGCGACTTTAATGCGAAGTGCATTAGTTAATGGAACTTCGAGTAAGCGAAACAATGAAAGTTTAAGTGCTTTAGAAAATTAGCTGCTGCCAATAACAAATGAGACAGAATAAATACGCCGCAAAGAATGACACCAAATCTGGTTAGATAAAAGTTCTTGGTGAGGTCCTAAAGTGGTATATGGACTATGGGACTAATAGGTTTATTGTGCCTCTAACAGGTTTGTTGAGAGATATAGATTAATGAAAAAGTAAAAGTGCTATGAAAACAAATTGTTGCAGCTGCACGAAGATGGACCAGGCGGCAGCTGCTTTGGGGGCAACGGTTGAAAGAAAGAAAGAAGATAATGTTAGCAGTTTGCAAAGTGTGAGATAATTAAAATTTTTTTAAAATAAATTGAATTAAAAAAAATTTTTTTTAAGAAAATTCCATAAAAATTCTATTTAGAATTTAGAATGACAAAGCGAGCTAACAACTGTCAAAGTTTTAGCTTTGAAAATTTATTTAGTCCATATGTACAGAGATAATTCCAACTTTTTTAAATAAATTAAATTTTAAAAAATTTTTATTTAAGAAAATACCATAAAAATTCTATTTAGAATTCAGAATAAAAAAGCGAGCTAACAACTGCCAAAGTTTTAGCATTGAAAATTTATTTAGTACATGTGTATAGAGATAATTAACATTTTTTTATCATAAATAAATTAAATTAAAAAAAAAATTTTTTCAAGAAAATACCATTAAAATTATATTTAGAATTTAGAATCAAACAGCGAACTAACAACTGCTAAAGTTTTAGCTTTGAAAATTTATTTAGTACATATGTATAGAGATAATTACAATTTTTTAAAAATAAATTGAATTTTAAACAAAAAGTTTTAAAGAAAATACCATAAAAATTATTTTTAATTAATTTTTTTTAAATAATTTAATTAAAAAAATTTTTTTTTAAGAAAATACCATAAAAATTCTATTTAGAATTCAGAATAAAAAAGCGAGCTAACAACTGCCAAAGTTTTAGCCTTGAAAATTTATTTAGTACATGTGTATAGAGATAATTAAAATTTTTTTAAAATAAATTGAATTAAAAAAATTTTTTTTAAGAAAATACCATAAAAATTCTATTTGGAATTTAGAATAAAAATCGAGATAACAACTGCCAAAGTTTTAGCTTTGACAATTTATTTAGTACATATGTATAGGGATATATATAGTGTCCGACCGAATATTCGGTTTCGGTTTCGGCCCAAATCAGTGGTTTCGGTTTCGGTTTCAGTTTCGGCCAAAAAATGGCCGAATAGCCGAAACCGAAACTTTCTAGAATATTTTTTACATTTTATTGTGTAGCAGATATATAGTGAAAGGAGGAATAATTTAGATGCCACCAATGTAAATAAATTTATTTTTTTAGCATATAATATTAAATTATTTAATTTTGAATATTAGCGAGTAAGGTACGAAAGGGTGATTTTTTCATGTTTACGTTTTTAAAAAATGAATAAATTGTTTTTTTTTAATAAGTATTTATTTATTTATGCTATGTTTGTTTGTTTGTTCTTTATTTACTTAATGTAAAATTCGTTTGTTGAAAAAAGTGCTTGATATGGTGATTTTTATTTCAACTAGAAAGTTTCGGTTTCGGTTTCGGCCGAATATTAAAAAAAAACCGAATATTCGGTTTCGGTTTCGGCCCAAAAAAGTGGTTTCGGTCGGACACTAGATATATACAATTAAAAAAAAACAAATTGAATTTAAAATAATTGTTTTCTTTTTTAGAAAATCCCATAAAAATTCTATTTAGAATTTAGAATAAAAAAGCGAGCTAACAACTGCCAAAGTTTTAGCTTTGAATATTTATTTAGGACATATGTAAAGAGATAATTAAAATTTTTTTTAAATAAATTAAATTAAAAAAAAAAATTTTTTTTAAGAAAATACCATAAAAATTCTATTTAGAATTTAAAATATAAAAGCGGGCTAACAACTGCCAAAGTTTTAGCTTTGAAAATTTATTTAGTACATATGTATAGAGATAATTAAAATTTTTTTAAATTAATTGAATAAAAAAAAATTGGTTTTTGAAAGAAAATACCATACAAATTATATTTAGAATTCAGAATAGAAAAGCGAGCTACCAACTGCCAAAGTTTTAGCTTTGAAAATTTATTTAGTACATATGTAAAAAAAAAAATAGTCCAATAATGCTTTACACAAAATCATTCCAACTGGTCGCTCTATGCATTTATTAGTGCATCAGTGCAAGTGAGCAACTACAACAACAACGCTGGCAATGCTAATTTGAAACTAGCAAAGATGGCTTTAGGAGCTGTCTTTCAGTTTTAAATATTAGAAGAAAAACTGTCAAATATAGCAAACTTTCTCTTTCCTGATGCCCATTTTTAAGGCGCGCTCAACCCAAACTGATTCAAGCAATTACAAAGTTGTCTGAAAAGTTTCTTTAGCACGAAATCTTATCTTTCTAATGCCATCTATATAAAAATAAAGGAAAAATAAATATTGCATTTCTTATTATTAAAGTACCGCGTTCCCCTATTCAAGGCGTCTTTTTCTTTTCCACGCGAGTTTATATTTTACTTTCTCTCTGTCTCTCTTTCTCTTTGCCATTCGATGCATCACATTTCTGTACTTATGTTTTCCAACTACCGTTTGCTCATTTATATTTTATTTGTTCATACCAGTGCGTGTCTTTTTTTTGAGCCTCTTCTTAGTTCCATTGGCACTGTTGAGGCTTAATGCTGCCGGCCATTGCTGCTCCTCAATAAAGGTTCATTTCATTTAATGACTTGAAATTGATTTTGCTGCTGTTGCATCCATAAACGCAGGGCGCAGGAAAATTGCCAGTACGTGCTTTCGCAACAATTTTTCGCGCGCCTTTCCGCTCCGCTCAGGCAAACAGGCGCAACATTTCACTGCCGAAACAGTGCTGCGGTGTTGCTGGCTGCTTCTGAATGTGTATGTTTTTTTTTTTGGCGTTGGCTGAGTTTGTGTGTACGTGATGGGCACTGGGTGGTGCGGCCGGTTTTGATTACCTTTCGACATTAAGGTGTAATGAAATTTAATTTTTGTGGCCTACTTCAGGGCGTAATTAAAAACGCCAAATGGCAAACGTTACACACAACCGCAACCATAGACAACCATATACATTTATATATGTTTATATGGGAATTTTTTAGTCGGTAGGAATCCGGCATGCCGACGAACTGGAGTTCCGGCATCTTCCGAAGATTTTCCACCTCCGTCAGAAAATAAAAAAAAAAATAAAATTTGGGAATTTGTATAATGGATCTAACGAAAAATTGCTTAATTGCCGCTTGGTAGCTGGCAGCGAGCAGCTATCCGCTTCATGTTGTTGGCATTTTTGCACGTATGAATTTTTCCTTAAATAAACTACGAGCACATTTAATGGAAATTGATATAATGAACGTTGAAGCAGCTGCCAAAGGCCACAGGCCAACAGCCTCCGACAGGCAGTTAACCGCCTTATGTCACTTTTCTTAAGTGTATTTCACTTCACAGTGACACTGTACATTCGATTTCACTCAAGTCGCCGTTCACTTGCTGAATGTGTACGTGTCTGAGTGTGTGTGTGTGTGTGTGTGAGTGTGATTGGCTATCAGCAGACCATTTAGCTAATTGTTTGAACCGTCTGCCGGTCACTCGATGGCCCACGTGCACTCACACACATCTATATATGTATGTATGTGTGTTAGCCATGTTTGTATGTATTTGTATGCATATAAAAATAAAGCGATCAATAACTTGATTTCCTGAACATGAAAACTATTTCATTACGTTTCCATTTCAACAGAACGAAAGCGAGTTGAATACACATTTGGGCCACAATATGCGTGGCTCGCTTAATTGGGCTTTAGAGCTAACTGGGCTACTTGGCTGCAGCGCACATGAACCGCAACAAACAACCAAGCCGAACAAATCAACAGCTACCAACAGCGCCAAACAGTTAGCCAACTATGCAAAAGTCTGCCACACCGGCCGCCAAACACAAAACAGTCCAACTCGAATTGTGCGCCATTGTGCCAACAACTTTGCCCGCTGCGTCCGTTGCTTTACATTTCGCTTAACTTTGCTCTGTGAGCAGCCAATTGTGGCGCCGCCTTCACCGCCGCTGTTGCTGCGGTTCAACTTTTCTGCATTTTATGAATAATTCATTTGCCACGACTCGATAATTTGCCCGATAAATACACATTCCGCGGCGAAAGTTTTCCGCCTCTCAATATGAACGCGCGCGCATTTCGCTCCATTCAAAGCGCCATTTGTGCTCGACTGCAGTTTCCAAATGAAAATTCGAATCTCCATTTCATAAAATGTTTACTGAAACGTTCAAGCTCTTTTGTTTTCTGTTTTTGGTTTTGTTTGCGCAAATATTTGCATTAAGTGCTGATGGCAATGTGGCTGTGGCAGTTGCTGGCTATTTAACACAAATTTGACAAAATTAAAATCACAATTAATTAAATGATGATTGCAATTAACTTGTGATTGCCTGTGTGCAGTTGCATAATTTAATCGGCTTCTCAGTGGTTTTAAATTAACCTGTGACTGACTAAGTACTTCTATATGTTGGGCCAGTTGTATTGGAAACATAAATATTTGGATTTAAAAAATGAGAGAATTTTTATTGGAATCTTAAACAAAGATCGACTTTTACTAATCGGAATATTCTTTCAATATATTAAAGCTTGTAATTAATTCTTATAGGGTACTATATATGAATGTAAGTATGAAAGTATTCATTACAAAGCGTCTTTAAATTACTGTGTGCGTACTTTTACAGCTTATTTTCTGACATCATTTAAAAAAAAAGGCGATGCAGAATGAGCGCTAAGATTTTGCGATTTAAAGTCTTTAGACTTTTTTTCTTGGGACTATTTACTTTAAGTCACTGCTTAGTGGCAACAAAGCAACAACTGTAAAAAATCTCGAAGGCAAGATTTTTCAAACTATTGCACAGTGATTCGACTCCATACAACCGCGGGACAAAATTAGAAGCAGTGGTCCGTTCTCCATAAAATTTGGTATACTAGTTAATCATGGTCTGCTGAAATGGAATCTCTATTTTGTTTTTCTTAAACTTTTGTAGTTTGGCAATGTCTGAAACTTAAATTTGCAATTTTGGTCATTTTTGGCGAGCTATAACAACGAGTGTGTTGGCTAGATTTTTCAGATTTTACATTTAATCGGTAACGTCAACATTGATAATTGCAAATATTAACAGAAATTTTCTTAGGACCTTTTAGTTTTGCAATAAAAACGATAACAATAGACGTATGTTTTGCTTTTTTGCAGTTTTCTCAATTTTTCATGCTGATTGCATACTTTTAGGGATAAATAAAATACATTTTGTCAAAAAATACGTGTTTAGACCACTTTTCAAATTGAATTATTTTCTGAGATCGGAAGATATCGGAGGATATAATTACACAATCCGACAAAGAAAGAATGCTTCTTAAAATAAAAAAAAATCCAGGACCATACTTTCACATATTTTTTAGATATTTTCTTCTAAGTTTTGTCAATTTTCAGATTTTTAATTTAGAAAAATATTTTGAATTAAAAGTGATGTAAAAGCCTCAACTTTGCCAATTTTGAGAAAACAATAAAAGCGAAAATGGCCACATCATTTCTTGATCTATATAGAAAGTTTTAGTAACTTCTTGGTTCCCATGTATTTAAAAAATTTTTTTACTCAATACACTAAAAAACAGAAATTATGTGTTTACATTTTTTTGTGAAAAAAGTTTCAACTTTGAGCCGCTGTTGCACAGACACTAATTAATTTTTTGCACAGAGTTTCTGGGGTTTTCTTAGTTGGAGTTTTTCCTTTCAAATGACATCAAAATCGTTAAATTATGAGACTATAAATTTTTTTAATTTTGTCTATGGAACGAATCACTGTGCATTGCAATGTATTGGTGACTCGAGCTCAACTTATGCAACAGAGTCATACAAAATTGAATCCTTCGGATCGAATCTTGTAAAGGAATCTGCGAAGGCCATTTGAATGATGTAATTAGAAATTCTACTGAATGTATTTTAATCTATAAAGAAGGCATTAGTCATATCTCACACGCAAGTCTGTTTATTAAATTTTAAAGTGTTTCAATTTCAAGTTCAAATTCAAATTTTTTTTTTTTATTTTTAAAATTTACAGCCAATGAAAAGCCCTTTATAATATAGTACATAAGTTTCATTTTCACTTGAAAGAGGAAGAAATATTAGTTGAAGTTTGTAAAACAAAAAAAAAGTTTTAATTTCAAGTTTAAATTTAAATTTTTTTTTTAATTTTAAAATTTACAGCCAATGAAAAGCCCTTTATAACATAGTACATAAGTTTCATTTTCACTTGAAAGAGAAAGAAATATTAGTTGAAGTTTGTAAAATAAAACTTTACGATATGAAATTCGTCTTTTGTCATTATTTGAGAATAATAAAAAATTCTCCTGAGATATTCTTCAAAGTGGTTCATAGCATATAACGCACTGAAGTTGTCCAAAAATATTGTTTTATAGCATTACAAGCTCACAAGTTCTCTTATAACGAGCATTGTCCCTGCTGCAGTTGGATTAATGGGAGGAAAGATTTCAAGTAGTAATCACTTCATATATCACTGCCTCACTTTAGCATTGATGTCTGATTGGCAGTGAGCATCGTTTTTTTGGGCTCGATTCTTTAAACCCGATTTCTTTAAATATCGGTTGAAGGGGTATTCTATAGTTTTGGGTCAATATTATATCAAGAAAGACCACATACAAATCAAGTATCAGTGTCCCATCTCTGCATGGGTCGATGAACACAAATGAACATCGAAGTTTTAGCTTGATTTGTTAAGGAATCCTTCATTCAATGGTTGCAGAGGATTTGTATAGTTTGCGGTCAACGTTATGACCGGGAAAGGACGACTTGCACTTCAAGTAGGTATCACTGCCATAGCTCTGCATTTATGCTTAGTCAGAAAAAAGTATTGGTTATTTTTCTAAATTCGTAGAAACACCTTCGACCATCGGTTCAAGCAGATTTGTAAAGTTTGAGTTCTATCTTATGACCAGCAGGACTATCTACAATTGAAGTAGTACTGTCCCAACTCTGCATTGATGCCTGAATAGCGATGAGCATCAGTATTTTTCTTGGTTCATTATGAAATCTTTTAAAACATATTATGACTAAGAAAACGACTGACAATTGAAGTACCACTGTCCTAATTCTGCATGGGACCCTGAAGAGAGTTGAACATCGGTGGTCTTGTAAGGAATTCCTTCATACAACGGTTGAAGAAGAACTGAATAGTTTGGAGTGAATGTGATGACCAGGAAAACGATCTACAATTGAAGTATCACTGTCCCATCTCTGCATGGGACCCTGAAGAGAGATAAACGTCAGTGATGTAGTTCGATTCGTTAAGCAATCTCTTCATATATCGGATGAAAAGAAACTGTATAGTTTGAGGTCAATGATTTGACCAGGAAGACCACCGATGAACATCAGTGTTTAGGCTCGATTTGTTAAGAAATCTCTTCACTATGAGAAAAAGATTTATATAGTCAATGGGGTCAATGTTTTGACCAGGAAAAGTCCGATAAACGTCGACCGATGAACATTGGTGATTTTGCTCGACGCGTTAGGAAATCCTTTTACATTGCACATTGATTGAAGAGAAATCGCTTAAGGATCAGTCTTATAACGACCTCTATTTCAAGAAGCACTGCCTTTACCATCGCCTGGAACCCATCACAAACCAAGTTCAGGTTGTGAGCTTAGCCCATTAAGGGCTTCTGGCTTCTATTCAAACATAAGTTAAGGTCAATCTTTGAGGAAGAAGACAGAGACAATATGTACTTCAAGTATATCTTCTGCCTCACTATGGATCCCTGAACAGAGATCCAGGTACTATTTCTTTGTGTCATAGAGAAGGGAAGTTTTATAATTTGCATTAGAATTGAGGAATTATGGCCCAATTCAGCTCATCTCAGTTGCCACCTTAAGCACATCCAATTCATGTTGAAAAATAAACCTAAGTGGATAGTTAAATTAAGTTCGACCTAATGCTGAGGTGTCAATGGCAAACATACATAAATACTTTTGCTTCATTTAAAAATTTGAACATAACGCAAAATTCCAAATAAAAAACACAAAATTTCAAATTTAGTTGGCGCACAAAAAATTTGATATCCAAACAGTTTTTCTCTATAATCGTTGATTTTGTGCTTAGTTTACTATAGCTCAATTTTTTTTTTTGGGCAATTTAAATGAATTAAAAAAAAAGTGTATTCCACACAAGTATATAAAATTGCATAAAAAAATATAAAAAAACCATATAAAAAATTATACGACATGACTGCACTCCCACAATTGACGAACCGATTTAACTGCTGATATTCAAATTTAATGAAATGCAATCAAATGTTTCGCATAAATTAAACTGCAACCAAACCAATTACATAGTGAAGCACAATTTTATTTGTCTGCATAATTTGTATATTTCATTTGTAAATGTTGGCAATAAACTCACGAAAGTGTTTTTGTTCAATTATTGCTTTATGAAATTTTCATGTACTATCTGAAAATTGAATTAATTAAATACTAATTTGTGTTTTGCAATGGCAAATTAAAATTTGCATTACGTTTTGGTATTTTCATGTTGTTAGCTTAAAGATAATTGAATGCATTTATAATAAATGCAAATTGGGGTTAATGCACTGAAAATTTGAGAGTTTGATAAAAAAAAAGAGGCGCTGAGAAAGCAATGCTGATGAAACCAAATCCTGATGGCCTTTAGAACGATCCTAATTTTAAGAAGTTTTGAACTTATTATCTGTTCTAGAGTTCAATTTTGAAAGAAGTGCGAGAAAAGTAACTATTTGGTGTGAGTTTAAGTTTTTGAACTTTGGCTAAAGACTATAGCGAAGCAAACTGGAGCTCTTGAAAAAAGTTTGCATGTTTCGAAAAATTCGCAAAAATATTTCAAATAATATTTATTTTAACTTTATTAAGTAACTTTGTAATTACTTACTTTTGTAATTAATAGAATTAAGTTTTTTACTATGAAGTTTAATTCTGCTTGATGTGCAATTAAAAGCCACAGTTCTTACTGCACTTAATGTATCTTATTCTAAAGTAAACATAAACATAAATAAACATAATGAAGGACTTCCAACAGGAGCAAGAAAATCTGAGGTGTCAAAAGACAGCTGAGGTGATCCAAGCACTAAATACTGAACTATTTGGAAACTTTTATTTTGGCCGTGGGCTCAGATGGGATAAATACAAAGCAGGTAGGTTAATTAAGGAATTGTCAAGGCCAGTGGCGCATACAGGATTTTATTTTGGAACAAAACTTTGGGGTTCAATATTATTTGAAACCATATTTGTCACAAAAAAGATAACTAGTAAACAGATATTTAGGGGGCTTGAACCCCCAAAACAGGTTATGTTAAATTAGGTCAGGTTCGAGTGGCAGTGTCCTTCATGAAAGCATACTTAGGCACACGTGACTCATTGCTATATTTCAATTTTAAAGACGCCGTTATGAGTCTGGCGACGTTCCACAGTGTTGAGAGTAGTGAAATAATTTTAAAATGTAATGTTATAACTACCAAAATCTGAGTACAAGGTTTTGTTGAAACTACTTTAATAGAAGGAAATCCCAAGTTTTAAGAAAAAACATTGGATAATATAGAAGTTATGAGCTCTTAAAGCACGCTCTTACAGTGTTGAGAAAAATTGTGTACAAACAGCACATTTTTGCGTTCACTTTGAGGTTCAATATTTCAAAGTCAATTACGAGCAAGGCTCTAAATCTTACTGTTGTCTTAAGTTTAATATAATTTAGGTCTGGCAAGACCAAACTTTCTCCGATTCTTTTCACATCTGAGCAGTATCGTTATGAAGAAAATGAAATAATGAAACCAATTGAATAAAAACTGAGTTAAAACTTTAAAGGTGATTTAAAAAAGCAGAACTGTTTATCACTTTCAAAATTTTTTGATATATATTTAGTTTTGAAAAGTATGTACGCGTATATTTGCAGAAATACAAGTTATGCGCATTTTTCTAATGAAGACTCGTGTGCTATATTTTCAACGTTTGGTTGGATGCCAATAGCAATCGGTCGACTAATACTTTGTTGTTGATTAAAAAATTTGAAATTTGATTTTTTTTAAGATAGCTTTGGAAAATCAATTACGATTACAATTATATTTGAAATAGAGGGGTTAATGAAGTTTTAATTTAATGGTTGATTGATTTGATTTTTGCTTCGTACAAACCCAAAAGTTGATAACCTCATAATTTTTGAAATTTAATTAATTTTGTATTTTTTCCACTCAAGAATGTTGACAATTGTTGAATAAATTATTCAAATCGGTTCTGTAGTTTCCGAGATATGATGTTTCCTCGCTTACTTAACTAAAAAATTTACAAGTGGGCAGTCAATTCCATTGAAAATTACTGGTTTTGTATGGTAGCGCCCTTAAGAATTGGATATAGCGAATAGATGTGTATAGAAAAAACATTTGGAAGAGAAAATAAAAGTGGGTCAGTCTTACATATGATACGTCTGGAGTCAACCTGGGAGCAGAAGGAGCCCATTTTATAAAAACGTTGATTTTGTATGGGAGCCTCATTAAGAGTTGAAGATAGGATATAAATATGTTTGAAAGAAATGTTCAGCAAGGAAAACTAGTGGGGGTCATTCATAGAATTTAACCCTCTAAGAGCAACTTCTAAGCAGCTGTGGAGCAATTTGTCGAATTTTTATTTTCAATCACTTTTGAAATGAGCGCATTTTAGCTATATACACATTTATAAATAAATATATATTAAAATACAAATATTTTGGACGTAGCTTTTGTGAACTAAGATAATTTTCATTGTTGATATGATGTTTTTACAAGTCCGTTTGTATGGGAGGTGGTCGAAGTTTTGGTTGGATTTCAGTGAAATTTTGCGCAGTAGATTCTTTACTCATACAATAACTGTATACCAAATTTCATTTATGTACAACCACTCCTTCTATTTTTGTCACTTCGCTATATGAACTCGCAACACTGTGCGTCCTTGATGCCGATTGATGATAGCTGCGCCATTCTGGTAAAGAACGGTGAGCCAAGAAAGTGAAGCTTACTTCTGACAAATAAAGGCATTGACACATGAGTGGAAAACAGTCTTTTTTTCTGGTCTGGTTGCACTCCCAACCTGCCAATCAGTGATCCTTTCTAATCAGTGATCCGTAAGCACAGAGACCATTTTTCTGATGAAGTTACGACTGAGGCACCGCAATTGATTAGTGCGCCTCATACTAAATGATTTTGCTTCAACTTTTGCATATTTTTCTTTTCGAACAATGTGTGAAGCACAACAACAACAAATCCAAAAACCACTACGCCACAAAGTAATCTTTTAAAAATATGCTGAAGCCCACGAAAGCATTTCTAATTTGAATCGAAACCATAGAAACCTCACAAAACGCACTGAAGTGGCATTCGCACATTTGGCATTTGATATTTTATTTTTAACTAAAACTAATTTAATTTTTAGACAAGCAATTTTAGTGGCACTTGGCATAAGCGGCGCACAGCTTAAAATATAAATGCGATTTCATCGCAGTCGAGCAATAGAAAGGAAACGGAGAAACACTCAAACTTACTTATTGGCTTTGTTGCTAATAATCCTAGACATAAAACGATTATCCAAAAGTTATACATGTTTAGTTAGTTTGGTGCTCCTCGGTCGGTTTGGGCAGGCGGGCGGGCGTGAGTAGGTGGGTGGGAATGCAAAAACAATGGAATTCGATGCGGCAATGTGTGCGAAGATACACTTGGAAAATGTTTTATTCAGGAACACAGAAAATTAATTTCAAGTTGCAGGCGGCTTGGATTACGTAGCTTTGATTATCTTCACAATTTTGTTGCATGCATTTTTATTCTTATTTTTGAATATTTTATGCGAGGGCTGCGATTTGTGGATATTTTTGTGGTATTACATAAGGAAAATTCGCTACAAAAATAACTTTTCTACAACATGCTTGTTGTTGTTGTTGTGTTTAAGCATTTATATTGCATATGTTTACGAAAAATCGGTGGATTAATAGTTGAAACGTTACGTCAAGTTTGCACGCAGCTGCTTGTTCTCTTCTTTGTTTTAATAGTTAACAAAAATTTTTTAAATTTTAGTCTTGTCTGTAGTAAACAAAAATTTATAAATTTTTGACAAATAATTTTTTGAAGAAATTCTAGAAAACAATTGCCACAAATTGCAAATATGTTTGGAATGTAGCTTTTTATGTGTTTTAAAATGTTTATTAAAATTTGCTATAATAAATTTTTTTTAATGTTTATTTTGTGTTAAAATATTTGTCTCTAATTGTGTAATTGTGTTTGGTTAAAAAAAAATTAACACAAATTTTTAAACACTTTTTTCACTACTTCTTTGTTGTTAAATTTTTTTAATGTTTATTTTGTGTTAAAATATTTGTCTCTAATTGTGTAATTGTGTTTGTTAAAAAAAATCAACACAAATTTTTACACACTTTTTTCACTACTTCTTTGTTGTTAGTTTGGTTTTGAATTTCCTTCGCCCTTTGCGTATTGATTTCCAAGAAGATTTCGTATACAAATTATTATTTTGTCTTTCTTTTGTACAGAATACAGCGTTGCTTTTTATTTACTTAATTAATTTGGTTAATTTTCAGCTTGCAATTTTATGCCTCATAAATATTATTTTTTGTTTTGCATGCAAAGCAACAATTTATGCTTTTTAACTGCTGCTACTCGGCTTCGCACTTTCACCGTTGGCAATGGCCACTTTCCTGCTTGAAGAACAATAACAACAACAACTAAATTAAACGCATTTTCTTTGCACAATATTTTTTCATATGAAATATTTTTTTAATTTTAATTCTCAACACAGCTTGACGCGACTGTAAGCGGCTTAACTAAGCTGCCAGTTAGCTTTGTTGACGCGACCGCGAGGGGGAGAGGAACAGACTTTATTTACGTGTTAACACTTCCGTTGCGCAAACTACTTTGCACAAACATGGGCACAAACGGACGCGCACACTGCAGCCCGCGCGCCGCGTCCCACCAACAACCACCGAGCTGCGCGTCAATTTCCCCACCGAGTCGACAAAATGCAAATACGTAATTTCCCTTTCCGCGACAGCGACAGCGACAGCGGCAAATGATAAAATCGAACAACAACAACGAGCGCGCAAAAATGCCGCCAACACAACAACAACGGCAACGGCAACGACGAACGGCGCAACACGGCAACAGCGATAACGGTGGCGGCAACGTACGGCGAAACTCGTTTTCCGGTTTGGCTGATTTCCGTCAATGGGGGCTGCAGCCGCTGGCGGCGGCAGTTAAATGGCTGCCTGCACTTAATGAACGCCAGCCGAGGACGAGAACGCGGGCGCGGCACGAACGATGGAGGGGAGTCAGCCAGCCAGGCTAAGGAATTCCGTTTTACCGTCGCATCGAAGTACTCAGCGCGCTGCGAGGGTTCGAGCTGCGTTGTGTGTGTCGAAATTTTCTGCACGCGCACACTTGTTGTGCCCAACTAAAGCGTTTATCCTAGACTGACGGCCGTTAGAACCGTTACGGGAAAGCTGCCAGCAACCGTGCCGACCATCACAACGACAACGACAATGCCGACGACGACAACGCCGACAACCACAACGACGACGACAGCGAGCCAAGTGCGCCGCTGGCAGCTGGCTGCTAAAAGCAATAAAGCTAAACAAGTGGAGCGCCGAAACTGAAGAGCACTGCAACCGACACCCACTTCAAATTTGTGCGGGAGTCGTGGGCACAGCAAAGAGTTGCACACACACACACACACGAAAGCAGCACACCGACAGACAGTGCAAAATACGCAGAGAGCCAGAGAGCACAAGAAGAAAAAGAGATTTTCGGTTTGTCACAAAAAGTTGTTGCCACATTGAAAGTGACAAAAAAAGCTCTTCAGGCAAAGCTTTCGAGCCATTTGTTGCTTCCGTGCCGAAGCCAGCCAAGGATCAGCTAAGGCGGCCGCTTGGCATGGCAGCGCACTACGAGCAACTGCAGCTGATGGAGCACAACGTCCTGGATGCCCTCGAAGGGCAGCTCGTACCGTTTCGCGTGCGCTCCCAACTCTCATAAAGTTGCAGTTGCTTTGTAGGCGGCTCTCTGTCGCTGTGGAGCGCGCTGGAAGCGAACCGTTTCGGCGCTCAGCGGCTCGGCGGCGCCTTGTTGTGAGCCATGGCAGTTCCCCCAGATGCGATTTGCCATGCGTGTTGACCTGCCGTTGCTGCTGCTGCTGCTGAAGCAACAGGCTGCCGTGCCCGCGCCTCCCACAGCCGCGCACCAGGCTCCACATTTGCCTTTTTCACACAACAGGTCAAAGCGGCCGGACGGTAGACGCCCGCACCCAGCGTCAGTTGGTAATTTTCCTTTTGCTTGGCCAATGTGGTTCTTGTTGTTGTTATTGTTGTTGTGATTTGTTGCTGTTGTTTGTTTTGCTGTACTTTGTTGTAAGCAAGTAATTCCTTTACCTCAATGCCATTGCTGGTTACTGACAGCGCGGTATTGTTGTGTCTGTGTGTGTGGGCAGGTGTAGCGGTGTGAAGGTGCGTCATATTGCACGTATAAGCCGCGCGTTTAGCGCACTTTATAGCAGCTTAGTCGCTGCCGCGCTGGCCTGTAGATGATTTTCGCCAACGAAAATTTTCAAATTAAAAACGCTTATTCACACGTTCGACGTGATAGAAAATTGCATTCAAATAAAATTCTCGCACTTGGCCCTCAAATCTGCGTTCGCACCAGTGCTCGGTGCGGTTGAGGGGGAATTAAAGAGCGCTCACACTAACATTGATTTTAACGTGTTCGTTTTTTACTTCTTATTGTGCTCGAACGTTGCTTAAACACTTCACTCAACTGCTGAGAAAATCAACAGGAACACTGAATATTTAATAAACACTTCAGAACTGCTATGGTGGCAGCTCTTTAGCAGTGATTACACCGTGCCACAAAAATTATAAAAATTTTTCACACTGGAAAAAATCCATATGAGCGTGAAACTAGAGACTAAACATAGTAATATTGCGTACTCAGTTTTTCATTTCAACATCCTTGGTCCTAATAAAAGGACTTTAAAATTTTGAAGGGGATAAAAAATTAAAAAAATAAAAAAAAATACTTAATCTCGTTAGAATATGGCGATATGTACATCAAATGAAAGAAGAAAGGCTCAAAAATTTAAATAAAATTGATTTTTTATGTATTTATAAAAAAAGGTTATGAAAAAAGTCCTTTGAAAATTTTACTCCTTTATATCCTTGAAAATATACAAAAAATATATATAAAATCCATATGGGCGTGAAACTAGAGACCAAACATAGTAATACTGCGTACTTAGTTTTTTGTTTCTACATCCTTTGTCCTTTTAAAAGGACTTCAAAATTTTGAAGGGGATAAAAAGTAAAAAAAATATAAAAAATACTTAACCTCGTCAGAATATGGCGATATGTATATCAAATGAAAGAGGAAAGGTTTAAGAATTTAAATAAAATTAATTTGTTATCTATTTGTAAAAAAAGGATATGAAAAAGGTACTTTGAAAACTCAAATCCTTTATATCCTTGAAATTTTATATAGAATTTTCTTGAAAAGTAAGTATGATAAAACCCAAAATCTCCTCGATCACGTGTCCAAATTTCAATATTCTCGCTTTATTGATTTTGTGTATTTTTATTATTTAAATACTGATACACAAATAAATTTGAATTTTTGTACTTCATTGGAATTGCAGCTTCCGCCTTTTTTTTAATAACTTTCGAACTAATAAAGTTAGAGTATTGAAATTTTGTCAATTAATCAAGGAGATTTGGGGTTTTAATATACTTACTTTTCAAGAAAATTCGATGTTAATTTTCAAGGATATAAAGGATTACAATTTTCAAAGGACCTTTTTCATATCCTTTTTTTACAAATATATAAAAAATTAATTTTATTTAAATTCTTGCGCCTTTCCTGTTTCATTTGATACATATCACCATATTCTAACAAGGTTAATTATTTTTTATATTTTTTTTATTTTTTATCCCCTTCAAAATTTTGAAGTCCTTTTAAAAGGACAAAGGATATAGAAATCAAAAACTGAGTACGCAGTATTACTATGATTGGTTTCTAGTTTCACACCCATATGAATTTTTTCCGTGTTAAAAATTTTTTTAATTTTTGTCGCACGGTGTTATAGCCACAAATTGAGTTTGATATGTCACAGATTAGATACAAATCAGCTCCAAGTGATTACTGGCTTTTTTTAAGGGTTGTTTTCAATTAAGAAACATGCCACCAACATTAAGTTAGAACTGTATTAGAAGTAACTTAAGAATACTTTTGTAACTTCAGGCGCTTAATTGGTACATTAAAAATTACTGACACTTTAATACTCAAGAGTGCAAAATTGCGCGCATTTTGGTTACATTGTTTCGAAAATCCACTCGCATTCACGTCAATTTGTGTGTGTGTGTGTGTGTTTAAGTTAATCTGTTGCTTTTCGGCGCGCAGTAATTTCGTCATTCAATAAAATTAACATTGGCATCAATCACGACTGAAATTGATTCGCGGCAAAATAACGTTTCGCGGAATCCCCAATTGCGAGCGGCTTCGCATACAATCAGCCACCGGGACGGCAGACGCAGTCGGCTTTGCTCTGGGCGCTGCGTTAAATTGCGGTAATAACATTTTACATTTACATTAGCGCCGCTGTGCCGTGCTGTGCTGTTCATTTGGCTGGCGCTGCGATGTGATGAGTTCGTGATTGACAAACGGCAGCCACGCACATGGGTGGCGTTCCGGTGAACGCCTACCGGCGGCAGCTTCTTGACGCACCCAATAATGATTTAATTCTCGATACAGCAACGGGCGCACCTTTGTGCCGCCGCAGCAGCACACACACACACACACTTCATTTTTTAGATCGCTTTGCGTGTGTCTGCGTTCGGTATGAATGTGTGAGGAGAGCATTTTTTTTTGTCTGCAGCAAGGAAATTACGATTTTCTTGCCAATAGAGATTTTATTAAAAAGCACTCAACATGCCATAATTTATGCGCACACGCCCGCCATGCATCGCATTAGGAATTTTGGCGGTAATGACGTGTCCCCGGGCGCTTGGCGAATGCGTTTTGAAATTTCAAAATACGCATTTTGTGCGAGTCGCAGTTTTCAAATGTTGTAAATTGTTGACTTTAAATTGTTTTAACAATTCAATTGCAGACAACTAGCAACATTCGTAAAGAAAATCGTAAGCCGAAAATTTGTTACTCATACGCCCCGTTCGTGTGGGAGCTTTTTGCAGCAATTACAAAGCGGCGCTGAAAAATGTTTTGCTTACATATTTTGGGTAATTCAAAAATGTTGCTGCAGTTTAATAGTGAAAATCGTACACCGAAAATTTGTTACTCATACGCCCCGTTGGTGTGGGAGCGTATTGCATTTGTTGCAAAGTGGTGCTGAAAACTGCTTTGCTTTACATATTTTGTGTAATTCAAAATTGAGTTTACACTCAAGTCATAGGGTCAAGGGTTCAAACCACTAAAATACCAAAAATTATTTTTAGTTTAAAAATTTTTTTTTCATTCTAAAATTTCCTCTATATTTATTACGTTTATTTTTATTGCAGTTAGTTTACTTATATGCCACCAAAAACAAAATCTCTATATATTTATTTATTTTTGGACACGCACAAGTCATAACAATATTCGAAAAACAAAAAATCCAAAATGTCACAGCCGGCCAATGAATTATCTTTGGACATGACACCGACAGTCTGAGCTGTCACTTGCGAACATTTTTGACAATTTATACAATAAATATGCTAAATATAGGACAATTGAAAGCATACAACTTGCCAGCGTAAAGAGTAAAAAAAGGGAAGTCGGGAGCTTTGCTGTATTAATGTTTTGGCTTTTATTTGAGTTGTTGATCTGACAGGCAAAACGGCAGGCTCGCTTCGTTTGTGGGTGTAGTTGTAAGCTATCAATGATCAAGAAATCCTATGGTTTGCTTTTGACAATATTTTTTCTGCAATCACAGTGAAAAAATTATATCATGTGTTAGTTAAGAACTCTCTAATGTCATTTTGCAATAACCCGAATGACCTCAAATCAGTCGCTTATGGGAACTTACAAAAGGTTTGCAAAAAAGTACATTCGTACAGTACAGAAAGTACATCTTGCAAGGCTTCCATTTGCTGCCAAATGTGCATGTTGGCAAATTTCTGCATTTTTAAAGTTGCTGTAAATTTACTTAAAAGCAGATTGTCCCATAAAGAACAATGAAAGCCGATATAGCAAGTTTTGTTTGAAGTAGTGAATCGCTTAAATCTTTGACCTGTCATTGTTGTTGTCACACTTAACCTTCTTAAAGCGAGAGATTAAAGCGCGTCATCAGAACTTGAATTTTCTTTTGCGTTGAGCAACTTTCAGCTGCACCAACTTACCACTTTTTCATTTCCAACGAAACACGATCTAATAGATGCTTGACTTGAAGCAATCCGTCATATGTTTTGTGTTCTTTCCTCAACACAACTCCACTTCGCCACAACCTCATCACAGGTTTATAACTTACCTAATTTTGTTACTCATACGCCCCGTTGACGCATTTGGGCAACAATTCGAGCTGATTATGCACCACGAATATACTGTTGCAACAGCATTGTCTCCTATATTTTTAGCGATACATTATACACTTTCGGCGGGTGACGCAGGACAACGAGTGCGTCACCACTGCATGATTGATTGCGTGGCACATAAACACAAACACACACGCAGCAGTGAAATGTTCAAATTACAACAGCAAAGCTATGCACAATTACGTGTTTGGTGTGTCGATCGAGCTTTTTGGATAATAAGTACTGAATCTTGATAATGCCACAAAAAATGACAGGTTTGTGCGCCCAACACAAACAGTGAAATAACAAAATAAGCTTTTGTCAATACGTCGGGGAATACTTAATTGTGCCAAGCGCTTTCACTTCAACAGCTGTAATTGCGCACATACAAATATACATACTCTACATATATGTTTAGATTATAGATTTGTTTGTACTTTTGTGTAAATGTGTGCGAGCTCATTAAAGTGCGCCGCCGTCAAGTGAAAGTTAAACATTTAATTTATTTTTATTTGTTTTTTGCAGCACTGACACAACAAAAATTCCGCTTTTAATGAACATTGCACACATTGCAAACACACCAGCGAATTGAAATTGCAGCAAAAGCAACAGCAACACTTAATCAACAACATTTCAGCACACTGTCACGTGCAGAATTTCACTACTGCCGAGTCATTTGCACACACAAGCGGTCCTACGCCAGAATATTCGATAATACGGCAGTGTCCGTTTGGCTTGCTCGACCTCTCACCGCAGGCACATGGACACATACACAAACATAAACACCCGCGCATAGACACAAATCCATGCAAACAGTGCGTTATAGTCGAACATTAATTGTTGTTTTACTGTCAAGGCTGTCAATCAGCGTCGCATCATGCTGGCTTCCACGTCATCAGTACGGGGCGAAATTAACTGAGATTTTTTAATCAATTCGTTATAACTAATTGTTTGTAAAAGGCTGCAGTGCTACGCGTGCAATTAACTCAATTATTTATATAAAACATAATCAATAAATGATTAAATCTTTTAAGTTTAAGTTGTGGAAATAAGAAATTGAATTGTGGAAATTGTGGAAATAAGTTTAAGCTTAAGTTCCATTTTGTTAATTAGTCTGTAAGAATTGTTCAAAGACTACTACTAAATAAATAAATAAATAAATAACTTGCAACTAGTTAACTAATTAATTGATTATTAATTATTACCTATTAATTAATTATTAATCGATTTGTAATTAATTGCTTCGATGTTGACAAATTATTATCTTAAACCGAATTATTATAAAATGACGTTATCTAAAAATGTAGTTGTTTCTAAACATTTCATAAACAATTGATTCAAAATTAATTGCTTAATACAAATTATGAATTGTTTCAATTGATGAATTAATTCAGTTTTTACTAATAGATTGGTTATCTAACAATTTAGTTGCTAATGATTTAAGAAAAACTTATTTATAATGAAATTATTAGAAGTTAGTTTTCAATTGATCAATTTTATTCAAAACTATAACTTTAGTTAAATGTGAATTCATTAATGAAACTGATTAAAATATTATTATCCAAATAATACACTAAATTATTCGGTAATAACTAAGTTGTGACTAAAGATTTATTACAAAATGTAATCATAATTAATTTAAATGTTTTTTCATATTTACATTATCAATTACAATCAAATCTACAATTCTGTGTGATTTAATAACAAGTCTAATAGAAATAATAAATATTTTTAAATTATACAATTGATTAAACTATGATGAGTTTTAATAAAATTAATTTGTCGTTATTTTTAAATTAACAATAAAGATCATTAATCGATTAGTTATCATTTTGCAATCATGAATTATAATGACAATTATAACTTATTATAATTTATGGCAATTATAACTCATTATAATTAATGACAACTATAACTAAAATTAAATAAATTAAATAATTAAATTAATAAATTAAATTATATATTGTTTTTTCAGTGATTAAGCTATGATGAGTTTTATTAATTTTTTAATTATATGAAATTTTCAGTCTTTTCTTAATATTAGAATTAGTCACAATTAAAACTATAATCATTAGTCATTTATTAAGGGGAACTAGTAACTGATTAATCAAAATCATTGTTTAGTGCGTTAATTAGGATGTTGTTTGTAATAGTGATCAAACGCAAATAATTTTTTTTAGTATTTATTCCATTGGATTCAATTCAATTCAGTTCATTCAATTCAATTCAACTCAATTTTATTTGGTTTCATTCCATTCCATTCTATTCAATTAAGCTCAATTCAGTTCAATTTAATTCAATTCAACTAAATTTAATTCCATTCAATTTTTCTAAAATTATTAGTTGCTACTATATGAAATAATAAACCACAAAAAATGATGATGATATAATAATCCATAAGAAATACTAATTTGAATTAATTCTGATTTTAATCGGTTTAATTCAGTTTAATAAATTAATCATACTTAATGGAGTGATTTAGATTTTCAATGATATATTTTAATCATATTAAGTCTCGACTTCAATTATTTATCATTAGTCATTGCCACTTGCTTACATGGCTAAATCATTATTAGGCGGTCCGTAAATAACCAATTCGTAATCATATTTAATCGAAAAATATTTCTACTAGTTTTGGCCATAATAAGTTTTTGCTAAGTTGTAACTCTAATTATTGATTATGCATCGAGACATAGTTAAGCGCCGAGTATAAACTATTAACTTGTTGATTTGTAATCAATTGTAATTTTAATTATAATAAGTTGATCATATTTTTTTTGTTAGTTTCTCATTACTAGTTTTTGTCATAGGTGAAGCTCAAATTATTCATCAATGGTGCATTATGATGAAAATTAATTAGTCAAATCAAATTTTAACGATATTTAATTGTTTTTATTTGCACATAATCTTCTGTAATTGTCATTCAGTCAATGGTTTTTGTCAGAATTTAACCCAAATCATTGGTCATTCGCCATGAAATGATCACGTATCGATTTGTTGATATTAAATCAATTATGATTTTTAGTTCTGATTAGTTCTACTTTGAATTCCATTTAACTACATGATTACTTATTCAATCACTGATTACTTATTACTTACATTTTAGTCATTTTAATTTTCAATAATTAGATTAGAATTAGATAATTAGATACCAAATCAATTATGATTTTTAGTTCTGATTAGTTCTACTTTGAATTCCGTTTAACTAAATGATTACTTATTCAATCAATGATTGCTTATTACTTACATTTTAGTCATTTTAATTTTCAATAATTAGATCGATTAAATTTTGGCTCAACACTGCACACTGCGACTCACACCCACACACTGTCGGGCGCGTGTATGCAACATTACATGCGCGCCCAGCCCAGCGTCGCATAAAACCGAGGCTTGAGTTAATTTGTGGCTAATTTTGCGGTTTCGAAGCCGGCAGTCGGCACTTGTCAGCCGAACGGACGGGCGGGCGTCGCCGAAGAAATGCGATGCGGAAACGTTTGCGGCTCAGCCGGTGCTGCTCTGGTCTGGTTGCGGTCGGCATGTGTTGACGGCACTGACAGGCGGTCTTAGGCGGCGTTTGTTAGGCGCTCGACGCGCCGCCACAACGTGTTGACAACGCGACACAATTAGTCATCTTATTCGGTGGTTGTGTAACTGTTGTTGTCGAGCGCAGTTTGAGTCTGTAATTAGGCGAACTGGCTCGAGCCATTAACTGTGTGATTTACGACTAATTAATTAATGTTTGATTCGGTTCAAGTGCAGGGCGTTGAACAAATTAAATGATACAAGTTTGAATTTATATTTTACATCTTTTTTATATCTCTTACTAATTAATTTTGCAGCGCAATTATTGATGATTTAAATGTTCAGTGATGTGCTATTAAATATATTAAATACCCAAGCGACCACCTACACAAATCCCTAATGATTGACTTGCGTGTGTAAACTCAAACTTACACATACGAAGACAAAGTATTACACCGTGCGACAAAAATTAAAAAAATTTGTCACATCGGAAAAAATCCATATGGGCGCGAAACTAGAGACTAAACATAGTAATACTGCGTACTCATTTTTTCATTTCTACATCCTTTGTCCTTTTAAAAGGACTTCAAAATATTGAAGGGGATAATAAATAAAAAAATAAAAAAAATACTTAACCTCGTTAGAATATGGCGATATGTATATCAAATGAAAGAGGAAACGCTAAAGAATTTAAATCAAATTGACATTTTATCTATTTGTAAAAAAAGGATATGAAAAAGGTCCTTTGAAAATTGTAATCCTTTATATCCTTGAAAATTTACATCGAATTTTCTTGAAAAGGAAGTATGTTAAAACCCCAAATCTCCTTGATCACGTGTCAAAATTTCATTATTCTCGCTTAATTGGTTTTGTATCTTTTTATTATTTAAAATACTGATACTCAAATAAATTCGAATTTTTGTACTTCATTAGAATTGCAGCTTCCGCCTTTTTTTAATAACTTTCGAACTAATAAAGTTAGAGTAATGAAATTTTGACACGTGATCAAGGAGATTTTGGGAACGTACTTACTTTTCAAGAAAATTCTACATACATTTTCATATATATAAAGGATTAAAATTTTCAAAGGACCTTTTTCATATCCTTTTTTTACAAATAGATGAAAAATTAATTTTATTTAAATTCTTTAGCTTTTCCTCTTTCATTTTTACAAATAGATGAAAAATTAATTTTATTTAAATTCTTTAGCTTTTCCTCTTTCATATTCTAGCAAGGTTAAGTATTTTTTATATTTTTATATTTTGTATCCCCTTCAAAATTTTGAAGACCTTTTAAAAGGACCAAGGATGTAGAAATGAAAAACTGAGTACGCAGAATTACTATATGTGGTCTCTAGTTTAACGCACATATGGATTTTTCCCGGTATGAAAAATGCTGTTGCACGGTGTTATAACTCTGACCGCTTCTATGCCGAATATGTTTGCAAAATATGTGCCAAAAGTCCATGAATTTCTCTCCCTTCGCTGTCGCCACCCAGCACACAAATTGCAATTGTGTAATGGTGACATATCGAGGTTTGAGTGTAGCCGCACTGATCGCTTTAGACATTTGTCAGCGTCAACAACTTGATTTGCATAACAAACGAGTATAATGAACGAATAATGAATTATGCACAAAAATTGTAGCTACAACAAAATAAAATAAATATAAAATATATACAAAAAAATAAATAGGAAAATATGTAAGTAGGAAGTAAAAGTTATAGACTGACAGTTGATGTGAGTGTGGACACTAAACTGAGAGTGCATATGTGATTATTTGGGATATGCAAGGGATTTCTTCCAAGAACTCCTACATTTTATTAGAGCAGCAGGTGAATGTGGGACATGTTCTGTAATTATTGGCAGGAAACAGATGGCTTACTCCACAATTCAATTTAAATCATTTCAATTTAAAGTTTTCTTACTTCTCGCATTTCATGGCATCCTGTGACAAAGGTTGATTAAAGTTTTGCTCAAAACTGAAAATGAAATTTTAAATATTAAAGCTGACGAAGCACAACACGTGTTTGTTGGTATGTTTTCGTTCAGTTGGTTGGCAGAGAGTCGATTTTAGACCTTTCATTCATTTAATTTTCAAGGAGAGATGTTAGCTCAAAATCAACACCAAACTGTCACTTGTTGTGGTGGCAGAGATTGTTTCACTATGTTTTTGTTATTTTTGGAGCTTATTTTTGTAATGGGCAAGTTAACTGTTACACGGTCAAAGTGCAAAGATGTGTTGGTGAATTTAGGAGAAAACGAATGAAAAACTTATTTTCGGTGTGGGTAAATGATGAAGTTGTGGCAAAAAAAGGTATTCAACGCGTTAGTTGGAGGTCAACGCCGAAGAGGGAAACCGAGTCTCTGGTGGAAGGGTCAAGTGGACGACGTGATATCACCTCCTGGATGCCAACAAATTGTTATGGGCCGTTAAGTGTGTAAGTGGATAAATGAGTTGCGTAGACTATTCCATGTACTCGATTATTTAAACATTTTGAGTTGTTTGTTTATTTATGTACAAAAGCAGATAAAAATGAGATAACTTCTGTGCAATATTTATAAAATTTTTGCGTGATTTTCCACAATTATTTGATTTATTTCTATTTGTTTTTCCGTGTCAACAAAGATACACTATGATCAATAAGTACCGGGACTGTGTATTTTAAATTTTCCGCCGTTGCCCGATGCAGGTTTTTTAGGTCGGTAGGACCTTAACTGACATCTGTGTCAAATTTTGAGCGGGATTGCATCATTAGTTTTAGTTTGGCAGCTGTTAGCGTCAGTCAACTTCTTGTACTTCGTCGCATTTTACAATGGATAATTTTGTTGAACAACGTATTTGTTTGAAATTTTGTCTTAAGAACGAAATTTCTTGTGCCAATGCGCTTAAAATGTTGCAGAAAGCATTTGGGGAGTCTGCTCTATCAAGAACCAGAGCGTTCGAGTGGTATAAAATGTTCAAAAGTGGTCGTGAAGTGGTCGAAGACTTTCCTCGTTCTGGACGTCCTTCAACATCGAATACCGACGAAAATGTTGAAATTGTGAAGAAAATCGTGCTTGAAAATCGTCATGTGAGCCTCAGAGAGATTTCTAACGATCTTAACATCTCTTATGGAAGTATTGAGGCGTTTGAGAGATGCTATTCGTAGAAAACGACCGGATTTGTGGGCCGATAACAGCTGGATTTTGCACCACGATAATGCGCCGTCTCACAAAGCACACATTATTCGCGATTATTTGAACAAACACAGTGTGAATATCATCGATCAGGCTCCCTATTCTCCAGATATGGCACCATGTGACTTTTTCCTGTTCTCCCGACTCAAGTTACCGCTTCGTGGAAAGAGATTTGAGTCCATAGAGGTCATAAAAGAAAATGCGACGCGAGAGCTGAAGGCCATACCTGCTTCGGCTTACCAGAAGTGCATGGACGATTGGATTAAGCGTTGGCATATGTGTATTGCTTCAGATGGGGCTTATTTTGGAGGGGATAAAATAAATTTACCAGAAGAATAAAACAATTTTGTTTTTTTGACACAGTCCCGGTACTTATTGATCATAGTGTATGTGTTGCCTGGCATTGGCATAATGCAACACAACACTTTTCCTTTTGATCAATTCTGGACTCTGTTTTCAATTTCTTGCTTCAACCGCATTCATTGCTGGCAGTAATTGATTCAAATCAATTGTTCGGCGAAAGTAGTTTATAATAGAAAAGATAATCCCGCCAAATAAAGGGCATCAACTTCCTTGACGTCAGTCACAGCTCTGACACTGTTCTTGAAATTTTCTCCTTTTTTTGACAAAAACGTTTAACGCTTTTTCTCTACTTTCATCATTTTGTATCATTCATATGTTAAAAAAAATTTTTTTTAGTTCTTTTTATTAACTTATTTTATACCAGAATCCACCACAATATTTAAGAACATTTTTTATTTAAAGTACTTTTTCTGGGGAAAAAATGTGAAAACGCAGTAAATTTTTTACACTTTTTTTCAAAAAGCTCCTATCCTTTTATTTTTAGCGTTTTTTTTATTTTTCTGGTGAATTCCTGTGTCCGAAAGCTTAATAACTATGAATATTTTTTGGTTTTTTTTTCAGATTAGCCCATCCGGAGATTAAGTGTCCGTAATGGAGGATGTTTTTTTTCTACGCGACATCAGCTCCACCTATATAAGAGACAATATGCTAAAAAAAACAAAAAAGAAAATTTTGTTTGTGTTCCTTAAACCTTCAATATATTGTTAATATATATATATTGTTCAAAAAGATTGATAATAAAGGAGCTGAAAAATAAATAATTTTGTAAATCATTAAAAATGCCCCTTTCCAACGTGCCATGCTACCTTAAACTAACTTTTATTTAAATGGCTTAAAACTGTTTTGTGATCGATCTTCAGCTTCTTAGGCATGTTGTGGCTGCTCACGTAATGGTCTTCTTGAACCTCAATTAGAATTTTAAAGATCTTTTCGGTGAAAGGTTAACCAGAGTTAGAAGCAACTATCATTTCAGGAGCTAACCATTTCGGGACAGTTGATTGTGTTAGAGTAACTTCACCATAAACAACACAAAGCTTCTCAAATTCCTATGTTGCATTCTGCCTTTTGCTGTAAGGCAAAAGTAAGAGACATACTCGGAGACCTATTGTGAGGCCCATTGTGGTACCATATATTTCACCCGTTTTTGAAATTTGTATGCAACACTGTTACAGCAGATATTTCTTGCGGATGCGGAAGGGGGGAGAGGGAGGGGACTACAGTTTGGAGCCGACTTCGAACGGCGGTTGGCAGTTTTTTCTTCACAATTGGAGATTTTGCTCATCTCCTTCATGTGGATTGCGATAAAAGTAGATGCGCGTTTTACCAGCTCGAGCTAGGAATCGAACCTAGGGCCTCTGGTGTGAGAAGCCAGCACGCTACCCTCTGGACTATCGCGGCCGGATGCCTTTTTTGTTACAAAAATTTAAAAATACATCGCAATTTTCCTGAATCATATTAATCATCAATCAATCAATAAAAAAAAATGCAATCAAAAGTAAAACGTTTACAAATATTTAGTTGATTTGGCTCTTTTTAAGTAAATAAAAGAGTTGTCAGTTACACCAAACCATTTCAAAGTTATATTACTTTAAAGTGAAACGAAAACGCGCAACAAGGAGAAATAATTCATGACTTTTATGCAGAGACCTAAAAATATTATTATCCGTATTTTTGGAATTAAAAAAATTGAACTAATTTAAGAAATTTCTATAATTATTGCTTTGTAATAATTATTCCCAATAAGAAGAGATTTTTTACGTCGCCTATAACTATTGTCATGTAATAAATATTTTTGAGTTGCATAATAACTGTTATTAGAAAGAAATATTTTTTTCGTTATCGATAATTATTATTTTGGGATTTTTGGTTGCGTTGGTTCATAACGTTTATTTATGATTTTTTTTCATTTACGTTGCCGATAACTATTATTTTGAGAAATTGTTTTTTACGTTGCTTCATAACTTTTATTTATAATTTTTTTCATTTACGTTGCCAATAACTATTATGAATTTTGAAAAAAAAAATTTGTTTACGTTGCCTTAAATTTACAAACGCAATGTTTTAAATTTACAAACGCAAATTAAGTGCAGAAAACTAATTTCCACCAACAAATAAACAATTAAAAATTATTTCATACTCAAAATGTGGTAAGGCAACGTAAAAAAAAATGTAGTTTTCATAAAAGTTATGAAGCAACGTAAAAAAAATTTTCTTTCAAATAATAGTTATCGGAAACGTAAATAACAAAAAATCAGAAATTAAGTTATGAAGCAACGTAAAAAAAATTTTCTCAAAATAATAGTTATCGGTAACGTAAATAAAAAATGTCATAAATAAAAGTTATGAAGCAATGTAAACAAAAAAATCCTAAAATAATAAATATCGAGAACAAAAAAAAATTTGTTTCTCAAAACAGTTATTACGCAACATAACAATGAATTGTCGCAAACAATAATTATTAGCAACAAATAAAATTTATGTTGCATTGTAATAGTTACATTGCAATTATTTTATTAAAAAACCTATAATATTTAAGTCCCTGCTGCAAACTGTAAATCGATAAACTTATTCATCGCCAACCCAACTAAACACTTTGCACTTTAAAAGCCTTAAAGCAGATAATCGCATTTAAATTAAAAGCATTTAATTTCCTCTTAGGCCATCACCGCCACACAACAACTGCCCGTCTCAGGCCGTCCTCCTCCACGAATAAGCATTCGCTCGCCCAGTGTGCGTGGCGCCTGCGCGCCATAACAAGATTCCAGAGATACATACGAGCACGCGCCACACTCGAAGCACTCGAAGGACAACAAGCGGCGAGCAAATAAACAAAGCGCACATAATTAATTTAGCATTTGTTTATGTGCACTTTCATTTCGCTTTGATTTTGTTTAGCTTTCATGTTTTGCTTTGTTTTTATTTTTTCTTATTTGTTGTTCTCTTCTACACACTTGTTTTTGTTATGTGTGTGTGTGATGTCATGTTGGCGGTGTTGACGTTGAACGAAATGACACCAAAAATTCCTGCGCCGCATTCTATGACAACAATAAACGCAACTGCAATAATAACAACAACAACAACATAATACAGCCAAGTAGATACAAGTAACAATATGCTAAGCAGTGCGGCAAAAGCTCACAGCCTGTGACACTTACACGATAACAGTTGGGCCCCGGCCACCAAAAGCAAACGAAACGCCTGCCACGATTGTCAGAGGACACAAACGGAGAGCGTACGCAAGGCGGCAAATATTACTTCAAGTATACACATATATATGTGTATGTGTGTGTGTGTTTGCATTGTCAGTGTATTGAATTAGAGGCGGCAATGGTGAGAAGCGGCGTACGGCGAATGGTGGCAGCGCTTGCGGCCAGTTGTCAGTGTCAGTGTGCATTAAAATGATTTTGTTAGCTGATATTGTTGTTGTTATTGTTGTTGTTGTGTTGCGTGCTGGTGGCTGAGGGTCACTGTGCTTACGTTCATCGCTGACGCTGGCACTGGCGCTGGCAACATTAATGTTGGCCCTGATGAGCGTAACGATGATGATGCTGTTGATTTTGTTGGCTGTTGGCCGACTGGCTGGAAGCCTCGCTGACTACTGACTGTTGTTGATGGCCGCCATGGTCTATGATGCTTATTTTGTGCTCTAATAAACGCGCACTTGCTTTGCATTGTTGTTTTAGCTGTGGTGGTGCTTTGGTTTCGTTTGTGTTGGATTCTTTATGTTTGTTTGCATAATGTTTGTGTGTTTGTTTTTGTTGACCAAATGGCTGATTTAATTGCATATAATTAAAAAAAAACCCACGACGACGACGCACAAAAGCCAAAATTAAATGAGCATCTCGCCAAAGTATGACAGCCGCGGGTGGGCGCTGCAGTCGACAATGGCGTTTCCGTTCGCTGCTGATGCTGCAGTCAGCGAAAGTCGCCGCATACAACTTGCGGCATGATTCTAATCTTGTCTTTCTCTTTTATAACAAATACGAGTGTTTAAATCATTTGTACGGTCACCGTGGCTTATCTGCATTTTGTATTCTTCATGCAAGATGTTAAATTTTTGGAACATGTAATTTAAAATTTAAATTTTTTGATTTTAATTTTCAATTAAACTTTGGGGACTATTATCGCACTGGATGTATTCAGCGATAGTACCCAACCTGGTCTGGTGCAAGGCTGCAGGAAAGAAGAAGAAGACATTCTAACCAAGGTACATCGACTTGCCTGTCTGAGGATAACTGGGTGCATGAGATCAGCACCCCAGGCGGGACTGGAAGTTATGCTTGAAACTTGAAACATCCCACAGCACGAACTCTGAGAGCAGCTCTTGAAGCCATGCACGTAAAGAACTTGTCCAGTGGTAACACCGTGCGACAACAAATTTTACACACGAAAAAATCGGTATACTCGTGAAATTAGGGGGCTAAATGTAGTAAAACTGCGTTTTTAGTTTTTCTCTCTGATGTCAGGATTTTTTTTAAAAGGACTTTGAAATTTCAAGGACATGTTTATTTCAAAAAAGTATTTTAAAAACTGAGCGCATTATAGAATAACAATATGGGTATCAAATGAAAGAGAAAAATCCTTAGAATCTTAGAAAATTTAATGTTTTTGTGCAAAAGGACGAAAAAGTATTGAAAATGTCCTTTTAAAACTTTGTCCTTAAATATCCTTGGAAATTCTCAATAGTTTTTTTTTTAACAAATATATCTAAAGGACTAATATCTGCACTACCACATCCTTGAATTTCGTCTTTCTAACTTTATTAGTTAAGAATATAAACACATACGACGGAGCATGCCTCCGTACTACTACGGATAGGTCAGAGGTACCCGAATTTTGAATGCGGTTACGTGGTATCGACTCTTTGTTTTAACCAAACCTACCGATGTGTGATGTGATGTGATGTGATGTGATGTGATGTGATGTGATGTGAAGGTGGGTGGTCAGGACGCAATCAGCACATAGCACTCAGTCCATTTGGACCATTGTACTATATCCATGGGGGATAGGGAAGGAGAGCATAGTGATATCTCATATTTCATCAGGTTTTTTTTGCAGCATGTGTTACAACACACTTTTCAAGCAGATGCACAGTGATTCGTTCCAAGGACAAAATTCAAAAAATTTGTAGTCTCAGAATTTAACGATTTTGATGTAATTTGAAAGGTAAAACTCCAAATAAGAAAACCCCAAAAAATCTGTGCAAAAAATTATTTAGTGTGTGTGCAAAAGCGGCTCAAAGTTGAAACTTTTTTCACAAAATAATTTAAACACATAATTTCTGTTTTTTAGTCTATTGAGTAAAAAAAATTTTGAAAATACATGGTTACCAAGAAGTTACTAAAACTTTCAGCATAGATTAAGAAATGATGTGGCCATTTTCGCTTTTAAAATTTTCTCAAAATTTGCAAAGCTGAAGCTTTTACTTCACTTTTAATTTAAAATATTTTTCAAAATTAAAAACCTGAAAATTAGCAAAACTTAGAGGAAAATATTGAAAAGGTATGTGAAAGTATGTTCCTGGATTTTTTTTTATTTTAAGAAGCATTCTTTCTTTGTCGGATAATGTAATTACATACTTCGATATTTTCCGATCTTAGAAAATAATTCAATTTGAAAAGTGGTCTAAACACCTATTTTTCTACAAATTTTTTTTTCATCCCTAAAAGTATGCATTAGCATAAAAAATTGAAAAAATTTGCATAAATACAAAACATACATCTATTATTATCATTTTTATTGCAAGACTAAGGGGTCCTCATACAATTTCTGTTACTTTTCGCAATTATCAATGTTGACGTAACTGATTAAATGTAAAATCTGGAAAATCTAGCCATCACACTTGTTGCTATAGCTTTCCAAAAATGACGAAAATTGCAAATTTAAGTCTCAGCCATTGAAAAACTACAAAACACCAGGGGAGTGCGAGATTCCTATCTCCAAAAATGGTTAAAAAATTGACTGCGGAACAGGTGCGGTAGTTTATTTGGATCTTTTGGGATCCATCTATTTTTGGGATCTACCTGCCACTTCAGAACGTTTACAGTGATTTTGACAGAATGGATCAATAGAGCCTTCGACCTGACTGCAATTTCTCACGCGAGTTATAACACCGTGCGACAACACTTTTGACCCATCCAAATGTTGACGTAGTCATGAAACTGGAGGTTCATCATAATAACCTGGCATTCTCAGTTTTTCGTTTTCTGATCCGTTGTACTTTTAAAAAGACTTTAAAATTCTAAGGACATGCCCAATTCAACGAATTTATTTAAATATTTGCGTTTAAGCAGTGATAAAGATATGGGTATCAAATGAAAGAGGATCGTCGCCTTTTGACTAAATTATTCATTTTGAATTTAGAGAACCATAATGTGTCACTAAAGCCCTTTAAAAATTGTATCCTCCAATAGAAGGTGCTTGAAGATTTTGAACGAATCCTTTTGAAAAAAATATATATTTTGGGTCTTAGTCTGTAGTATCATATTTCCACATTTTATATTTCTAGTTTTATTGGTTTGGGGTAAAACCATCCATAAACATGGATCTAGTATAGAAAATGCATTAATTTTTTAAGTAAAAATTTAGCATTTATGATGGGAACTTCAACTTACCGCAGTAGTTGGTTTAGTTAATGGGCCGTTGTCATTTTTTGATATATCAGAAGTGTGAAAGAGTAGGAAAATAGAAACGATCAAAAAAGTGATAGGGAAAGACTTACAATCGCGGAAGTTTTACTATGAAGTATCCTAACCGAAATAAATTTTGTGTTGTTTGCGACTTATTCGTGCCGGTCAATAAATCTCGGAACATAACAAAAACTTTTATAAATTATTACGAACAATATTTTTTAATAAACTTTGTACCTACTTTGTGGTACGTAAAGAAAGTAGAATTAAAATCCAGCGGCTACGCTGACTTGGCCATGTCTGCCGTATGGACGATGAAGCTCCGGCGAAAAAGGTGTTCGATGCGGTGGTTGGAGGTCGATGGCGAAGAGGGATGTCGTGTCCCCGGTAGAAGGACCAAGTTGAGGAGGCCCTAACTTCTCTTGATGTGACCAACTGGAGAAGGCGCGCGCAAAGCAGAGGCGCCTGGAGAGAGCTTTGTTATGAAAATTAGTTCTTTCTAGGCTTTCGTCTCTCTGGATTGTGCTTGAAAAATAAAACCGCTTCAATTACTCAGAGCACAACGCAGTCAAAAACCAAAAATCACTTTATTTACAAATTTACACTTTTGCTTGTCTTTACACTTGCTACTACTTTGCTTATTCAAATAAGACTTGTCCCTTTGCGCTGCACCCGGCCGCCTTCTATACTTGTCTGCTTAACGCGCCGAGTATTCTCGCACATTCCAGTTGGCCTATCTCTCGATCATTCTCGCACATTCCAATTGGCCTATCTCTCGATCGTTCTCACACATCCCAACACCATCGCGAGCCATCCTTGCCATATCGAAATTATAGCCAGCCGGCCGTACTCTATAGTGCGTGCCTAGTATGCCCGTAAAAGCATTCATGCATAGCACAGCGACAGAGTGCCTCATCGCTACAGTATGTAAGTAAGAAAGTAGTATGCAACTATTGCTGCCGCGGAATAATGAAAGATAGTGGAAGCAAAAACTAAAACTAAAATTACATATTGCGCTGGAATTTAACATTTTCAGTAGTATGAGGTGAACCAGAAAAATTTTAGAATTTTTAAGGACACATAAAAAAAGTAATCGTCTGATTTTACTAAAATAAACTGCAGTTTCTTATACATTTCTAAACTCCTAATCCTTGACTTCGCTTATATCGCATCTCAGTTGATTGCGATGTGCCTGATGCAACATATCGAGTCGACCTCGTGGGGATATTCCGATATGTGCTAAGAACCCTTTTCAGCACTTCTGGGTTACTTGGACCCGTTTTTCTGCCTGATTCTTCGGCTCTCTAGATGGAGTTTCCCGCGTTGTAGTTGTTTATAACATTATAAACCGTCGCTACGCTCGCTTTGCTTTCCCGTGCAATGCTTAGTCTAGACTTCGTCTTATCAGTCAAGTAAATGTCCAGTATTAATTTGCGGCAGCGCTCTTGCGGGCTGGCCATGTTGACTAAAGTAGATCCAAGATACAATTGACTAATATAGCAAGAAACTGCAATATTTGTAGATACTTTCACTCTTTCAACTGTTGACATTTTCGTATGCTGGATACGTAAAAATTCTAAAATTTTTCTGGTTCACCTCATAGAAGCTGACAAGCGTTTCTAGATATTTTGGGCTTTTCTTGAAAGTAGTCAACCTGATCCACGTTTGGAAAGCAGAAATACGTTCAAGGGTTAAGAAACGCGTTCAATAAAAATGCCTATGAATTCTAAAATGTATTGAAATTTCCATAATATAAATGTTTGAAAACATCATTCAAACTTACGCGTCTTACCCATTACAAAGTATGATTCTTGAGAATGTATTGGCTCTTGAAATGCCGTCGTGTTTACGCCAATTTTCCTTACGTGTATTACTTTTGCTACACATTCGGAGTATATTTGATGTCACTTGCACTCACATTTTATGCAGCTACGCACTGCTTATGAATATTTTATATGTTGCCGCGCCAAGGACAGCGGCAACAGGGTGGCAACAGAGCAACAGGCACGTTTCAATGCCGCATCAAAAGTCAACGTGCCTCCGGCAGCAACCAAACCTTGTCGCAAATTCCCCCATCAGTTCGTTTGTTCGTTTGTTCGTAGGTGCGCGTCTGTCTGACTGTATGCTCGCTCATTCGGTATTTGGTTGATCGCTGGTGGTACCTGTCGACGTGCGCTGCTCATGTCGCTGCTGTCAATTAGGACTGGAATCTGCCGTCGACAATATTATGAAATTGTATACCGTATACGGTGAAGTTGGTTGACTGTTGCTGAGCGCGTACCGCTCGACCGCTGACGGCAGCTATCTGGTTGGCGTCTGAGTCATTTAGTGTTCGTTCTGCATTCAACACGCCGCGCCGTCTGCCAGCATCAATTCGGCGCAACTATGTCCGAATCGTACATGAAACTTGAAACATTACATAAAAAACAAAAAGCCAAAAAACAATAACAACAACAACAATAGTAGCATGCAACGCAATATCCTTGGGCACATGAGCAACGCGCTGACACTGCACGATTGACGCACGTGTCAAAATACTCTCGTACGACGTTCGAGTACCTGATAATGTCTGGCTGGCGTTTTTCTCCGCAAATACGTTTAGGCTCTGCTGCCGTTCCACACACACGTCCGCCACTTGCAGCAGACTTTCTTCGTTCACTCCTTACGGCTTCATGCGCTGCCGCACTTGCACACTGCTTCGCTTTTATGTATTCACATTATGACAAGATTGCACATTAGGGATGGCAGCATACCAAATGTAATTTCCAACGCTGACTGGTGCGCCGCAGGCTCGGCTCCTCGTATGAGAATCGAGGCGTTTCGATAATGTGGCAAGGAAATTAATTTGCTACGCGTGCTGCAACCCAATGCCAAGAACGGCGGCCTGAGTAGGCTCCGAGTGTCATGGCGGTTGAATGCTGCTCATACTTCAAATTGAGCTGACGACATGGCAGCTAATTCAATAAATTGGATTGCAAATCGCTGCCAACATTGACAGGTAAGCAACTTCACTGTGACACATTTAATTATCATCAAGTTTTGGTTTAGATCTGTTGGCACTCAATCGAATGTTTGCTTAAAGCTTTTAAGAAAACGTAATTTATTTTTGGTTTCAATTTTTGAAATTTTCAATCTTACATATATTTCATATTGTATTTAAAAAATCTATGCAAATAACTTACATACATTTAATGTCCGACTGAAACATCTTTTTTGGGCCGAAACCGAATTTCGGTTTTTTTTTTTAATATTCGGCCGAAACCGAAACATTCTAGTTGCAATAAAAATCACCATATCAAGCATTTTTTTTCAACAAACGAATTTTACATTAAGTAAATAAAGAACACACATAATATAAATAAATAAATACTTATTAATAAAAACAATTTATTCATTTTTTAAAAACATAAACATGAAAAAATCACTCTTTCGTACCTTACTCGCTAATATTCAAAATTAAATAATTTAATATTACACCGTGCGACAAAAATTAAAAAAATTTTTCACACCGGAAAAAATCCATATGAGCGTGAAACTAGAGACCAACCATAGTAATACTGCGTACTCAGTTTTTCATGTCTACATCCTTTGTCCTTTTAAAAGGACTTCGAAATTTTGAAGGGGATACAAAATAAAAAAAAAAAAAACAAAACAAAAAAAAAAAATATAACAAATACTTAACCTCGTTCGAATATGGCGATATGTATATCAAATGAAAGAGGAAAGGCTCAAGAATTTCAATAAAATTGATTTTTTTTATCTATTTGTTAAAAAAGGGTATGAAAAAGGTCCTTTGAAAATTTTAGTCCTTTATATCCTTGAAAGGTTATGTAGAATTTCCTTGAAAAGTAAAAACCCAAAATCTCCTTGATCACGTGTCAAAATGTCATTATTCTCGCTTCACTGATTTTGTATCTTTTTATTATTTAAAATAATAAATAAATTAGGGTTTTTGTACTTCATTAGACTTGCAGCTACCGCCTTTTTTTAATAACTTTCGAACCAATAAAGTTAGAGTAATGAAATTTTGACACGTGATCAAGGAGATTTTGGGTTTTAACATACTTACTTTTCAAGAAAAATCTATATAAATTTTCAAGGATATAAAGGATTAAAATTTTCAATGGACCTTTTTCGTATCCTTTTTTTATAAATAGATAAAAAATTAATTTTATTTAAATTCTTGAGCCTTTCCTCTTTCATTTGATATATATATCGCCATATTCTAACGAGGTTAAGTATTTTTTATATTTGTTTTTATTTTTTATCCCCCTCAAAATTTTGAAGTCCTTTTAAAAGGACAAAAGATGTAGAAATGAAAAACTGAGTACGCAGTATTACTATGTTTGGTCTCTAGTTTCACTCACATAAGGATTTTTCCCAGTGTGAAAAATGCTGTCGCACGGTGTTATATGCTAAAAAAAAAGTTTATTTACATTGATGGCATCTCCTTTCACTTTATATCTGCTACACAATAAAATGTAAAACATATTCTAGAAAGTTTCGGTTTCGGCCTTTCGGCCATTTTTTTGCCGAAACTGAAACCGAATCCACTTATTTGTGCCGAAACCGAAACCGAATATTCGGTCGGACACTACATACATTCAATAAGAAAATGTCTATATGCAGTGTCTATGTCTTTGTGCGATATTCTATGTCAGCTGAATATTTTAGTGAAAATAGAAACATTTCCGAAAACTAATCCGCAAATATTAGGAAAATAATTTGCCATCATTAGTCACAATTTATGCCGTCTGCGTGCTAGTGCTGCGAACTCTATATGTGTGTGGGCTGTCGAAAGTTCAAGTCATTCGGTTCTTTGCTTTGGCGCAAACTTTAACAATTTGCCTGCCGCTTTTCGGGCGCACATTTTTCATTCTCGTCGCCAGCCAAAGTTTTGCTAGCGCCAACACACACACACACACAAACACACGTACACACATTGTCAGCTAAAGGCAGCGTCGAAAATACATGGCTTAGTAGAAAATTGCTAATAAAAGTGGAAAAATTCCAGCAAAATGCATTCGAAGCTCATAAAAGCTAAGCGTTCGCCTGCACTGGTGGCAGCAGTGGAGAAGCGACGAGGGCCGCTACGATCCAACGAGCACGGTCCACTGGAGCTCATTTACACGGGAAATAGAGCAACTGTAGAAACCATTTAAATGCAAATTAACCACAAAGTGAAAACACCAGCCAGCCGGTCGGTCGGTCGTTCGGTCGGTTGGTCGGAGGAGTGCGGCGCCCAGGTGGCGGCTGTAGGCGCACATGTGAACGCAGCTCCATATGTGAAGTGCGGAGAGCACAACTGATACACGTTATGCGAGTGTGTATGTGTGTGTGTTTTAGTGGCATGTGTGCTGATACGGAATGCGCACAGCCAAAAGCATTGCGAGCAATTTTCTTGCAGCCATTGTTAGTTGTGTTAGGCAACCAACAACACTGCCGACGACCAGATTTGCGGATTTACTAATAATTATAATCGTTGTGCCGTTATTCGGATTTGGACAAATTGCACTTGGCCGTATCTGTGTGTGTGTGTGTGTGTGTGTGTGGAATTTAAAAGTAATTAGTTAGACATATTCATGAGCGTGAAGCGCGCGCTTTGAAGTTGTGTACGCTTGTCGGCGCCTAATTCTCCAAAATTAATTTTGAATAATTTCAAAAAGCTCAAAAATTGGCCGTCAGCCCAGTTGACACACACACACACACACACATACATCCATACATATACCAGCCTGCGAACTAACCTGCTAATCGAATAATCGGCCACTCTAAAAGCGTATAGTGTAGTTGTATGTGTGTGTGTGTTGGTTGCTGTTCCCAGCCGGAAATTTGGTAAGGTGATTCCAAAGTAATGCATGATTTATGCCTTATTTCGTATGCTGAAAACAGAACCGTACAGAAGTAAGGTATTCGTAAGCGAAGTTATGAATACTTCAATTTTAAGCTTACAAAGTAAGCAAGGAAAGGTATGCATGAAAAATATAAAAAAACGACGACGCCCGAACAGGGACAAATGCTTACCCGGTAAGGTATTCGTAAGCGGAGTTATGAATACTTCAATTTTAAGCTTACAAAGTAAGCAAGGAAAGGTATGCATGAAAAAAAAAAAAAACGATGACGCCCGAACAGAGACAAATGCTTACCCGGTAAGGTATTCGTAAGCGAAGTTATGAATACTTCAATTTTAAGCTTACAAAGTAAGCAAGGAAAGGTATGCATGAAAAATAAAAAAAGATATAAGCTACCAAAAGTAAGGTATGTTCCGAGTAGCTCCGAGTTTGAAAGAAAACAGTGAATGAACAAACGTAGCGGGTTGGGCTCGATAGTCTAGAGGGTAGAGCGCTGGCTTTTCATGCCAGACGCCCTGGTTCGAATCCTAGCGCGGGCTGTTTGAACACTCATCTATTTCCATCGCTATCCACATGAAGCAGTTGAGAATTTCAAGAAAAGCACAAGTCAAAATATCGCAGGCAATAATAAAATTTTTATTTTTATTGGAAAAAGTAATTATTTATTTGTAATCATTACGTATAGCTTACGCTGTAAGCTATATTGTAAGGCATACTGCTTACGTTGTATGCTATTGGTAAGCGAAACGGTAAGCATGTGTTCGTGCGATGCTTACTTTTTCAACTATGCGTAAAGCATGTTTGGTATGCGCTCACTTTTATAAAGTCCCATTACCTTATCATACGAAAAAGTAAACAGTATTTGGAATGCAAGCACGAAGTATTCCGAGCACTTTCTTTGCATTCCTTTCTATTTCCAATAGTAAGTGAGAGGGTAAGCATATATGATTCTTTTTATACTTTACGAAATAATGCTTACGTCAGGCGGCCATTTCCTTAAAAAAGTAATGGGAATTCGTAAGGGAAATATGGAGTACTCCACAACGAAAAATAAGCATTCCGTAATGCATTGATTCATCGTTCCATTTCCGACTGGGTTTGAGCCCTTTGGCCAGGCCTCGCACCGCGCTACACACATGTGCGGTCAGTTTACATGCAACAAATTAAACAGCAGCGTGTGTAGAATGTTGGCCTTTAATAAACGCGCTGCGATAACCTCGTCTGTCCGGCCATTCATGTGGCTGTGCGTTGGTGTGAGTGTGAGTGTATACTATGACGCTGTGTGCGCTCAACATGCACGTCAAACCGGTCAAAGAGTACCGCACACCAGTTGCGTCGTGTCTAAATTGCCGGTCGAGTCAAGTGCATGTGGACAGTGCCGTTCGTCGGCTACGGCCACAGTGCGGGAGCGCAGTCAGTGCTCGCCTTTAGTCAGACTATTTTAGAATATGATGGCGCAGTTTTAATTCAAAATTCCGAGTCTTGCGAAAAAAAGTTGGTAAAATCAAGAAGAGGATTTTTTTTTAGCGACTTGGAATCAATGTTCAATCAATTCGGTTCCATAGTTTAGGCAACCAAGGATTTGTATAAACTTACATAAGTATTTTCCGTTTGAACAGATAATAGGACCAATAGCCGATTATGCCGATTCTAAATGAAGGCTTTGACAGCTTTTTCGTCCTTGTGAGCTTGACAATGCAGCATTCTGCCTTTAAATTTTCCTTAGAAGGAAAAAAGGTGATAAATCAGAAATTTAAAAGATGAAGAGAAAAAAAGGAGAATAAAAGAAAAGGAAGAAAAAGAAGAGGAAGAAGAATAAGAATAAGATACCTAACAATACAGCTTTAAATAAATTCAAGCACTCCTGTATTGTCCGAAAATGTGTTTGTCGCTTAGCTGCAGTGGGATAAACCAGAAGAACAGCAAAAAAGGAGAAGAGGAAGACGAAGAACAAGAAGGAATAGAAGAAGAAGAAGAAAAGAAGAGAAAAAGAAAATGAAGAACAAGAAAAAGAAGAAGATGCCGGAGAAAGGAGTAGGCAAAGATGAAAATAAAGGAGTAGATAAAGAAGGTGCAAAGAAGGAGAATAAAAAGAAGAAGCAGGAGAAAAAGAAGAAGGAAGAAGAAAAAGAAGAATAGAAAACCAGTTAAGACCAATGGAAAGAAAAAAAAGAAAAAGGAGCAGAAGAACGAGAAGAAAAAGAAAGAAGAAAAGAAAAAGTAGAAAACAACAACAACAATGAATAAGAAGTAGAAGAAGAAGAAGAAGAAGAAGAAAAATATATATAGAGAAAAAACCTTAAAGAGGAAAAGAAAAATAGAAAAGTAAAAAGGAAAAGAAAAGGAAAAGAAAAAGAAAAATAAAAAGAAAAAGAAAAAGGAAAAGAAAAAGAAAAAGAGGAACCTTAAAGAGGAAAAGAAAAATAGAAAAATAAAAAGGAAAAGAAAAAGAAAAAGAAAAGAAAAGAAGAACAACAAAAAAAGGAGATCAACTTTGCATAGATCCAAGCAATGCCGCAGAATCGTTAGAAACACTTAGTCCTTGGTTAGGCAGTAGTGACCATTATCTTTTATGACTTATATACGTCACTCTCGATTTAAAAATGTTGATGATAACGAGTCAAACAACGGGATTATTGGTAGATATGCCTAGAGACTCTACCTTGTTCCTAATGATTGCTGACAGATGTATTTTGACATACTGCGGGTCGATAGGCTTAAAAGGACATGCTGCACTCTAAGTGCATGAGCTCACTGAAGTGAGAGTTGACGTCGCTTGTCGAGCGTTTAAAATCGACATATCGTTGCCTCAGATAACAAATATTGTGTGTTCAATTGAGGTCAGTCTCAAGCGACGAAACGTAGCTCAATTGTTTCTTTTCGTTATAAAATCTTAGTGGACCAGAGGAAGCATGTACCAGAAGGTATAAATATAACAAAAGATATATTTTTTTTACCAAAAGATACCTTTTTTGTATTAAATGTTTGTTCAATTCCAGAAGGTATATCGTCTGTTAAGGTTAAAATCGCATTGCAAAGTTTCGTATAGTACAAATATTATTAAAAATATATTTTGTGAAAATTTTAGAAAATATACAAATATAGGTAGGTATATAAATCATAAAAATATAGAGAACATTGTATAAAATCTGAAAAAATCTGTGATTAAAAACATCAATATTTTTCATAATGCTAACCAAAAACATGCCTCATAGTAACCAGAAAATAACCAAATTAAATATTTCTTTCTTAAAGGGTGCGCACACCAAAATCGGGACACTTTAAATCCCCTGTATATTTTAAAATAAAACTCTTTGAAAAGTAAAATTTTAGATGTAAGTACTCCATGACTTGGTGTCCCGATTTTGGTGTGCACACCCTTTAAGTAATTAAATACCCGCGGTGCCGATCTTCGGGGTTCAAATTGGAACTGACACTATAACACAGAAAATTAATAGAAAAATCAATGATAGCGACGCGTATTTGGGCGGCCAGTGTCAATTGTTTTTTGCTTAATAAACAACAGCAACAACAACCAGTTTAATTAGAACTTGAACACAAGCAGTCGACAACCGACCTTTGCCAGCGCCTCGCATAACCAGCGACCGAATTGCAAATTGAGAAGCGGTCAAGCGGTCATTCTCGGCAATAATTTCAAGTCACGTCTAACATGAAAAATGAATAGCTCTGCAACGGGCCAAGCAAATAACAACAAAAAGCCGTACAGCAGAGCAAATGAATAACAAGTAGAATCAAAAATGGCTAACACAACTACGAATACAACAACAACATGCAGGAACCGCACCCAGCGCACACATCGAATTTCGAATATACGCCGACACAGCGTTCTGCAGTACTTCCGGCCCAGTAATGCAATTACCAACACAACCGAATGGATTGGCTAACGGCTAACGGCGAACAGCGAACGGCGAACGGCTGACGGCATGCAAATGGCGGACTGGTGGCTGGTGGCTAGTTGGTGTTGGTGTTGGTGTTGGCGTTGGCGTTGACTTTGGCGTCTATCGTTGAGATATTGGGCGACAATAAATTGTTGTTGTTTTTGTTGTTGTGTGCTATGCCCTGGCAATGGTCGCACGAATTTTATGCATGAAATTCCGTTGACGTTTATTTGACCATATCTCGGCCAGTTGATTCCATTAAAAGTTAATAATACCCTCATCAAAGCTGTCGCCCAGCGCTTGGCCTAATGTTGACAGTAACATTGATGCCAACGCTGATCTCCGAACACACCACAACCGTCTCCCAATGCGCCCAACTGCGGTGACAGCAATAATTAAAAACTGCTTTGCAACTGCACACAGACACACCGATACTATATAAATATATATAAATATATATATAACGACATAGTCATGTGCGTCTATGTTTGGCTCTGTGATGTGTGAACATTCCAGTCGCCGCCAGTTTGGCTCGTTGCGAACTTGAAATGCCGCTCACTTTCCGTATGGCATCGAGTCGCTCGCACTGTTGCTGTTCATTTTTGCATAAGCAATGCTTATGGCGGAATGGATTTTGGATTAAAGTAGTGCGGAAATGTCGGTGCCATTGGCGGTGAGGGCATCAGCCGGTAGTCAGCAGGCGACGCTTGATAAAGGTTCACTTCACTTCAGTTCAGTTCACCGAAAGCTGTCAGCAGTTACGACAAGCTTTTCATCAGCATATCTCAATTTTCAATTTTACCATTTACCATTCATGTTCGTCATTTGTTGGTTTGTGTGTGTTTGTGTGTGTGTGTGTGTGTGTGTGTGTATGGGGAAAAGTTGGCTGAAAAGTTGAGCACACTTTCTGATTGAATGGAGATTAGATATGTGCTGCTGATGACGTCTAGCGTGGCGCCTTACATTCCCATCGTCAATCGACTAAATGGAATGCTTGGATTTTTATTACTTTACGGCTTATAGGCTGTTTGTTTTTTCATAAAAACCCATAATAATCGTTTATGAGGCCAGTGTCAATGAAGATGAATGAAGTGGTTTAGCGTAATGAATGCAATTCTGGCAGTCAACTTGTGATTTGCAATGTTATTAAAACGAGAAAACATATATTCTGTAGATTCTAGTTTGCAAAATTTTGTGGTCGGTATTTAGTTTTGATAGTATTGAAATTTAAAGTTAGTTGTGGCATGCAGGAATTTCATAGCTTTACTGAAACAAACATTAAATTTTATTAGATGTTGTATATTTAAATGCTTTCAATTATTTCTCATATGAAGTATTTTTATTAAGTTTAAAGTTAATTGGCTCATAAGTTATGTTTCTACATAAAATTTCGTAACCAATTTTTTACCTCATTGACTTTTGATTAAAAAAACAAATACAAATATGTGTCAAGTTATTTCTCATTTCAAGTACTTTTACCAAGTTTGAAGTTAATTAGGACATAAATAATTTTTTTTCATAAAAATTCTTAACCAATTTTCAACCCCCTTAGATTTAAACTTTGAAAAAATTTACAAATCGACTCGTGAATTATTTCTTATTTGAAGTACTTTGAACAAGTTTAAAGTTAGTCAACCCATAAATCATGTTTTTTCATAAAAATTCTTAACCCATTTTCAATCCCCTTAGATTTGAACTTTGAAAAAATTTTAAAATTTTTGTCAAAATATTTATCATTCGAAGTACCTTCAACAACTTTAAAGTAAGTTAGCCCATAAATTATGTTTTTCATACAAATTCTTAACCCATTTTCGACACCCTTAGTTCGAACTTTGAAAAAATTTACAAATCGACTCATGAATTATTTTTCATTTGAAGTACTTTCAACAAGTTTAAAATTAGTTAGCCCATTAATTATGTTTTTTCATACAAATTCTTAACCCATTTTCAACCCCATCAGATTTGAACTTTGAACAAATTTACAAATGTGTGTCGAATTGTTTTTCATTTGAAGTACTTTCAACAAGTTTGAAATTAGTTAGCTTATTAATTATGTTTTTTCATAAAAATTCCTAACCCATTTTCAACCCCATCAGGTTTGAACTTTGAAAAAATTTAAAAATTTTTGTCAAATTATTTATCATTTGAAGTACTTTCAACAAGGTTAAAGTTAATCAACCCATAAATCATGTTTTTCATACAAATTCTTAACCCATTTTCGACCCCCTTAGTTCGAACTTTGAAAAATTTACAAATCGACTCATGAATTATTTCTTATTTGAAGTACTTTCAACAAGTTTAAAATTAGTTAGCCCATTAATTATGTTTTTTCATACAAAATCTTAACCCATTTTTGACTCCATCAGATGTGAACTTCGAAAAAATTTACAAATTTGTGTCAAATTATTTCTCATTGCAAGTACTTTACACAAGTTTGAAGTTAATTTTCCCATAAATCATGTCTCTTCATACAAATTTTTAACCCATTTTCAACCCCCTTGGACTCGAACCTTGAAAACATTTACAAATCGATTCATGAATTATTTTTTATTTGAAATACTTTCAACCATATCAATCATTTAATCAAAAAAATTAAGATGAAGGAAGCATTGCAGATATATCATGTAGTGCAATAAAGTGATTGTTTTTGAAAGCAGTTGTCGAAAAAGCAATAAACCAATATTTCTCGATTTTTATTTTCCGCTCACCGAATAATAATTATTTGTGGAATTTTTTTTTAATCAGAAAATTTAAGGATTTTCTGATAAAAAAAAAAATTAACAAATTATTGATGATGTTGATTTTTTTTAATCAGAAAATTTAAGGATTTTCTGATAAAAAAAATCAACAAATAATTTTTATTCGGTGAGCGCAAAGTAAAAATCAAAAAATAAGTTTTATATTTTGATTTTTATTTTTAGCTTATAATTTTTACTGCTTTCAACAAGTTTGAAGTTAATTAGCCCATAAATCATCTCTCTTAATCATAAATCGTCTCTTCATACATATTCTTAACCCATTTCTAATCCCTACAGATTCTGATTAAAAAAAAACGAGTGTGCTTATGACCACACGACACTTTTCGTAACGCGTTCGCCAGCTTACTCCCCAAGTCAAGCGTGCGTAAAGAAGTTTCACTTCAAAAATTCAAAATTCTACCCGAATTATACCTTATTTCTACTACTTTCATCAAGTTAAAAATGGGTTAATGCATTAAGTCATGTTTCTCTACAAAAACTCTTATCCCATTGTTGACCCAGTTAGGTTTTGATTTTCGAAAAACTGGAAAATTCATGTCCAATACTTTTTTATTTTGAGTGCTTTCATCAAGTTTCAAATCAATTGGCTTATTAAATCATGTTTGTCCCTATGACATCGTAACTCTTGTCTTGTCCTTAAACCCAGCTTGTAGGTTTGTTTCTATATTTCATATTTCATGCTTATAGCATTACAGATTTGGGTTCAGCTATGATGAATCAGTCAGTCAGTCAGTACAAATATTTATATTTATATCGATAATCAATTCAAATCCATTGCTCTTTCAATGAATAACTACAAATGATATCCAACATCACAAATTGTGGTCAACAATCTTCAAAACGAACCGATTGGATATCTTTAATTTTGTCTGTACTCCTTTTCCAGTGCTCATTACTGAATGATGGTTAATGGTGTAATGATTTTCTTTTCAACACAAAACCTCCTCGCTGCCATCAACGTTCTGTCACGACTCACGCTAATGTGTCTGCACACGTTAAAGTGATTTCCTTTGCCCACACAGCGATCAACCAACGATTTTCGCATTCATTTAGCGCAATTCATTGCGTCTCGGCTCGGTGAAGGCGCACAAATCACACATAATGACACACATTCACAAAGTCAATAAAATCACTACGAAATCAAAGACGACTTGATTTCGCACTGTTGTTGTCGTCGCAGCTAATCCAGCGACTGGTAGATGGCAGCTGACACTGTCAGAGAGCATGAAAAGCAAATCACACGAAGCGACGACGAAGAGCGCCAACACGGCAGATAATTGAAACATTTCAAGAGCAGCCGGCGCGACGCCGTACAACGCAGCGTCAGCAAATGAGAAAAGTGAAAAATGACGCTGCTTTATGCTGCGCGGCAGCAAAGTGTGCGCGCCCCCGACTTATGCAACATTTTATTGTGCAACGCGTGCGACGACATGTTGAACATATGTTCAGCAACGTGTACGACATTTCCACCTGCCTGCTGCCGGTGCCACGCCCGCGAGTTGCGTTCTGCCAACGGCGCACAGCAGCGACACTCATTCAGCCGGCCCATTGTTAATGGCAACTGCAACTACAACAACAACAACAATACGTACAACAATGCAACAATGGCAGCAACAGCCACTGGCAGCTGCAGTCGTTTGCAGCACAGTGGCGAAAAGGGAAATTCAGCGCAAATTTGCAGTGTGTGTGTGTGCCAGTTGTGCAGCGGGGCGTATACGCAACAAGTTGTGTGCGCTTCAGCCATGTGCCGACGCATTATTCACGTTGACATCGGCGCCGCAAATGCAGTTTCGGTGGAATTGAGTAATGTCTTGGGTGTGGCAGCGGGTTGCGTTCCGGAAAGATTTTGTGTGCTCTTGCAGCGCTTTTGTGGGCACTGCACTTGTGCGAGTGTGTGTATAGTTTGGAGGCAAGTAGGAGTTGAATTTATCGAATGTATTTAGAATGTTTAATTTTTAATATGGCTTGTATTTTAATGTACATGGACGCACAATTGTACGAAAAGAATTAAACTTTTCACCAAAGGAACAGCTTAGATACGTTAGAGAATCTTGTTTGTCTTCAATACTTATTTATGTTAAAAATACCAAAACATATTATTTCCAAGGCAGAGACTTTTATCTATAGACCAAATTTTAAGAATTAATTAATTAATTAATTACTCTGACTTTATTAGTTCGAAAGTTATTAACAAAAGGGCGGAAGCTGCAATTCTAATGAAGTACAAAAATTCTAAATTATTTGAGTATCAGCATTTTAAATAATAAAAAGATACAAAATCTATGAATCGACAATAATGAAATTTCGACACGTGATCAAGGAGATTTTGGGTTTTAACATACTTACTTTTCAAGAAAATGCGATGTAAATTTTCAAGGATATAAAGGATTAAAATTTTCAAAGGACCTTTTTCATATCTTTTTTTAGAAATAGATAAAAAAATCAATTTTATTTTAATTCTTGAGCCTTTCCTCTTTCATTTGATATACATATCGCCATAGTTATTGTAACGAGGTTAAGTATTTTTTATATTTTTTTTATTTTTTATCCCCTTTAAAATTTTGAAGTCCTTTTAAAAGGACAAAGGATGTAGAAATAAAAAACTGAGTACGCAGTATTACTATGTTTGGTCTCTAGTTTGACGCCCAATGTTTTTTTCCGGTGTGACAATTTTCTTTAATTTTTGTCGCACGGTGTTATATCTAACGAGATCTATGAATTTTTATTATATGAGTTTTTATTATGTAATAATAATTCAATTCTATGATTTTTTTCATTAATAGAGAAAATTTTAAGCCAATTTATAGCTTTGGGTGAAAGCTTAGCAAATCGACATACCAATTTATTAAGAAGAATTATATTTTAAGCCAGCATTCCACTTTGGTTAACGCTAACCAGTTGTATGCTTAATGGTTTTATTAAAAAAAAAGTATAGAATTGCAACCCATCCACTTTTGGTTAGTGCTAACCAGATTAAATTGGATGTTTCTGTTAGAAATTTTAATCAGAAATTAATGTTCTAGTTTTGGTTAGCGCTAACCAGTTGTATGCTTAATGGTTTTATTACAAAAAAGTGTAGCATTTCAAACCATCCACTTTTGGTTAATGCTAACCAGATTAAATTGAATGTTTCTAGTAGAAAATTTAATCAGAAATAAATATTCTAGTTTTGGTTAGAGCTAACCAGATTGACAATGGTGCTTTTGGTTAGCGCTAACCAGTTGTATAGGCAATGGTTTTATTAAAATGGATAGAATTTCAAGCCATCCACTTTTGGTTAGTGCTAACCAGATTAAATTATTAGAAAATTTAATCAGAAATTAATATTGTCGTTTTGGTTAGAGCTAACCAGATTGACAATGATGCCTTTGGCTATCGCTAACCAGTTGTATACGCAATGGTTTTATTAAAAATGGATAGAATTTCAAACCATCTACTTTTGGTTAATGCTAACCAGATTAGGTAGGTAGGTAGGTAGGTGGTAGTGGCAGCTTTCATATGAGAGAGCTCACTTAGGCCAAACTAGGCCCATTGTGGTACCACAGGATCTCTAACCCCTTCTTTGTTGTTAAGATGTCTCAAACCAGCCCGAACAGGTGATGAAGCGTATTAGGCCCTTGGCGTCAACCTCCGATAAGTCCGCGAGGTTGGCTGTATGGTAAAACCCTAGATGTTCTTTCCGTTTCCTGCAAAGGGCGGGACAAGTACAAAGTAGGTGGAGAATTGTTTCTTCTTCCTCTATGTCTCTGCAGCTTCTGCAGAAGTCGTTGGCCAGGTGGCCCAGCCCTAATCTAATAGCGTGGCTACCAAGGATACAGTGACCAGTGATGACTCCAACCACAACCCTGAGCGTGCCCCTATTGAGGTTTAGCAGACTTTTTGTGCGCTTCCAGTCCAGCTTTGGCCAGATCTGTTGCGCTGTCTTGCCTGTCTCAGAGGCCGCCCATGCGTTGTTAGCGGCTTTTGTCATCGCTTCCTCTATCACCAGCTTGCAGGTACTCAATGGAATACCTAAGCCGGCGAGTTCTGAGGATAGCTCCTTGGTCGTTCCTTGTCTAGCCAGTTCGTCTGCCCTGCAGTTCCCCGGGATATCTCTGTGACCAGGCACCCATATGAGGTGGATTTTAAGCTGCTCAGCCATCTCATCAAGAGATTTGCGGCAGCTGATCACTGTTTTTGAAGTCAGAACATGAGACCCTAGGGCCCTGATAGCCGCTTGGCTGTCAGAGAGAATGCTAATATCTCGCCTAGAGATACTGCCCTCTTTGATCCAATTCAGGGCAGCTTCAATGGCTGAAACCTCTGCTTGGAACACGCTACAGTGGTCCGGCAGTCTAAAGGAGTAATTTATACTGAGTGAGTCTGAAAAGACGCCTCCACCAACAGCTCCAGATTAAATTGTTAGAAAATTGAATCAGAAATAAATATTCTAGTTTTGGTTAGAGCTAACCAGATTGACAATGATGCTTTTGGTTAGCGCTAACCAGTTGTATACGCAATGGTTTTATTAAAAATGGCTAGAATTTCAACCCATCTACTTTTGGTTAACGCTAACCAGATTAAATTGAATGTTTCTAGTAGAAAATTTAATCAGAAATAAATATCTAGTTTTGGTTAGAGCTAACCAGATTGACAATGATGCTTTTGGTTAGCGCTAACCAGTTGTATACACAATGGATTTATTAAAAATGGATAGAATTTCAAACCATCCACTTTTGGTTAAGGCTAACCGGATAAAATAGAATGTTTTTGGTAGAAAATTTAATCAGAAATCAATATTCTTGTTTTGGTTAGAGCTAACCAGATTGACAGTGGTGCTCTTTTGGTATTAAGTCAATTTTTGGTTATATCTAGATCAGCATTAGTGTATTTTAATTTAAAAAAAATACTTTTAAATCGAGATTAAACTTTCAGTTAGAGCTAACCAGTTCGATATTAGTGTTTTTATTTCAGAAAATTACATTTGAAACCAATGTTCTAGTAAGATCTATGTTGCTTTTGACAAAATTACATTTGGTTAGAACTAACCAGATTTATATTAGCGTTGCTTATTTAACTTTTGGTCTTTGGCTTCCCAATTAAAGTGCACAAATGAAATTTTAAAACTAAAACGCATATTGATAAAGTAAGTGGCGATATTTGTATTGCATTGTAAAGTAGACATTTTCTTATTAAGAATGGAATGAAATATTCGACCCTTTCTCTCTTTGTACTTTTTGACTTACGATGACATTTGACAAAGATGTGAATTTTTTTCACCGTCTTTGAGCTCAGAAATTGTTTGTGGCTTTTTTGCATAGACCAGAGATTTCATTAAAGCCCAAAGAAAGAATTTGTTGGCCAGTTGTGATCGGAATTTCGGGAGATAATTTGGTCTGGAGTAAGTTGCTGCAACAAATCTATTTCTCTTTCTTCTGCAGTTTAATATAATTTTCACGTCTTCACAACTTTCAACATGGCTACGTGTAGTTGGTGTTCATTACATAATTATTTTTCAATCAATTCTAAATCGTCAGATACTGCTAAATTTGTTGTAACTTCTCATTTGAAACAATTTTCAAGTCGTTTGAAAACTGCGGTTAAGACAGAGAAAACTTCACTTGAATTGATTTTTGTTTCTTTTAAGCTGAACTTATAAACAAACCCAAAACCCCTTTAACTTTTACTTTTTTGAATTCCCTTAAGCACGACAAAGGTAGATTTTTCACGCCAGTAAACCACAGATCCACAAAACAATAAACAAACTTTCATAATTCCAGTAAAGCACAACCATATTTGCACCAAAAGTCAACTCACATGCAGATATTTTGCACATCAGCACACACACACATAAACCAATGTTGTTGTTGTTGTGTATAATTTTGATATTCAAAATACTTGCAAACAAATAGCAAACCATAAATGGCGCATAAAAGTTGCAATCGGGGCCATCAAATTCATGCGCTCATGGAATACGGAAATCTTTCTTCGATATAAACACGTTGGTGAGTACATAAAAGGCTCGCAGCCTCGGCGGCTACGAACATTCGAACGAAATGGCCGAACTGTGTGGGCGCGTTAATCGAGTCCGTTTATGGCGCGCAGGGTTGGCAAAAATCGCCTACGGTGCAATCAGGCGCGCTCGGTCAGCGGTTAAAGCTGCCAAACGACACTTAAACTTTACGTGGATTGCCGATGGGTTGGCACAAAAGCGGAGCAATGCGAAAATGATACGCAACGCAACTGCGCATTGGGCCATATTCGGAAATCGTTCAAATCGCCTCGGACGCGGCATATGTGTGTTTCAATTTCACGCTTCAATGTGTGTGTGTGTGTGTGTGTGTGTGTGGATTTGGTGAGGTTGCCAATTGTGCTCATATTTGCACACGTTCACGCCCACGTCGCCAATGCCTGCAGCGGCCATTTACCATGGTTGCTACAATTTAATTCGATATTCAGTCAACGTTTAGACGCACTTTTCGGCAAAGTCCGATGCGCCACAAAACCCACAATTACCGTCAAATTATGTAAATAAATACGCTTTTGTTGATTCGAATCGAAATGCAGCCAACGTTCGCAAACGCTAAACATTAATTACGACACTATCTGCAACTGTCAATGCTGTCGCCGCTAATTGCAAAAACTGGCACTTGCAAATTTCTCCCCGCGCCCGTGTGGACAGTGTGTGTGTACCGAATGCAGACAACGCTGGCACATAAATATTTAATTATGATAAATTAATGCTGTCTTCAAGGTGCAATAAATTTCGCAAAGTGCGTAAATTGTCTTTGATTTTCAGACGATGCCGTTAGCTTTATTGGCAATTACGAATATATATGATTTTGTATGTATATGAATGTGTGTGTCTGTGTGAGTGTGTGTATAGAAAAGACAAATAATTGTAAACGTATTTTCATAGAAATAAAAATGGCTCATAAAATGTTTTTCTTGATGGAAATATTTGCACTGGTGGTCCATAAAAATGAAACAATTGTAGACAATTTTGTTTGAGGTTATGTTCTATGCAAAAAAATATAGTATGCATATATACTGTGAAAAATTATCGGGAGTTTTCAATAAAATATACAAATAAATAATGAATTAATTTAAATATATTTAAATTAATTTCATTCAGTTAATTTAATTTAATAATTTAATTTAATTTAAATATATTTGAATTAAATTAATTTAATTTAATTAATTAAATAATTTAAGTTAATTTAAATATATTTAAATTAAATTAATTTAAATATATTTAAATTAATTTATTTAATTTATTTATTATTTATTTGTTAAAATATAAAAATATATTTAAATTAATTTAATTTAATTAATTTAATATAATAATTTAATTTAATTTAAATATATTTAAAATAAATTAATTTAAATATATTTAAATTAAATTAATTTAAATTAATATTATATATATATTATTTATATTTAAATTAATTTATTATTTATTTGTTAAAATATAAAAATAAATAATAAATAAATTTAAATATATTTAAATTCATTTAATTTAATTAATTTAATATAATAATTTAATTTAATTTAAAAATATTTGAATTAAATTAATTTAATTTAATTAATTAAATAATTTAAGTTAATTTAAATATATTTAAATTAAATTAATTTAAACATATTTAAATTAATTTATTTAATTAATTTATTATTTATTTGTTAAAATATAAAACTCAATAATAAATTAATTTAAATATATTTAAATTAATTTAATTTAATTGATTTAATTTAATAATTTTATTTAATTTAAATATATTTGAATTAAATTAATTTAATTACATTAATTAAATAATTTAATTTAATTTAAATATATTTAAATTAAATTAATTTAAATATATTTAAATTAATTTATTTAATTAATTTATTATTTATTTGTTTATTTTATTTAAAAACCCCTGATAATTTTTCACAGTATATATGCATACTATATTTTTTTGCGTAGAACATAACCTCAAACCAAATTGTCTACAATTGTTTTATTTTTATGGAGAACCAGTGCAAATAGTGCCAGTGTTTGATCCTCAATGCACTTTTCGTTTGCTGATTGATCGCCCTCCTTTAGATTTTATTTATTTTCCTTAAAGCAGGAAAGTATCGAATACTGAGTATTTGCCAAAAAGTTGCTGTGAAAAAGTTTGCTTCTTGCATGATTTTTGATTGGCCGCTTGTTTGAGATATACTTTTGAATACTTGGAACTGAATACTTGGTACTAGAGTACTTTTTACAATCAAGATTCTTCTTCAAGATTCATTCTTTTCAGAAATCAAGTAGTACAATTTTTATAAGAACCGGCTTTTTTAGAACTTTTGCATTATTTTGAGTACTCGAAATCGATACATTCGAGTACTCGGTATCGATAATTTCATAAATCAAGTACTACAGATTTTTAGAAAATTTAATACTTGCTATTTTTACATCATTTTAAGTACTCAGAACCGATACTTTCAAGAATCGTGTAGTAATAGTTTTTGAAATTAGATTACTTATTACTTTTCCATGCTTTTTAGCGCTCAGAAACGATGATTTTATGATTCAAGTACAACATATCCTGCAGAAAAATCAGTACTTGTAACTTTGCTCCTTCATTTTCAAACCCAAAATCAAGACTTGCAAGAATTGTGTAGCTATGAATTTTGAAGAATAGATTACTGACTACTTTTTCATGCTTTTGAGTTCTCCGAATCGACACTTTCAAGAAACCATTAAAAACGATTTTTGAAAATAAGTTACTGACTACTATTCCATGCTTTTGTGTACTCGGAATCGATAAATTCAAGAATCAAGTAACGACGATTTTCAAGCATAATTAATTACTAGTTTACGATACTTCAAGACTTGATTCTTAAAACGATTTTTTTTTAATTAGAAACGATACTTTATTGAATCAAGTACTATAGATTTTTTGAGAATAGATTACTGACTAATTTATCATGCTTTTGAATACCCGAACTCGATAAGTAGTTACTTGCAAGAATCAAGGAATAACGATTTTTGAAAATTAATTACTACTTTTTCATACTTTTGAGTACTCGGAATCGATACTTTCAAGAATCATCTATTATTGATTTTTGAAAATAAATTAATTACAAATTTTTCATGCTTTTGAGTACTCGGAATCGATAATTTCAAGAATCAAGTCACAACGATTTTTTTGTTTTATTATAAATTGGATCACTGAATACTTTCCCATAAATTTGAGTACTTAGAAACGATACTTTATTGAATCAAGTACTGTAGATTTTTTTTAGAATAAATTACTGACTAATTTTTCATGCTTTTGAGTACCCGAAATCGATAAGTACTTGCAAGAATCAAGGAATAACGATTTTTGAAAATTAATTTCTAACTTTTTCATACTTTTGAGTACTCGCAATCGATACTTTCAAGAACCATCTATTATGGAATTTTGAAAATGAATTAATGACTAATTTTTCATACTTTTGAGTACTCGAAATCGATAAATACTTTCAAGCATCAAATAATAATTATTTTTTAAAATTTATTACTTACTTTTCCATGCTCTTGAGTACTGCGAATCAATACGTTGAAGATTCGAGTAATAAAGATTTTAAAAAATAGATTACTGACTACTTTTCAATTCATTTGAGTACTCGGAATCGATACTTTCAAGAATCAAGTAATAACGGGTACTTTTGAATACTCGGAAACGATATTTTCATGAATCAAGTTTTACAGATTTTTTTTTACAATTGAGTGTTTACCACTTTTGCACACTTCTGAGTACTTAGAATTAATAATTGTATACCGTTTTATTTTAGAATCTAATACCTTCTAGGCTCCTGTGAGAAATAAGGTTTATTCTCTAAATAATCGAATAATTAACTCGATTTGAAACAGTTTGATCCGATTCAGTAATATCACTCATTTTTAAATTATTTGCTTCCATTTGACTGCCGTCAATTCAAAACTTTAACTCAGATTCAGTAAAAACTAAGATTCAATGCCAAGTCAAATGTGCATGAAACCTTAAACCTATGCAAAAATGATCCTTGAAACTTGACGTTCAGACTTTTGAAGTGAAGTGCGCGCCGCAGTCGGTTGTACTCAATTATAAACCTGTTTTTATTCACTCGCACTCTACGACTGCATGTAATAGCCGGATGGACGTTTCAAGCGGCAAACGTGATTCTGCAATTTCATTCGAAATGAAATTAAATGCCAATCAAGCGGGCATCTTATTACTGAAATTTATTTAACCATTTTCAGATTTTATTTCCTGCTCGTCTGCGCCACTTGAACTTGCTGCTGTACAATTACGAGAATGTTCACTTCAATCAATAAATAAATAAATAAGTAAGCGGACGGATATATCTGCCGCCGATTCGGTCGCGTCACTCACTTTACGCACCCACACAGCGCGGCCTGTTTGTTTGTGCGGTGTACACCAATACGCAACCAATATACAACCATACGTGCCGTATCAATATGTGTGTGTGTGTGTATGTTCACATGGCAACATACATACAGACGTGCTGTACGTTCGGAGCATTGCAGCCGCTTCACGCGATTCCATTCGATTCGATTCCATTCCATTCGATTCATTTCAATTCGATTTAATTCAATTTATTTAATTAACGGAAAAGGCATACACAGGAACCAGCACCACGAACAACGCACACACTCACACATGCATATGTCCGGCAGCATGTGCCGCGTACAAACACACAACCACACGGCTGCATGTGTGCACACAATAAACAGCGCCGCTGCATTCAGGACGGCCGTCACCGTCAGTGGAACGCGACTGCACGTACAACGGGCCACACCGTTGAGCCATTTGTTGCTGTTACGTTGGCGCTGCGCAGTGTTGTTGTCCTTGTCCGGCTGTTGTTTCTGGTCATGTTCGTAAATAAGCGAGGACGTGATTGTTATCAGCTTAAAACATAAAATGATTGCACCGAAATCGTTCGAGTTCACGCACCGCTGCAACAAGCCATCGACAACACGGTGTGTCGAGGCATGCAATGCGAAACCGATTAGCTGCTGGCAACACTGGCGCATAGCACTGATGTCGCCTAAAGCAGTTTGAGCGTTTGAACTTATCGCAACGTTGAACCCAATTAACTAATTTTACACATGCGGCAAAATTAAAGCGCACTCAAATCGAGGGGCGTCACGCTTCCAAGAAGCGTCACTCTACACAAGCAAAATTATTCTATCCCACTTTAATAAAGAAGTATAGCAAACCAAAACTCAATCATTCGCTTTATTCTTCACATCACGGCACTCATACGCCTCGTGTGCCCGCGAAGAACGAAAGCGCCGCACAGTGGCTCAATTTGTCATTTCAGGTTGCAAAATTAATAACTCCTGACCGAATAGAGATAATTGGAAAATTTTTTTTGCTGTTGATTAGAAATTCATCAGGCTATTGTATTCAAAAAAATAAACTCGAGGTACAGGGTCCTACGTAATTCTTTGTCAAAGTTCGGCTTACTGTAAATAAGAATAATGCGAGCAACAATGATAAGTTTTAGTTGCAAAATTAATGAAAATGCATTAAAAACGATGAAAATTAATAAGAAATTTAAGAAATAAGCTGAAAGAGTCAAATTTAAAATAAAAATTCATAAATTTCGCTTTCAAAATTAGAACCAGAATTCGAAAAATTTACATAAAAAGTCAATTTTTCTTTGGACAAAAACAATGCTAAAGTTTTATTATGACTATATTTGATGGGTAGCACATTGGATCGGGTGGGAATACTGTTTTTTATTCTTTTAACACGACACGGGCTTGCTGGTAAAACTGCTTCCACTATAACGCCTTTCATTTTCTCCTGATCCTTATTTTATTTTATGATCAAAGCTTCTGACAGGTGGGTGGTAGTTATTGTTTCCGTTGCCTCCATAAGCTTCCTTTTTTATTAAATGACGCACAGTCCTAATTGGACTTTTTCGGCCTTCCTTTTGCCACCTTTGATGTCGATGGTTGGTCATCGCTTATGCTACATGCATCTCCTGCATCGAAGTAAATTGTTTTTTCCAACCACTCCTCATTATTCTGGACAAAATTGAATTTGGTACGGTTTGCCGCAATCCATTTCAACTTTGTAGTGCGATAAGTCCTGGATATCTTCTCTTTAGTCATAGATATGCTGACTGCAGGCAAACTTCCTTCGACGTAACCAATTTCTTTAGTGACAGCCAGATCAAACTTCTCCTTTGTCTTCGAAATAGTAAATATTTCAAACAGCTTCGAATTTTTCAAAAACATCTTTGTGCTTCTTCTTCGGTTTAGTTGCAGTGGCGGAGGTGAAGTGATGTTTAGTTCAAATTAAATTCGAAACTAACTTCACTTACTCCAAACTCTTTTATTTATAAGTAGGATTTGCATATGCATTCAAATAGCAGGTACTAAGCTTCTAGTACTAGCAGGTACCTAAACAGTTGTTGGGTTTTCCCGCGTTGTGGGATTTTTGAACAGCCCAGACACATAAGTGAGTTTTAGACAGTGCACATAGATACTCGTATAAGTCTGCATTTTGTTTTTCAATAACTTATTATTTCAATGGCGCGGTTCAACTCAAAGACTAATAGCGACTGACTGAGTTTTGCTCAAATTAAAAAAAAAAAATTTTATGCCAGACACAGTGTTAGTATTTTATTAAAAACAAAAACATGACATCAAAGGATACATGATAGCTGATTGCCGGAAATGAAAGCCAACTTGTTTTTCGCACGTGCGAACTGCGCATCTAGCAAAAGTACTCTTTACTTCGAGCTTACAGCAATATACGCCAAAAAAAAAGTTGACTTACTATGGAGTTGCAAGCTTGTATCACTTCTTAAATGAAGCCAAAATCCAAAATTGCATGCCCTGGCAACGATTATAATCGCGTGTAATTGATTCACTATCAAAATCTTGACGAACTTGTTCGAACGCACGCACCCGAAAGCACAAAATTGCGCGAGGTGGCCACAGAAAAATCGCTGTAAAATCCAGTCGGGCAAAATCGGGCACCCGATCTCTTCAGGACAGTACTCACAGAAGACTATTTTGAACATTTTCCCAAAGACGGAACCGTGGCAAGTATGGCCTTTTTTTTGAAAGTCTATCGAAAGTTCAAAAAGTGCGATAAAAACAGTGCTTCAAGTGAGTGCCTACGAAAAGACAACAACAACAACCAACTTTTTTTTCTATATTTAATTATTTACTACAAATGCCTTCTTTTACGATGCTGTGCAAACAGTTTCAATTAATTTGCTCCTTTCCGTATTTTAAAACTTCAGCGAAAAAGTGCAAATTGCTGATATTATTTCACACTCTAATAATTGCTAAACTTTGACGGGCTCTACAAGCAAAACTATTTGTCCAATTTAGTTAAGGTTTTCGGATTTCTTAGGTCCAAGCATTTATCTATCGGACAAGTATAACAGTTTCCCCCAAATCGAACATGACAAAATCTATTTTTGCAACCTGCGTCGGCAGAATCAGCCACTGTGCGCCGTGAAGGGACTCGTGTTCCGCATTAATTTCGATTGCATTTAAACTAACAGCATTCCCCATAGAAATCGAATTACTGCATTGTTCAACGCATTCATTATATTTCCTAATTGTTTTATTGTGGTTATTGTGTTTTTTGTTGGGCTCTAATTAAACTTCCTTTGCACAAAAGTCGCGCGCCAGTGCGTTGTTAGAGGCCGAAATTGCATTACTTCATGCTCGTTGAAATAACTCAATTTGGCCGCCATGCTGATATCGAATGATTCGCTGAAATCGAGCTAAATCGAGTTGGTGTACAACTGCGGCTGCGGCTGCGGTCAGTGGCCAGCGGACGGGTAATCGAATTATGCGCTGCGAAATGAAATTACATTATTTTGGTCAAATTGTTGCTTTCGCTGCTTTGTGCGCCCCGTTGCGTGTGCGCCAGAGTGCGCAGTTGACCTTTCGAATATCGATCAGATTCAAATCTTTTAATAAGTTTTATTTCCGTTATGCCGCTGCCGTATGCTCGATTTTTTCGGCGGCGTGTATGGCATAGGCGCCACACCCACTTTGCATTCGTCGCAAGCAGCGCATTGTTGGGTAATTTTAAGGTTGCGCCGGATGGCGATTGTACGAGGATATGTCTGTGTTTGTGTGTGTGTGTGAGCTTTGTTATGTAGCACCAACTGCCAGCAACAGCAGCAGTGACGGCGACGGCGCCGACGCCGGCCGTTCAAGATGCCGACGAGTGTGGCAGCCGTTGTTTGCGTGAATGTTAAACGTGTTATTAGTGCAATTTAATGGCTAACGGATCTGCCGCTTTGCCTTTGCTGGCGTTGTACAATTTCGCCGAAAGTGTAAGCGCATATGCGCCTACGCCGTTTTCATAATAATAACAATAATTGCAGCTCTGTTTGTGTATGTGTGTGTGTATGTAAAGGTCGAAGGAATGTTTTCGTGTTAGGCGTTGTTGGTGCTTTGTTTTTTTGACTCTGACATTTAAGCAATTAGCTGCCACTGTTGGAGGCGTGGTTGTGAATTGTGGTTGTGGCCAAACTTGCGCGCAAACCCATATTTTTGTACATTCACACAAAGCTAATAATATTTACTAGAAGAAAAAAGCCTTCAACAAAGAAAGAAAAAAAATAGTGCACTATTTCTGAAAGTGTGATGGAAATTTAAATTAAAAAGGGACTTTTTGGTTCCTTAACACTAGAATGCCCGACAATCTGACCTACCTAAAATGCCCATATGTAGCCATTTTGACTACAATATTGTTTACTGACTTTTTTTAATTTTATTGGTTTTAAGTAGCAAATATGAATAAATGTACACGAGATCAAACTAAAATAAGCATTTCGATTTTATTTTTTTATGGTTTACAAAGTAAATTCATTTAAATATAATGGCGTACTTTACACATAAATGGGATAAAATGGAATGAAATTTGGAAATTGGAATTTGGAATTAGTGAATGAATTTTGTGAGTGAATTTTGGATTGAAAAACTTGGGAATTGTCACAGCCTACTATGATATTTTTTTTTTAAATGTTTGCAATTATTTGATTTATTTATTTTATTTATTTTCATATTTCGCAATTGAAGATTCATATTTGTCTATTTATCAGTAAGATTTGCTGAAATTTTTATATAGGTAGTCAAAATGGTCTGTTAAAATTTATTTTTTGTTTGACTGAATTATAAATAAATAAATAAATGATGGTCTCTTAAAATTTATTTTTTGTTTGACTGAATTATAAATAAATAAATAAATAAATGACTCCTTTTGGGCATTTAAGGTAAATTTTGCAAAATTGGGGTAAACATTTTTTTTACAATTTTTTAAATATATTTATTCCATTAAGCTTTAAAAATTAATAAAAGTCACGTAAGATATTTTTTTAGAAAGCGATGCAACAAAAGTTATTTACAATAAAAGACCTCAATGTAGTCAAATGACTACCTTGGGCATTCTAGTGTTAAAAGATATAAATATTTTATATTTATTTATATATTATATTTAGGCATTTTAATCAGAGCTTGAAGTTTTACTCAATTTTTATGCTTAAAATGCATTTTATATAAATTTCTCTCTTTTATAAATTTTTCTTCGCTTTGTGGATTGCTTTTGTATCACAGAAACTATAGAATCGATTTGAATAACTTATTCAGCGATCGGCAACATTCTTTAGTAGACAAAATACAAACTTAAATAAGGTTCAGAAAATCACCACCAGAGGGCGTCTCCCATACAATCAAAGTTATATAGTTGTCAACGTTTGGATTTCTACAAAGTAAAAATCAAACTGTACTGTCGAAACCCCATTTTCCTTCCCATCTATACAACTTCTAACATAAATTATACAACAGAGCCATACAAAGACAAAGCGCATATACGAGTCTTATAAACAAAGCCTCAGAGGAATTTTAACCGAAGCCATTTTCAATACATTAAATTAAATTAGATCAATAGAAAAAGATCAGTCATAGCTTACACACAATTCTCTTTATTCAATTTGGATAACGAGAATTCAGACACGCTAATTGAATCGTTTATAATAGTTGTTTTCGTAGAACCAACAAAATGGTCAGACACTGGTTGTATTTGAATGGAAGTGACCTAAAGTTTCATGTATCTACACTACGAAATTTTAGCATAGTTTGGCATTCCCGCTGCTGTCCACATGTGGCAATGCCCAGCTCGCTGTCACATAGCTGTCATTCAACTGCTGTGTTTCGACTATAACCAACTATGGATTTTTTGAATTACATTATCATTTATTCAAATGAATTATCGAATTGAAATTAGTGCAATGCACAGTGATTCGACTCCATACAACCGCGGGACAAAATTAGAAGGAGTGGTCTGTTCTTCATAAAATTTGTTATACTAGTTAACCTTCACCTTACCAAAGAATTTTTTGTACGTCGTTTACCAATACCCACCCAGGTGACCTCAGTGTTTTTTGTATAGGTATATGGCAAATGAAAGTCGGAATCCTCACTTTCCTGTATTACGCCTTCTCTGTTTTGTTACTACTTACAATTCAAATTTGAATTTTTGAAAACAAATTTGAATTTTTGGAAAAAAATTTGAAATTTTGAAAAAAAAAATTACAAATCAAGATCAACATGTCAATAAGTTCATCTGGTGCTGTTGACTTGAAAAGTTCAGTGTGAAAAAAACTAATAACAATGATTAGCGGAAACGAATTTCGATGTTTGTCTGCCTCCATTACGGTGGATGAGCAGCTGTTTGGGTAAAGGGGCCGTACTCGGTTCACCCAATATATGTCGTCTAAGCCTGCCAAGTATGACATTAAAATCTGGTGGGCCTGTGATTCAGCCACCTACTATCCACTGCATGGACAAATTTACACTGGAAAAGTTAACAACATTCGAGACGTTAACCAAGGTGAGCGTATTGTGAAAGATTTGGTCGGTATATACAGAGGGTCAGGAAGAAACGTTACCATGGATAAATTCTTCACAACATTGTCATTGGCCAAAGAACTAGCAAATTGGAACATGTCGATTGTAGGCATAGTTAAGAAAACAAGAGGTATGTTCACAACGAGTTCAAACCATAACGAACCAGAGAAGTCACGTCAAGCTTATTTGGATTTACTGGAAATGTGACTATGTGTTCTTACGTCCCAGCTAAAAATAGGTCCGTCGTTTTGCTGTCTACAATGCACAGAAATGATACTGTATCTGGCCCAGACAAAAAACCAGAAATAATATTATATTATAATCAGACTAAAGGTGGCGTGGACTCAATCGATAAAATGCTGTCTGAATATTCCACCAAACGATCAACATTGCGCTGGCCTATGGCAATGTTTTACTATATTTTGGATACCGCCACGCTTGCTGCTTTTATTATATACAAGGAGAACAACACAGGGCAGTCTATGAAGCGATCACAAAGGCGGCAGTTCCTTGATCACCTGGGTGAAGATCTCTGTCTACCTCTGATTTTGAATAGATCCAAAAATCAAAAGGTGGTTGGAAGAATTACAGTTTGTTTTCCCAACATTACAATGTTTTCCCCCAAAACCATAATTAATTTGAAGTTTTTATTGAAGGAAACCCCGTTACCAGAACTTGCATGGATGAGGTCTTTGAGGCAGATGTTAAACTTGAACGGGACGCCACTGGTCGCAAAAAGCTCAAGGGTAAATGCTACATTTGCCATACAGCCAGGCAAAAGAAAAATACACGCCAAAATTGCATAAAATGCAAGAAGCCTACTTGTGCAGAACACAGCGTCAGCCAAACTAAATGTGAAAATTGCCATCTTAATTCGTCCACACCATCATACCAATAATATTTATTTATTAAAAAAATTAAAAAAGAAACAAGGATTTCAAATAAAATGCCTACAAACTTTTTAAAACCACTTTTTCCCCTTTTATAAGGCAAGATAATAAGAATATTTAACTAGGGTCACCTGGGTGGGTATTGGTAAACGATGAATACAAAATGACAATTTTCATGTTTAATCATGAAAAATATTTCCAAAAAATTATTTGTTTATATTATTGAAAACTAATTTAAAATTTGTTCAGTGAGTCGAAATCATAACTGGATTGGATTAATACTCGGGCAGATATCAAACAATAAATATCAAAAAGGTCACCCGGGTGGGTATTGGTAAGGCGAAGGTTAAGCATGGTCTGGTGAATTGAAATCTCCATTTTGTTTTTCTTACTTTTGTAGTTTGGCAATGCCAGAGACTTAAATTTGCAATTTTCGTCATTTTTGGTGAGCTATAGCAAGGAGTGTGTTGGCTAGATTTTTCAGATTTTACATTTAATCAGTTAGGTCAACATTGATAATTGCAAAGAATAACAGAAAATGTCTTAGGACCCTTTAGTTTTGCAATAAAAACGATAATAATAGACGTATGTTTTGCATTTGTGCAGTTTTCTCAATTTTTCATGCTGATTGCATACTTTTAGGGATAAAAAATTAATTTTGTCGAAAAATGGGTGTTTAGATCACTTTTCAAATATAATTATTTTCTGAGATCGGAAGATATCGGAGGATGTAATTACATTATCCGACAAAGAAAGAATGATTCTTAAAGTAATAAAAAATCCAGGAACATACTTTCACATACTTTTTAGATATTTTCCTCTAAGTTTTGCCAATTTTGAGATTTTTAATTTTGAAAAATATTTTAAATTTAAAGTAAAGTAAAAGCTTTAGCTTCTGAAATTTTAAGAAAATATAAAAAGCGAAAATGGCCACATTATTTCTTAATCTATATTGAAAGTTTTAGCAACTTCTTGATAACCATGTATTTTAAAAATTTTTTTAGTTAATAGACTAAAAACCAGAAAATATGTGTTTACAATTTTTTGTGAAAAAGTTTCAAATTTGAGCCGCTTTTGCACAGATTTTTTGGGGTTTTCTTAGTTGGAGTTTTACCTTTCAATTGACATCAAAATCATTAAATTCTGAGACTATACATTTTTTTTAATTTTGTCTATTGAACGAATCAAAAATTGACGGTTGCAATTTACATATTTGAATATTGTAGAGGAGTTTATGTATTTTTGGTTATTTTTGTGTTTTGTTTTATTTGAAAAGAAAACACAAAATCACCGTAATTACCAGCTGGGCGAATATTTTCAAAAAAAATGTCATACGCTACGCCGCTGAGAATTTCAGTAATTGAAGTGTACACAACAACGCCAAGCAAACCCTTAATTTACAGCTCGAGCCATGGCAACGATGGCAGCAGCAGCAATGCCAGCCGGGCAATGACACTCAGCACACGTTACACGTTGAACGTTGCAAGTTGCACGTTCGCCATCGTTACGGCAAATATTTGTTTATTTTTAAACAAATAAATCACTATGAAAATGTGCGAAGGCTAATGAAAAATGGCAGCCTTGAGCCGTAAAGCAAATGAACACACAAACAAAATGGAGCACAAAACGATTTGCACATGTGGTTACTCACCTATCTGTGTGTGTGTGTGTGTGTGTGTGTATGTAAAGAGGTGTGCGAGAAATCGAAGTAGCAGAAGCTGCCAGTTGTCAGTGGCTGCAGGGTGCAGCAAATCAGCAGCATCCACTACCGAATCAACAACAATAACAATAAAGCGCTGTGCGACGGCTGCTGCTGCTGCTGCCTTCAGTGTCGAGGGAGCACATTCGCAGTCCCATTACAAGGCGAAAAAACAATGAGAAAATCAAAAGACTTAACTGGAATCACCTTTCCGAATCAATTGGCAAAGACACGGATGGATGTATCAACAGCAACAAAAGCTACAACAACAACAAAAACTACAAAGCCATCAGCAGTGCGCCCAGGCGCTGCGACAGCAGCTGGAACAACATAAACAATAGTGACCCAGAATATAAAAAGGAAATACAAGCCAAAAGAATAAATAAGCAACACACACATACACACATGTGTACATACGCGTACATAACCTCAAATAACCATTTCATGTGCTAGTCCTGTGTCCTGCTGCAGCAGAATTCTCCTAATACTCGTAAAACAGCGAGAGCAGCAGCTGAAGCAGCTGAAGCGACGCACAGTGGGGTAATATATAAGTAAAGTGCCGATTAATTCAAAAACGAAAAATAAAGATACAAATATGGTTTTGGTACCGGGTTAAAGCGGATAAAATTCTGCATCACTATGTGGAAAAGTTGTTGCAAAATAGTTAACCGTTTTCCCGCAAAGCTCTCTGAAAGTTGACATTTATTTTCAGTTCTTGTGCGAACAGCGATAAACGCGTTTTTACCTTTACTTCGAAACAATTTTTTTTGTGTATTTCAAAAAGTATTTAAAAATTAATTATGCAACCTTCATGCTCAGATACTTCAGTAATGCAGTGCGTATTTGGTTTTGTTAAAAAATGTTTATAAGTATTTTATTTGATTTTTTGTTTAAAAGCTTAATAATTATTCAATTTTGGACCTTTTCATAGACATATAGTTGTGAGTCTTGTGAGATCGAGCAAAACTTTTTTCATTAGCGTATAGCTTAGATATTTCAGTAACATTTTATGAAAAAAAAAGTTGCGCGAATGTTGCGCACTTTTCCAGCATTTCGATTTTTGTGTGCGAACTCATGGGCCAAATGGGCCATGTATGAGAACAAATAGAAAGGTGAAAAAGAAATTTTTTTTTAATTATTTATTTTTTAGATGAAAACAAATAAGCAAAAGGATTTATTGTTGTTTTTATTGTTTTTTCAAAATGCAGAAATATCTGCATCAATAATAGATATCGATGTAGACTTGAATAAAAACATTCACACCATTTTATGGTTGTTTCTAGTGAACATCAAATCGAAATAGAAAAATTTCGCAGCTATGGATTAAAAACTGTAAAATATTTTTTTAAATGCTATTCCTGGTAAAATATGCCCACAATTTTCCACAAATAATTTTTGTATCGACCGCAAATCATATCGCATGCTTTGTTGCCAATCGGCCAACCTTCGGAAGAAGCACGGAATAACGATTACAAGTTTTGCAGGGAGAATTTTTTAAGAAAGTGGACTGAAAAAATTCCATTGAAAACATTTGTAATAGATTTTTTTTTAATTCTGAACCCATTGTATCAATTACAAAAAAGTGCATCGTATGTATATTATGCCCAAAGTTGCTAACTATGGAGTTGATACTAATAAGGAATGATGATAATGGTGATGGTGAGGCTTATAATGTTGATGATGAAGATTATAATAAAGATAATCATCATCATAATGATGATATTGAATTGGCTGCAAGAGGTGGCGATGAAATGTTTCAATTAAACTGTTCAACTTAACTTTCATTAGAATAGTGCAAGATTTACCTTTTGTAACTATTTTAGTTTTTTACCATTTTAAAAAAAAAAATCCACTGAAGTATACCCAAAAACATTTGTTTTTTACTTTCTAATGTTCGATTAACTAAACCTAATAGTTATTTCATATCTAAGTAAATAGCCTGGGTGAATTAATCGGCATTTTCGGCATCAATTACCCCACTGTGCGACGCCAGTGGCGAGCGGGTGCGGCCAAGAAAGCCGAGACAAAATGAAATCAAGTGAAAACTCGGAATTCAGTTAGAACGCAAAAGCGATATTGAGTGGCAGGTGCGAGGTAAGCAGGTGTCCCACAGCACAGCTTCGCGGCAGGTGGGCCGGGCACGGCTCGACTGAGTCGCAGTCAGGCCGAGTTGCACGTTGCCCATGTCACAGGAGCGTCATGGAACGACATGCGCCCAACAGACGACTATCAACAGTTATTATCCTTTGTATCGATTCATTGCGTAACCGAAACAACACACCCACCCCACCCCACCCCACCGCATCGCACACCTCCTGCAGCTATCGAAACTACGCCCACTTCACTCGACATCAACTCACACTCCACTATTTGCTCGCAGCCGTGTGTGCGGTTTTATCGCTGGGCTCGTGATTAACGCTTTTAGCGCCGCACGCTTCAGCGGCGACGGCGGCGGATTAACTGACAATGAGCAGAAATGACAAAAAGTGCCCATTTCAGGTATTCGCCGCCGCAACAAAAGCCCAGCCTGGCTTAGCGACCCGCCCAATGACTTCGCGCCCAAAGAAAATTTCCGATTTTTATAACTGCCAAATATTATCGGTGTGTGTGTGTGTTTCTGTGTGTTGGGCGCGTGCAGAGTTGTGTGTTTGTTCTTATGTTATTGTTGCTTGATATTATTTACTCGGCCGCTGGCGTTCGCCTTTGCCGTTCACGTTCTGTGTGCGCGTCAATTTGGTGAATGTGAAGCACAACGGCGCGCGCCCTGCACAGGTAAACAAAATGACTTGTTGAGCATTATTTGTTGTGTTGTTTGTTTTGTCGTTGCTGTTGTTGTTATAGTCGTTTACTTGTTTTGTTAATTTTGATTTATTTGATTAGAGATAAAAATGCTCGGTCCGGCGCGCCGGTAAGCAACATTTAATGGGACTCTCTACGACATTCGCCTTAATCGCCTTATGCAAGCTTAGGGAATCGATTGCAAGCTGGCATGTTGCGTTCGCTTTTGTGTTTAGTGTATGGCGGCTTTGGTCGTATTGCGTTGTCTAAACTGCGATTAGGTTAACTGGTGTTGGAAGCGAAATAAAGTTTTCTTGTTTCGCTCAAAGTTTAATGCTTACTAAGGCCGGAAGTTCTTAGAGGACTTTAGTTTTCTTTCAAGTTATGTTGGTGCCAGAAATTATTGTTAGTGTGAGAAAGCTGTGAAGTGTGCCTATAATAAATGATATTTTTTTTTAATGATAATTTGTGCAATTTATATTCGTTCATAGTGTAAGCGTTCAGTTATAGGCTAATTTAAGGGAATTTAAAATACAACAAATACTACGCAATGGCTTAATCATCAAATTCAAAAGGATTGGTTCAATACAGAGACCTAAAATAATTATTATCCATATTTTTGGAAATAAAAAATTGCCATAATTTAAGAAATTTCTATAATTATTGCTTTGTAATAATTATTTCCAATAGGAAATTTTTTACGTCGCCTATAACTATTATCATGTAATAAATATTTTAATATAATATAATATTTTTATTTATTTTTCGCTGTAGATAATTATTATTTTGGGATTTTTGTTTTTTACATTGCTTCACAACTTTTATTTATGACTTTTTTAATTTACGTTACCGATATCTTCTATTTTGAGAATTTTTTTTTACGTTGCTTCATAACTTTTATTTATGATGTTTTTCATTTACGTTGCCAATAACTATTATTTTGAAAAAAAATATATTACGTTGAATTACCACATTTTGGATAAGAATTGATTTTTAATTGTTTTAAATTGACAAACGCAAATTAACTGCAAATCCTAATTTCCACCAACAACTAAACAATTCGAAATCAATTCATACTCAAAATGTGGTAAAGTAGCGTAAAACAAAATTCTTTCATAAAAGTTATGAAGCAACGTAAAAAAAACAAATCTCCAAATAATAATTATGGAGAAAGAAAAAAATTTGTTTCTCAAAACAGTTATTACGCAACGTAAAAATTAATTGTCGCTAATAATAATAATAATCAACAAATAAAATTTATGTTGCATTGTAATAGTTACATTGCAATTATTTTCTTAAAGAACTTATAAAAGGGGCATTTCACGTCAAGCGGACAACCCAAAAAATGAAATTTGTTTATATTCTGGTCAGTTATACTTCTAGTAGACGTGGATGTGTACACCCAATTTTTTTTTCGTATGATGTTTGTTTGCTGAGTTATGAGCTTCTAAAAATTGATTAAACATAAAGTCATGAATTTTTGGATGCTAATTATCTGTATCAATTAATTTGTAAAAAAAACTAAAAAGTATTGTTTCTGATAGTAAAAGAGTTGTTGTTTTTTTGTTTTTGTCGAATTCTAAATTTTAATTTTTTTTACGTATAGTAAACCGGAAGTGAAAATTTCAAATCGATGTTTGAGTAACTTCGACACTTTTTTTTTAATTTTTTTAACTTAAATTAAAGCTTCAAATGTACTAATTCTCCACAAAAAAAATTAAAACGTGATCTCTTAGAGCACATACAGTACATACACATAGCTGAAAATAATGGATTTTATGTAATTTTGTGTAAAAACATGTATACTTCTTTTCTTTTAACTTAAATATTCAGTTTATTAATTTTGTATTATTTCTAAAGCTTCAAACTATTCTAAGGATCAACAACAAAATTCATTCTTGAAACCATACAGGGTCCAGACGTTCACAAAGTAGCGTGTTGCCATATGGCTACAAAATAGCGAAAGTGTTAATGTAACCAAAATAAAACTATTAACCCCTGTTGCGGTCCTATTCTTCATTTACTTCAGCTAAAATAATTTAAAAAATTTATCTGAATTAAAGCAAAAAGGCAAATAAAACTTTCTTTTCTTTTTTTCTGCTTCTTCTTTCTTTACTATGTAGGGATATAATATTCAAAAACGTGTATATTTCTCTTCTTTAAACTTAAACATTCAGTTTATTAATTTTGTATTATTCCTAACACTTCAAACTATTCTAAGGACCAATAACAAATATCTTTAATGGATCTATAGTATGTTTAGACGTCTACAAAGTAGCCATATGGCAACAAAATAGCGAAAGGATTAATGTAACCAAAATAAGACTATTAACACTGGTTGCGATCCTATTCCTAAAGAAGTCAACAGGAAAGAATAACATTTCAATGACAGTACTGAGACATAAAGAAGTTCTTACTTTTCTTCTATTTTCTTAAACCTGATAAATGATTGAAGTGAAATGAAGTGTAAAAATTGTGCAAATTAGTACACAACAACTCCAACTCAACTCAACTTGATTGAACAAGAATTGGATCATTCCCTAAATTAGTTTTAAATTGGTCAATGTATACACTTGAAAAGTGCTGCAAATTCAACATAATTCCAAATAAGTAAGAAAATGTAATTATTATCGGTAATTAAATTCAAGTGTCATCAAATGAAATCAAATATTGATAACCTCGCGCAAGTGTCGAAAAGTTAATTCGCTGCCAACTCCTTACACAGCAACAACAACAACATCAGCCCGAACAACGCATTGTGCGAGGCGAGTTAAGCGGCAATTGTTGGCCTCTAATTAAATTCGCCCAGAAGTGCCGCCGCACTCTAAAATACTCAACAACCCGTCGTAATGGGTTGGCGCCCCGTTCCGTGCGCCTTTCGTTATTACAGGTGCCAGCGTATCCGAACCGCTCATTTGTATTAATTGAATGGACATTACACTTTAATCCAATAAATACTTCACACTGACGCGCGCGTAATTGACGCGCCCGCTGAGTTGTCTTGCGGCGGCCGCAGCCGCGACAGCGCAGACTGCTGAAAGTGTTGAGTGCGTTCGAACGGTTATGTTGTGCTGTTGTCGGTTCCGCTGCAGCGACCTGTCACGAAATTGTTTGCTTTCGCAGACGCGCGCGGCAGCAGCTGTGCGCGACACTGCGACTGTTGTTGTGGCTGTTGGCCTGGTTGGTGTTGTTGCGGCAACATCAAAGCGAACGGAAATTGAATCGAACGGAAACGGTGCGTCGTGTCAGGTTTCGCACATTGGGCGCCGAAGCACCTCAAGTGGCGCCGTCTGGCGGAGTGTGATTGTGTGTGTGTGTGCGTGTGCGTGTGTCTGTCTGCTGTCATTTAAAACAATTCCATATTCGACACGTGCAAGCCATTTCGCTCGCTCGTGACCATTAAAAACAACAACAACAACTAGGCAAAGTGTGGCCTTGTGGCTGGGAAATGCAAAGGAGAAAACGCCCACAGAATGGTTGTTGCTGCATTTCGAGTTGCCTGAGTGTTTGCTGAGTTTTGAAAGAGAATGAATATAATAAAAAGAAAATGATAACAACAAAACTGTGGTTGTGTTATGGTCTTAGGTCAAGTTGAGGTGGAAGTTTGCAGAGAAGATTCGTTATGTTAATTTCAGTTTGTATTGGACTGTGAAATGTGTTAAAAATTGTGTTTTTTAATTTTTGGAATTTTTCCATTTTGCTGTTAAAATCTTAAGATTTCTGAAGCAAAAGTTTTGAAAATCTGCCATAGAACGGATTTGTGTTTTGGCTTTTCAAAAAATTGTTGAATTATTTTTGACTTGACGTGAAAGTTTTTGAGTTTGTTTGGGTAGATTTGTGAAATGAACAAAATTTGCCCTTAAATGGGACTAGAGCCGTCTAGAAATTGACGTAAATTACGTATAGTTTTTAAAAATAAATAATAAAAGAAAAAAGAACTGCGAACTTTGAAATTTGAAATTTGTTAAAAATTGTGTTTTTTTCATTTTTGGAATTTTTCAATTTTGGTGTTAAAATCTTAAGATTTCTGAAGCAAAAGTTCTGAAAATCTGCCATAGAACGGATTTGGTTTTTAGCTTTTCAAAGAATTTTTAAATTGTTTTTGACTTGACGTGAAAGTTTTTGAGTTTTTTGGATAGATTTGTGGAATGCATTCCGTATTCCGTATAGTTTTTAAAATTAAATAATAAAAGAAAAAAGAACTGCGAACTTTGAAATGTGTTAAAAATTGTGTTTTTTTATTTTTGGAATTTTTTCCATTTTGGTGTTAAAATCTTAAGATTTTTAAAGCAAAAGTTTTGGAAATCTGCCATACAACGGATTTGTGTTTTAGCTTTTCAAAGAATTTTTTAATTGTTTTTGACTTTATGTGAAAGTTTTTGAATTTGTTTGGGTAAATTTGTGAAATGCACAAAATTTTCCCTTAAATGGGACCAGTGCCGTCTAGAAGTTGACATATTCCGTAGTTTTATATAGTTTTTAAAAATAAATAATAAAAGAAAAAATTAACTGCGAACTTTGAAATGTGTTACAAATTGTGTTTTTTTTTAATTTTTTGAAAGTTTTCCTTTTTGGTGTTAAAATCTTAAGATTTCTGAAGTAAAAGTTTTGAAATTTTGCCATTGAACGGATTTGTGTTTTAGCTTTACAAAGAATTTTTTAGTTGTTTTTGACTTTGATTTGTAAAATGCACAAAATTTGCCCTTAATTGGGACCAATGCGGTCTAGAAGTTAATATTTTAGTTAATAAAAATAAATAAAAAATAAATTATGAACTAAGAATGGTGAATAAGAGTGATTTTAGTTGACATTAATTTGTGTTGGACATACTAAACAAGAAGTCAAAAAGTGACCAAACCTGACTTAAAAATGGTCTCGATTAAATCTGTGGGTGATTGAAAGTTAGAAAGTGGTACATGGGATAGTCCAGGGCCTTGATTGTCTTGACTGATTGCCCTGACTGTGAACACATATCATCTGAAGGAAAGGTTGGAGGAAAGTCCATTTCTCCAATTCTCGCGCAGCTTGGTTGAAGGCGTAAATCTCGATTGCATCGATATGGCAGTCTACAATACTCGTTTAGTGAAGACAGTACAGTGTTGCCAGACCAGGAGATTTCCTGCTAGATTTAGGAGATTCCTAGCCTCTTAGAAGACTTTTTAGGAGGATGAATTGTTTAGGAGAAAGTTAAGGAGATTTCTATGGTGATACATTTGACATCATTAGTGGCACTGAAGCCTTGAATATTAAAAGCTAAAGTGTCCAATTTAATTTTATTAAATTTTATGCTTCAAAGTGTTTAATTTATGCAATGAATAAAATAAGTTTACAAAAGCGAATTTCATACCAATCTCATTTTTTAATATGTTTTGTTTGTGTTAAGTTGTTGTTAACCCTTTCGCTACAAATTTTTACTGTGGAAAGTTAAAATTTTAAATTTTACGTTTTAGGCTTCTGTGTGGTTAGATTAGCAACATTCCATAAGAAATTTTTTAATTTTTATACTCAGACCCTGTATTTTAGAGTGTTTTTCTATGAGAGCAACCACATCGTTGTGGCTGTAATAATTACTTAAACATAAAACTTTTTACGCATAACGAACATTTCGCACACGCACAACAAAAGTGACACAACTCAAAATTTGTGATTTTTCAGGAAACGCAAAAAACTGTTTTTGAGCTAAATAAACATTTTTTTTTAATAACGACTAGACCGTTCAGTAGAAAATCCTTACAGATTATGCTTTTTGATAAGTTCCAAGAATTTTTTTTTAATTTTACACTAGAAAATCCAAAATTTTGAGTTGTGACTGTTTTGATGATATTTTAATTCAATAATTACGGAACTATTTCAAGTTATGCCACTCTTTCTGAATTTAATAATTATAAATGACAGTTAAAAAGTTGAAAGAAAAATTTTGAAAATTCATAATTAATTTTAAAAATTAAAAATTTATACAAAAATTGTCAGAATTTTGCTTAAAATTAACTTTAACAAAAATTTATTTCGTCAAAAGTGACACAATTTGAGTTAGGACTCTTTTGCATTCAGCTGCAGCAATCAAATAGCATCAAACTTCTGACATGAAAAGAGATCTAACTGTATTTTTGTAACAGTTAACAACGACAAAATATACTGAGCTTTTGCTGATTGGTAGATTTATGCATTGTGCACAGTATTAACACATAAACCCGAAAATGAAAAATTTTGAGTTGTGTCACTTTTGTAGTGCGTGTGCGATTTGAATATTTCTTCATTTACTTCAGCCAAAATTAAAAAAAAGTATCTAAATTTAAAGAAAACGTCAAATTAAAAAGTTTTCTAATTTTTTCTGCTTCTTCTTCCTTTACTATGTCAAGATATACTATTAAAAAAACGTGTATACTTCTCTTCTTTAAACTTAAATATTCAGTTTATTAATTTCGTATTTTTCCTAAAACTTCAAACTATTCTAAGGACCAACAAAAAAATGTATTCTTGAAATCACAGAGGATTCAGACGTCCACAAAGTAGCATATTGCCATATGGCAACAAAATAGCGAAAGGGTTAAGCTAAAGCTGAATAAAAATAAAAATAAATATATTTTTATTCTTTTATGAGAAGTATAATTCCTTAGTTTACAATGACAAAAGTTTAAAAATAAATTTTAGGAGTTGTTTCACATTTTTTTTAGTTTTTTTTAAGATTTAGGAGAAAGTCATTTCGGGTATCTGGCAACACTGTGACAGTATTGTCATTCCATGGTCTCCCCTTTGGAAAGTGGACTCGGTAGGATGGTCAAAATCCACGTGCTACCAATCTACCTGTTGAAGTATTGAGGCAATTCTTTTCGTATTTGGCTTAAGCCATCCTGCCGCGTGAAGTCTTAAGACTGTCTTTGTTGAATGAAGGTGTCAAGTTGAAAAAAAACAATATCGCTCGAGGTTAGTTTGTGGTGCTGATTTCATGGATCTCGTTACTTCCAGAAAAACGATCTTCTGTACCCTGGCTATGGAGTCAAGTGATGTCTCTCTGCCTACTGCCTCCCACGCTCTCAGGACATCATGGTTCCAAATTGGACGGTTGCTACATAAATCAAGTGGATAATGTGCAGCTGCAGACTCCATTTCTTGCTGAACATGCTTCTGCAGGAAAAGTCCACGGTTTTTCGCCCTCATCTCGAGGTTAGGTAGGTTAGGTAAGACAGGCAGCTTGCTGAGTACTCAGCAAGTACACCCGGAGGCCTCAAAGACCCATTGCGATGCCCATTGTGATGATGATTCTCCAAGTTCCTTTTCCAGAATAGTTTGGAGTCAATGTTAGTATGTACCAAGAAATTTCGATTTTTTAGGAAAAATGCAAAGCCACTCCGCTCATTTTAGGAATGGTGAAGCTAGGACAGTGATGCCAACCGTAGGGAAAAGAGGCTACATGTAGGGAAATTCAGCCTTAAATTTGCGATGTAGGGAAAAAAGGACAGATTTTTAATATTGACTTAAATGTAGGGAATTTAAAAATCTGAAATTTGTCTCTATATTTTTAAAAAAATTTTATTTTTCTGTTCGCATATAATTTATTTTTATGATTAATGCGTTGAAATTTTTTCAATGTGTAAAATCTTGATCCTTGAACACACCCACTGGCTAGCAAGGATTTTCATGTATTTTGTCTGTGCTTGAACATACACTTTTGTCAGCATATTTGCTTAATTTCACTTTTGCGGCGTTTTGGAGTACATTTTTCAATTTATTTTATTTATTAACCAGATTCTGGAGATTAAGGAGAGAAAATCGTAAGTTTCTTCAGTTTTTATACTTTTTTTTTTAATTTTCAATACTTAAAATTGTTTATAGAACAATGAGCAATTCTTCCAATTCATCTTTTTTTGGAAACGGGTTCTACGAAGCGAGTAAAAGTTAAGTATCGAAAGCAAAAATTTAACGACAGCTGGCTGGAAATGGAAGAATTCAAGGGATGGCTTGAAAAAATCGAAACAAATAATTTCAAATGCAAGTGTGCAGTTTGCGACGTTTGATTTCGATGTTTGAAAATATATGTAGGGAAACTTGTAGGGAAAATTTATATTTGCGTAAGGAAAAAGCTAGGAATCCTACGTAGTCTACATCGGAAACTCATTTAGAGCAGAGCCCTTAATGGTCGAAAGAAACGTTCCTGTCATTAGTATCTCTACGTCATCGGGATAGATCGTAATTTTAACAGCCTTCCAGATGATGAATCTAACCAGATCCTACAGCAGAGATGGTTCAGAAGATTCCTCCTTCTGGTCACTGGTTTCAAAATTTCTAAAATTTTTCTATTTCATTTATTAAATGCAGTGTTTTAAAATATTTATTTTACTGAACAATTTCTTAGCTTTTTCTTTCTCCAAATTAACTCATCAAAGCTTTCGCATGCTTAACGCGTTTTCCTATTTTCAGCCAAGCCAAAAAAAAACACAAAAAAAATACCAATCTAGTTTTTCATCTTCTCGCACAGCATTCAACAGTCGCTCAAAAAAAGTTTTCAATTTTCACCACTTAGCACAACTTTGCAGCAATTTGAAATTCGAACAAAAAACTATAATTTCGAACTGCGCGCCAAGGTTCCGGTTGCTCCGCTCAACTGCAGCGCATATGGATGCGCATGTGTGTGTGTGTGTGTGGGTGTGTGTGTGAACCTTTAGGTGTATGCATGGGTATTTGGTGTATGTGTGTAGGTGTTTGTGTTTGCGTTTGTGTGGGCTGCGCGCCAAGTTTTTGCAACGTGTTCTTGTAACTTTAATAAAATTTGAAATTTTACAAGCCTTCCACTGTCTTTTTTTCACATTTTCCTCAATGCGCCTTAAACGCAATTTTCCATCGGGTTTTTCTCCCTCTTTGTTATAGTTTTAGAGAATACTTTGCTGGCGCCGCCTGTGCGGTCTCGTTCGGCTGCTGAAACAAGAGCGGCGGCCCACTGGAGGCCACAGTTCGTTGGCGGCAGCCGCACCAAAACATTCTTAATGCGTCAGCAACGGCGGCGGCAGTAGGCAGCAGTTGCTTCCGACCGGCAGCAACAGCAGCAACATTCGCCAGCAAATTTGAGGCTCGCCCTTATTATGCAGCAATTTTGTTGCTGCTCTTGTTGGCATTTGTGTTTTGCGTGTTGTTGTTGTTACTGCTTACTTTATGCTGTGTAACATTTTGTGTGCGCTGTTGTGTTGCGTAAACCATTTTTCATTTTTGCGTTTGTCTTTTTTTTGGTTTGTTTGTTGGCTTGTTACTACTTTTTTTTCGCCCATTTTAAAAACAACGACTGCGGCTTAGCGTCGGCGGCTTGTGGTGTAAAAACTTTTGCGTATTTGTTGCGTTTGGAATATTGAATTATGGGCACACCTTGTTGCTGTCATGTTGGCTTCTTACTGTTGTTGTTAATTGTTGCACAACTACAAGCCACAACTTAATTTCTAAAAAACTCAAACTAACCTAAAATTAATTACTTGATGAGATGAAAAAGTGGGGTTAAGTGGCAGTGGCAGCGCACAGAAAAGAAGCAAAAAAAAGAAAATTCAAATAAGTAGTTTTGGAATTTTTTATATTCTATCACATTATTACAATATTTAACAAATAATACTAGTTCCACCATCACCAACACCAACTCCTATTTAAGTCGTAATGCGGGCGGCAAGTAGCCCGACAGCTGCGTCGAGGCACCACCAGCCGACTGTGCAGCATTCACGCCCGTCACAGCTCCGGAACCAATCGCCGCTGGCTGCGAGGCAAAGTTCAACACCGGCGCCACGCCCTCGTCCGAATTGTGCGACTGTCCGCCCAACGCTTCGTACTGCGACTGAATGGTCTGTTGCGCGCGCGCCGCATCCTCGGCCGTGCGATACTTGACGAAGTGCACCTCGGGCCGATTGAGGCCGCTCGCCTTGAGCGACTGCAACTGATTGGCCAACTCGCCAATGTCCGACTGCTTGTTGAGCACATAGATGGCCGTGTGATCCTCGGCCGAGTGCTTGGCCAGCTGCAGTGCGGCATTGGCGAGTCCCTGATTCTCGGGCGCGCGTATGAACACAACGCGCAGATTCTTCTTCAGCGTCGAGGCAATGCGCTGTGCGCCGACATGATCGTTGAACTCCTCGTCGGGCGCCGCATATGTGTAGAATTCTTTGTTGAATTCGGTGGCAACAGCGGGCGCAACATTGTCGAAGGTTAAACCTCCATTATGGTTGCCGCTATTGATTCCGTTTGTGGCGTAGCTTCCGCCGATGTCATTAGTGCCAGCGAATCCGCCAAATCCAGTGTCAGTGCCAGCGACAATTCCACCACCGATACCGGAGTCGATGATTCCGACATGGTTGCCGCTGCTGCTGATGGCACCTCCGAGCAGTCCGCTGCCAATTTCAACATTGTGTCCAAGCTGTTGGTAATTGTAGCCCAGCCGATTCCCGTTTGTGGCAGCAACGAGGCAAAGAACCTGTTCGAAGAGAAGAGAAGCTTAGTTGATTTTATAATATTCAGAGAGAGATAGAGGATAGTCAGAGATGAGCTATTCAATTATAGAGCCTTCGATTTACAATTTTAATGTAAGATAAATTTACTTAACTTTCTGCTAATAAATGGAGTGAGTACACAGCGAACCTTTGTAACCGATGAGATCGCAAAACTCGACTCTTTTCAAGAACTTGTACTACCTATGAGAATATTTTTCACGGCATATTTTTCATCGATTAACTATTTGCTGAATTCGTGATAACTCCGTGCGACAGCATTTTTCACACCGGAAAAAATAAATATGTGCGTGAAATTAGAGACCAACTATAGTAATACTGCGTACTCAGTTTTTCATTTCTACATCCTTTGTCCTTTTAAAAGGACTTCAAAATTTTGAAGGGGATAAAAAATAAAAAACGAAACTACGAAACTCTGTAGTACTTTTCCAAGTGAGAAAAAGTGGCGGACTTTAGTCCTATGACTCCTGATTCTCTCAAAATTAAAGTGAAAAACTCTGCACTATATTCTCTTCAAGGACTCTATGATCTTGAATCAGGTAATGTGATACACTGACTAAGGTTTTTTTTGAAATTAATGATAAATTATTTAACACTAGAAAGACCATTGTGGTCACTTTGAGGGTTTTTTTTAATATTTTCAAATATCCGTATTTTCGTCAGTATTTCTATCAACTTTTGCTTTGGTGACTTTTATTTTTTCATCGTGACAAATTTTATACCTGTTTTATTTAATTATTAATTTATTTAATTTTAATTTATTTTGTAAAAAATTAGTTAAATCCGATGTGTTCTTTTCAAGATTTCAGCGGATATGATATGTAGTCTCTGTAGGTAAGCAAAACTTGCGGTCTTTCTACTGTTAAGTAAGGTCATCCATGGAACTAAATCCAAGAAGAAAATGTTTTACCTTCCCTCACTTCGTATTATCAGAATGGTTCCAGTTGCTGGTCAATGGAACCTTAGCCAAGTCTGGTGTTTGGGTGTCAAGCTATTCTTACGTAGAGAAGGGAGAATTTAAGAGCCATATGGACGTTAAAAGTATAGATCATGTATTGTAGAATTGATGAAGTTAGTTTATTAATCTGTGGTGCAAAACTGGCTAATCTAAAACCAAGTTATGTGCTGGAAGCAGTAGAGCACACAGGGGGGTTTTGAAGATTCAACCCCTCCAAATTGCTGATGCAAAATATAGTTTCAAATCGTATTTGGCCTAAAAGTTGTATGCAAACCCTCTCCTTCCAAACGAAATCCTGAGTGCGGCACTGGTTTAAAAAGTGGTTCAACCTTAAATTTTAAATGCACAAATAAAACATATCAAACCTATGTAACTTGTTTTGGCCTACATTTTTTTTCGGAAAACTAAAAACCATATTCTAATTCACTTTAAAAAGAGTCAATGGTTGAATGGTATAAACACTGGGCAGTATTACATTTTTTATATCCTAAATTAATAAAGGTAGAAGGACGAAATTCAAGGATGTGGTAGTGTACATATTAGTCCTTAAGATATATTTTTTTCAAAAAAAACTATTGGAAATTTGCAAAGATATTCAAGGATAAAGTTTTAAAAGGACATTTTCAATACCTCTTCGTCCTTTTGCACCAAAACATTAAATTTTCTACGATTCTAAGGATTTTTCTCTTTCCTTTGATACCCATATTGTTATTCTACAATGCGCTCAATTTTTAAAATAATTTTTTGAAATAAACACGTCCTTGAAATTTCAAAGTCCTTTATCCCTTTCGACCCCAAAGTTGCCTGAAAGCAACTTCACTTATTTGTCACCTTATAGCAGAAGTTACGATTGATTTATGGGTTTAATTTAAGTAGGCACCAACAAATTAATATTTGAAGAAGTGAATTCAAAGCAAATTACAAAAATGTTCCCGTTATCCTCAAAATAATTTCTAATAATTTGCAGCGATATCAGGGAAAGTTTGTGTTCTAATTGAAGTCTACGAATAGGGCGCGTTTGATCTAAACCCTGTTTCTTTAATAATGGTTAAATAAAATCAAAAAGTGATAATTTTGTATTTTGCCATAAATATTAAATTATTTTCCTGTAATCAAAAAATATTCATACTAAATTTATTTAACCCGTTTTTAGCTAAAATTGTTCAAAAGTAAACTTGCTCTAGAACTCTAACGAAGAGGCGTGGCAATTTCAAATGTCGTGTGCACACTTCTTAGGCAAACGTTTCATGATTTAAATACCAAAAAGTGATATCGAGACACAGGGTAAAATTCGGGGTCGAAAGGGTTAACAAAATCCTGACGTCAGAGAGAAAAACTAAAAACGCAGTTTTACTACATTTGGCGATATTCGCGAGTATATAGATTTTTTCGTGTGTTTTGAAATTTTTTGATTTTTGTCGCACGGTGTAATGTATCACGCTGGATCCTTTTTTCATGAATACAAGTTTTCATTTTGCAGAACTTTTGAATACTTCAAGCCTGAACCCTTCTCTGTAGTCTGCACACTTCAAGTCAGTTCCTCACTTGACAACACTGGTACACACAGTTAATGTTCTGCACTTTGACATTATTTACACTTAATTTAGGCACAATTTCCCTTCACTTACGAGAAATCCGCGCATCTTTCGTTTGCAATTTTGACTTAAATTCGGAAAAAAACTAAAACTTTGAGCTGCTCTGTGCAGATGTTCGAAGGCAAAGCGATTTTGGGCAACTGAGCGCGCACCGATGCGTTTTATAGTCACATATTGCAACGAAAAACTATGAAATGTTCGACATGAAAGTATATTACATACATATTGACATGAAAGTATATGTATATATGAACAATAATTTCCACAACACTGGGACTTATGTCAACATGCCATCAAAAATGCAAAAGCAACAACAAATTGCACAAAACCATCACCGCCTTGAGCGATGCGACGAAATGTCGAAAAACAAAAGTGTCGTCCAAAGACCCAAAGGCCATACTTTGTTTTTATATGTAGCACAGTGAAAGAGAGACTGAGTGAGTGAGAGAGAAAGAGAAAAAGGGGAGCGAGTTGAAAAAGAAATGAGTTTGCATAAATTAAAGAAGTTTAAAAAACCATTAATCGTCGATATTAGCGCAGAAATTCCGCTAAGCATTTAGTTTTATGTAAGCACAACAATTTCATAATGAAAAAAGAGAGAGAGAGAGAGGGAAGGGGCCACCAGCGTTGTGTAGCGGCTTCAAATGGGCCAAAGCGTGAAGAAAGTAAAAGAGTCAGAAAAACAAAATTAATACAAATGTGAACAACAACAACAAGTGAAACAAGCGTCGACTGTTGTTTTGTGGTCAACGAAGAAGAAGCTGGCAGCGTTTCATTGAACTTTTGTCTTGTTTAACATTCCGCATTGCACTAACGGCGCGCTCGCCTATTAGTCTGACAAATTAATTTGCATTGGTGGCTGTAAAATTTCAATGTCACAGCTCACTTTCGGTGCGGTGCCGCAACTTGTGGTCATTATGTGCGCAAACTGGACCATAACACGCAGATTCAACAATAACAAATTCGATTCGATTCAGTGCCAATGATTGTTGAAATGCTTTTTGCAATAAATCCTTTGCGGCTTGCGGCAAATAATTTAATTGTTTTGCAGTTGGCGCGAATGTCTGGAATGCATTAAATTAGCCAAAGTGCTTTATTGTTTCATATTGTCATCGTGTGCAGCAGTCTCGATGGAGAAATCAAGTCCCGAAGGCACTCAATGCGATTCGACCGCAATTGCCACTTTAACTTGCCTCAAAACCACTGCCAAAACCATGCATACTTGTATGTGGTATGTGTGTGCATGTATGTGGGTGTGCCTAATTCAATATTTGCACAATTGCCGTACGATTAGCAACAACACACACGCAAATATCTGTGACACACATTCGCATTCGACCACATGACGCACACAGACACGACCGCACGCACACACAACCATCACATACGAACATTCAACATTTCCCATGCAGCAGTGGGTGGACACGCCCACTGTCCACACAATTGTTTCAAAGACAGATAAATCTGTGCCTATGCATCCTTGTGCCTATGACTCGCCTGAGCGTATTAACGTATTAAGTACTTTGTGTTTGTGTTTATGTGACAATTCTCTGCTAAGGAGGCGATTATAGAAATTTACAGATTTGTATACAGATTTGTTATGCTTATAGGTTGATTAGGTAGGAGTGGCAGCATTATACGTGAAAAGCTCACTTAAGCATAAATTATGGTTTATTGTGGTATCGCAGTGGATGGCACGACTCCCATTTATAGCGTTGAGAACCAAGAGGGTTCCATTATAAACCTGGCTATATACCTGATATACAGAGGCGATAATTCCAGGGACCGTAAATAATTATTATCGCAATATTTTTAATCAAAAAAATCAAGATGAAGAAAGCATTGCAGATATATCATGTAGTGCAATAAAGTGATTGTTTTAGAAAGCAGTTATCAAAAAAGCAATAAACCAAAATTTCTCGTTTTTTATTTTCCGCTCACCGAATAATAATTATTTTTTGAAAAATTGAACTTACTACCTGAGGCTTATTTTTGAATAAAAAAAATACTCGTCCCGCAATTTTTATTTTGTGATGAAAAAATAAAACTGAAAAATAATTCTCATTCTGCAAGTGAAAAATAAAACTCACCGCATGATTTTTATTTTTCCCCCAAAAAAATAAAACTCAACAAATAATTTTTATTTTCTGATCAAAACAAAAAAATCAACAAATAATTTTTCGGTGAGCGGAAAATAAAAATCGAAAAATAAGTTTTATATTTTGATTTTTATATTTAGCTCATAATTTTTACGGTCCCTGGATAATTCAGTTAGACTACTGAAAGAAACTTACGTCGTCTTCTGGCTAATGAGGGATATTGACACAACAGGCGGAGAACGGTCTCCTTCTCCTCCTCGGAGGCGCATCCTCGACAGAAGTCGTTGGATTGCAGTCCCAATTTTTTCCGCATGCTTTCCCATAAGACAGTGACCCGTGAGAACCGAGACCGTTGTCCTTACTGTTTCATGTTATAGTCTGGCCAAGTTAGTCGAGAAATATTGCAGATCTGTTCCTCAGACCTCTTTTTTTTTTAATGTTATACCTATAAGTTTCTAGCAGAGCCCCGCGGCTTTGTACGCAAGTTTAAAGTCAATGGAGCAAAAAAAAAATAAAGTTTTTCTTAACCCTTTGTTGATCCCGTCAAATTTTTATGAAAAAGTACTTATGTAATTTTTTTCCATTTGATGTACCTTCACCACATTTTAAGTCAATTGGCGCCTTAACTTATATTTCCCCACACAAACTCTTAACCCATTGTTGACCCCGTTAGATTTTGATTTTCGAAAAAATTAAAAACACATATCGAATTATTTCTCACCAAGAGTACTTTCACCAAGTTTAAAGTCCAAAGGCCCAAAAAAACTTGTTTCTTCATACAAACTTTAAACCCTTGATTGACCCGTTAAATTTCGATTTTCAAAAAAATTTAAAACACCTATCGAATTATTTCTCACTAAGAGTGCTTTTACCAAATTTTAAGTCGATAGGCCCATTAATTCATGTTTTTTCATAGTTTCTTCATACAAACTCTTAACCCGTCGTTGACCTCGTCAGATATTGATTTTCGAAATTGAAAACACGTGTCAAATTATTTCACATTTTAAGTACTTTCACCAAGTTTGAAGTCAAAAGACCTAAAATATCTTATTTATCCATACAAACTTTTAACCCTTTGTTTACCCCTTTAAGTTTTAAATTTCACAACAATAAAAAACACGTTTTTTATATTTTTTCATTTTAAGTTTTCTCACCAATTTTGAAGTTAATCGGCTCATGCTTTTTTTAGTCACTAAGTTTGATGTCAATAAACCCACTAATTCATTTTTTTCACAGTTCCGCCAAGCAAACTCTTAGAATTTCGAAAAAATGAAAAACACCTATCGAATTATTTCTCATTAAGAGTACTTTCACCAAGTTTTAAGTCAAATGGCGTAAAAATATCATATATCTTCATACAAACTTTTAACCAATTGTTGACCGTGTTAAATTTTGTTTTTCGAAAAAATTATAAACACGTGTTAAATTATTTCTCACTAAGAGTACTTTCACCAAGTTTGAAGTCAAAAAGCATAAAATCATATTCTCAATACAAACTTTTAACCCTCGGTTCATCCCTTTTAGTTTTGATTTTCCAAAAAATTAAAAAGAAGTGTCAAATTATTTTTGATTTCAAGTCTTCACCAACTTAATACTTAATTAATTTATAGGCCAATTGGTTCATAGTTTTTTTCGTATTCTTTAAGTAAACGAACCTTAATCCTTGGTTCACATTGCAAAAAGTGTTGAATTATTTTTTATTTGGAGTATTTTCACCAAGTTTAAAATCATTAGGCTATTTTATAAAGTTTCTTCATGCAACACCTTAACCCTTTCCGGTCGATTTCCACATTTCTTTTTCCTTCAAAATATTGACTCTTATTGAACATTTTAGCAATAAAATACAAAAAAATTTCAAAAAAATCATTTTGGTTGAGAATTACAGCTTCATCAATTTTGTACGATATATGGTACAATGATCCGCAAAGGAGTAAAAATTCATGAATTTTTGGTTTCGGTTTTTTAAGTTTTATGAACAATTCGTTGATTTTTTTGATAGAAAACATAAATTATAAACACAAAAAATCGAAACGTGATTTCATTTTGATCGAAAGTTATATAAATTATATATATAAACAATTGATTTATTTATTTGGCCTTATATAACCGTTGTTGTTGTTGCAAAGCCCTTTTCCTCTCTATAAAACACAGAATCAATTAAAATTTGTACAGTGTTACAGAAAGATACTGAATATAGCTGATTCTTTTTATCGTAGTGGGAGTGGCAAGTACGCATGTCTAACCTTACATAATCTGTGTCTGCCCAGTAAACACAAAATAGTCGAATTTTATTAGCCACGTGGTTTACAGATGGGCGTGGCAGGCATACAAACGCAAAAAATCTGCAAAACTTCAAAAAAATGCAGACACAACTTGCAACCTTTGCTTTCCATTGTACGATATTTCGTACAAAGCTATGCAACCCTTGTGGTCATTTGTACGACATATCGTACAATTTTTTTAAAGACTCGGGAAAAATATTTAAACGCAATAAATGTTAAATTTAGTAAGTTCTATAAATCAACTGAGATTTCAACTTTGAAATTGTTTCGCTTTTTGGTACCAAAAAGTATTACATATTTAAAAATTTTTACGCAGAAGTACCGTCATTTGCTGATTTTTCAAATTCTTGCAAAAAGCTGCTTACAAAACGCACTCTTACTGTGTAGCCACGGCTATTATGATTTATATTTTTAAATAGAATGATACAACACAGCCTACTTAATGAAAATTAAAAAGCTGTTGCATAAAAAGTGCGTTCGCTGTCAAATAAAAAATCGTCGAAAAAATTGTACGATATATCGTACAAATTTCCGGAAAGGGTTAACCCATGTTTTGCCCCTTTAGACTCCGAATTTCACAAAAATCCCGCGGAGGTTCATTTTTTAGGATGTGCCAGTGTCAGATCAAGTTTCATATTTGTAGCTTTAGCGGTTTGGGCTGGGAGTTGATGAATTAGTCAGTCAGTCAGTCAATCAGTCAGGACAAACATTTATATGTGTAGAAATTTAGATCTGAGAAATTTGGTTGCACGTTCTCCTAAAACCATTTCATTTGTTACTGCAAAAGGGCAAATTACTTTCATACAAACGTCCACAAATCCCCAAAGTCACTTGAATATTATTTGCAACATCTAATTATGGCAACAAACTGTCAGCAACCACTTTGCCAAGTGGCAGAAATTTAACTCGAAAGTGGTCCCCAGACAAGGAAAACCGCGTTCGCTCGCACTGGGCCCCAACAATTGTGCGCTCATAAATATTCGGTAAGTATTCATAAGTAGTCAGATACTTTATGGCGTCTTTGCTTACCGATGAAGTCGTAAGCAAAAGAAAAAGGCAAATTTCAATTTTGGGCAAATTTCCGCCTGACAACAATCGAGCAAACAAACGTTTGCATTAATAAACCGAATGAATTGTGGGCCATCGCCGAACGTCGCTGCCGGCATACTCGTTACACATGTTAAGGTAATCATACGTGCTTACACCGATGCATGCAGTATGAATGTGTCTACATATGTTGTACATTTGTATTGGGGCGAAGGCGTCTGTTAGGACATACTATACAACGACTTACAACTATTATTTAGCAGCAACAATTTGTTGATCTTGTTGGCGTGCGAAGCGAACCCAAGAATTTCGTGTTTGCCTGCGATTGTTTACAAGTGTGTGTCTGTCTGTGTGTGTGTGTGTGTATGTGTGTTTGTCGTATTGTTCTTATTTATACTGGTGCGCACAAGTCGAGTATTGTTTGTCATTCATCAAGTTGAAAGCACCAAGCTGAAAGTTCTTTTGTCTTCGAACATTGTTGGCCGCTTGTCGCGACACCATGAGTTGTTGTTGTTTTCTCTTGTTTGTTTTTGTTGTTGTTTATATTATTTCTGTTGTTGTTGTTGTGCTGCGTTCCGTTTAGTCCAGTGGTCGTGTCGTTTGACAGCTTGTCGTCCTTTATGTCTGCTGTCGTTTCGTCTGTGCCAGTGTTGCCGCCCACACGCGGCACAGCGTCGAACGCACAGCGCACAGCACGCCACCGCACAAATATATAATTTAATTTCACTTGTGCTGAATGTGTTATGATATAATAAAATGTTTCATGGGGATTTGCGGCCACTCGTTCGCCGCCCGCGCCGCACAGTGTCGCGAGTGTGGCCAAAAATGGTACAAATCAATGTTACAAAATGACTAAAATGAATATGACAGTCGACAGATAATATCTCAACTAAGAAAAATCCGTTTTTCGATCTTCAATATCCTACTCCGTTCCATTTTTATGTAGCTTCAAAGTTGATGTTAAAAAATATGCATTCGTTCCAAGTTTCTGGGTAATTCTTTGTTTGTGAAAAATCAAATAAAAATATAATTTATGTACTAATATAGTCATGTTATATATTAAATAAAACTTTGGAATTTTTCCTGTATGGGAGCACTATTTTTTGGTTTGCGCTTTGAAATAACTGTGAAATTCCGTTACATTGAAAAATTACGTTTTTCGGTTTACTTCTAACAAAGAACCAAAAGTTTGGTGGAAAAAAGTCAAAAAACACTTTTTTAGTTCCAACCTAGATTACTCAAAAAAGTATGTATTAACATAATCCGGAGTAATTTTTTGCTTATAAGTGCTTCTTTGGTGGTTATTTGAATTTTTCTAGTGACGCCTCCACTAAAAATACGTGGCAAGGTTAGTGTCCGACCGAATATTCGGTTTCGGTTTCGGCCCAAATAAGTGGTTTCGGTTTCGGTTTCAGTTTCGGCCAAAAAATGGCCGAATAGCCGAAACCGAAACTTTCTAGAATATTTTTTACATTTTATTGTGTAGCAGATATATAGTGAAAGGAGGAATAATTTAGATGCCACCAATGTAAATAAACTTCTTTTTTTAGCATATAATATTAAATTATTTAATTTTGAATATTAGCGAGTAAGGTACGAAAGGGTGATTATTTCATGTTTACGTTTTTAAAAAATGAATAAATTGTTTTTTTTTAATAAGTATTTATTTATTTATGCTATGTTTGTTTGTTTGTTCTTTATTTACTTAATGTAAAATTCGTTTGTTGAAAAAAGTGCTTGATATGGTGATTTTTATTTCAACTAGAAAGTTTCGGTTTCGGCCGAATATTAAAAAAAAACCGAATATTCGGTTTCGGTTTCGGCCCAAAAAAGTGGTTTCGGTCGGACACTAGACAAGGTTGGCACATTGTTCGTATCATCAAAAGTAGGCATAATGCCACGCCCACTTTAAAACTCTAAACATTTATACCAAAATATGGTATTACAAGCTGAACAAATTAATACACGAATTCCTAAAGGGAAAGTTTTAGCCACTTAATAAATATGGTCCAGCTGCCACGCCCACTTTTAGGGTCTTAGAAAGCTTACCAATTAAAATTACATCGTGGAACGAGTATCGTAAACAGCCTCCTAAAAATACAGTTTTAGTTGTAGTAAAATACGAATATTTTTGAAAGTGGGCGTGGCAGATCGCCCATTTTTAGTGTGAGCTTTTAAGTCATTATTTTAAGCTCAAATACAAAATTTCATAATTCTATCACTAATATTAAGCAAGTTATTTCAATTTTACAGTTCCTTTCGTATAGGAGGTGGGCGTGGCAGTGGTCCAATTTTAATGATTTTCTGTGAATTTCTTAATTTCCACCACGAAAACAATTTCACCAAGTTTCATTGAGATAGGACAACGCTAAGTATTTTTGGCCACGACTTATATGGGATCGCGACACTGTGCGCCGCTCCGCCACAGCCACAGCCACAGCCACAGTCGCAGTCTCAGTCGCAATGTCAATAGCAGTGCCCCGAATGTGGGTGGCAGGCGTCCATGTGGCACATTGCCGGGTTGGCGTTGGCGTTCGCTTCGCGGTGGGGCGTTTGGCGGTTTGATGTCGCCGCGGGACCGCCCAGCTGAAGCGTGTTTGTCGATAAACCGATTTTGAGGCGATTGTAAGTGCAATTAAGTGGCATTAAGACTTGCAGCATTGCTGTGCAGCGCGTTGGCGTTTTACATTGAGTGAGTGTGTGTGTGTGCATGTGTGCATGACTGCGTGTCCCTGCGCTAATTATAAACACAATTTCATTTACATATTGCGCAGCATATTTCATGCGCCAAATTACTCAATTTTCAAGCATTTCCCTCGATTGCCTACAATCGCAACACGCGGCTGCACAGGGCGCTGCGACCGCATTTCGCATTCTTCGCTTCTAGTCAGCGTGCTGCCACTTGTTGTAGCGTTGAGTGCGCATAAATGTCAAAGCTGGCGCAAATTAAAACAATTAAATACTAATTAGGAATATGTCAAGTTTGTAATGGCAACAAAGCTAAACACACAACTAATGGGCGCGCAGAGGCGCCGAGCTTTGAAACTTATTACAATTGAATATTTAGCAGAGCGAGCGAACATAAATTTAGAGCCAGAAAAATTGTCATCAACTGCTTTCTGAGGTCATTTAGTTAATTAATGTTTTAAATTAAAAACCTAATTCCATAGACAATTTATAGTCGCATTCACCGATCAGACATCTGTTTCTTTTGTGTGCAAAATATAAACGTTACCGAGCAACGTAAAAAATATTTTTCTCTCATAACAGTTATGCGATTACGGAAAAAATATTTTTCAAAAAATAAACGTTACCGAGCAATGGAAAACATATTTCTTGCTGATAATAGTTATTAGCCCTCGACTGCCCCATACGGCCTTAAGGCACGGTCCACAAAAACCTAGAAAAGTCCACATAAATATGAATTTTTTTTAATGAAATTTTTAGGGCATGTTTTAGATAAATTAAGTTGTCATTTCTTTAATGTTGCACGGCTGTAAGCATCACATGTTTCCCATTATTATCAGTTGAAATTTGAACTTCGTGGAAATTAGTAGAAATAATTATTTCGTGAAAAGTAAAGAAAAGAAAAAATTATTAAAAATATTTTTCGTTAAAACATTAAAACAAGAAAATTATGAGTGAGTACCTTCTAATGTAATTTAATGATTTGAAGTGTTTTATAGTGAAAAAAAAGGATTTACAGTTACTTTTTCGGCTTGGGAAAGCATACTGCCTTTAGGCTGCATCAGGCACCAAAGCGAAAAGATTTAAAGGGTTATATACAAAGTTAGGGAGAAAAAGTGAGCTAAGTTTGTGATTTTTTAAAAAGGTTTTAAGCAAGTTTTATTGGATAAAGCAAAATACAATGTTCTAGTATTACTATCGAAGAAATAAAAACACTTTAAATTTTGAGAAAATTTTGAAAATTGTCGGAGTTATGACATCGTTGACCGGATCACTAACCTTGGATTCAGGATCAATTCCTCGTTGTCTTGTGAGGACCACATTAACTCGGTAGTAAGCAAAATATACTTGACGTTACGAAATCTTAGAATGACTGCTGCATTCGTACCATGTGAAACAAGACGAAAACTGGTTCTACAGCTAGTTTTACCCATAATTACATATTCGGAAGTTGTTTACACCAAACTTGATTCTAGGTCGGAACATAAACTGCTTATTGCCTACAACAATGCTACACGTTACGTCAATGGCTTAAAGAGAGGGGACCACGTTTCTTCTTATAGTAGACATTTGCTTGGCCTTGACCTCAAAAGCTACTTAGAAGCACGAAACTGTATGTTTTACATAAACTTATCCACACGAAGCGTCCCAGCTACCTTTTTGAAAAACTTCTGTTTTGCAAGTCAAGTCGAAACTACAATCTCCTAATTCCTAACCATAATTTCAAAAACTCCAGTAGGCTATTTTTCGTTAGCGCCATTAGGTCTTGGAACTCGCTTCCTAGTGCTATCAAATGTATTTCGGGTAGTGGTAATTTTAAGCATCTACTCTTCAAACACTTCTCATAACATTTCAAACTTTTCTCTCGCTCTTTACCCTATCTACTTTCACTTACACTTAGTTAAGTTTTTTCTTTGTAAATTATTAAAATATTGTAATAATATAGTATTTATTGTGTAATGCCTAAAATGAATGTGTTCCAAATTGGCATGCAAAAGATTATATCTTATATGCCTGTATAATCTATCTATTAAATAAATAAATAAATAAATATGCCTCGCAGCGCTTTTTTTTTGCAGAGGCTTGCGGTGAACGTTCTCCAAGGCGAACCGCTCAACTGAAATCAAAAAAGGAAAAAAATTATTTAAGAAAAGTGTATTCTGGTGTACTTGAACGATTTGGTTTCCCAAAAAAATTTTTTTTTTTATAAAAAAACCACGCTGACAGAAAAAATTGATTTTTTTGGTGGTCAAAATTTCAAAAAAAAAATCATTGCAAAAAGTTAAAAATTTTCGGATGGAAAATGAATCGTTCAAGTACACGAGATCGTAAATACAAATATTTGAAAAAAAAATTTTCGAAAATCGGATAAACAGTTTTTGAGATATCACGTTCACCGCAACAGTACTTTTGAAAACAACGCATTCCGAGATAATCACGTTTAGAGTTTTGTGTCAACTTCATTCGTGCCAGGACCAGCGCGCTGCAAACGGCTCTAATTTGACAACCAGTGATCCGATCTGGATGAAATTTTGCACAGATATTTTCAAAATTATGTACTTTCAGAAAATGCCAACAAAATTTTTTCGATTTTTCGAGCCCCAACTTTGTATACATATAACCCCTTAATGCATTTGGTCACTAACGTATACTTGTATGTTGTTTCCGTTTTATAGATATCAATCGGCATTTTAAAAAAAATTGTCGGTTTTATGGGACAAAGAAGTACAGGAAGTTTTAGAAAACTTGGATTTCGATGTTTTCGAAGAAACTGATGAAGAAAATGATGAAGAAACTGATGAAGAAACCGTTAATGAAGTGTTAGCTATGTTAGATTCAAAGTTCAAAATAGGAAATTTAGTTAAAAGGAGACATTTTTCCTCTTTCATTTGATACCCATATCTTCATCATTGCATAACGGAAAATATTTAAAAAAATATTTGAAATATGTATGTCCTTAACATTTTAAAGTCCTTTAAAAAGGACTTTGGGTCAAAAAATTAAAAACTGACCACGCCAGAATATTATAAATGACCTCTAGTTTCACGTCTATATCAACATTTGGATGGGTCTCGGCAAAAATGTTTTTTTTTGTCGCACGGTGTAATAAATGTAAAGTTGGTGTTCACTCACTGCTTCATAACTTTGTCATTTTTCTTTTGATTCTATTGATGTTAGGCTTCATATTTGCTCAAATAATATATCTTTCATGTTAGATTTTAAAACTAGAGCAGATAATTTATTTTATCCATAAAAAAATCCTTCAAAAATTTATGATATTGAAAATGGTTGAAAAATTCACTTTTTTACAACTTTCACCATCAGTAACTTCCCCAAATCTCATCTGATTTAGGCAATCTATATATTGCTGGAAAGGCTAAGGTATTATCTTCTGACCGCTGGACAGCTTGTGTTAGTCGAATGATTCGTTTACGAGATATGTGCTCATAACTGAAACAATAGGGAAAAAACTATTTTTTCGAAGATTTTTCGGAAACGCTTTTTAAACAATTTTTTGATTTTCAGTTTCGTGTTCAGCGGCCCAAAGTTAGTCTAGAAAACACTTTTATTTTTAGGAGCATTTTTCGTATCGAGTAGTGTAATCAATAAAACATGAAACTGTTCATCAGTTAAATTTTTTAGCTTATGTGCCCACGGCCTTGATTCTAAAACTACATGGTGAACAATTTTTCGACTTAAAAAAAAATTGGGGCAGTAGAGGGTTAGGCAACAGAAAAAATATTTGTCACGAATAATAGTTACGAAATGACGAAAAAAGTATTTTTCTTCCTCATAATAATTATTGCCCAACATTTATAAATATATCTCCTAAAAATGGGCAACGTTTTCGAATTTTTTAAAAATCATAACTGTTATTTTGGGTCCCTGGTAAACTTTAAATTGTAAATTTTTGTAAATTTTACATAGCAAAATAAATTTCTTGAAAAGAAACGAATCTGACACACAATAAAGTGTCAGTGACGCATACAGGATTTCAGTTTAGGGGAAAAATTATGTACACTTTAGAGCCCAGAACAATTTGAAATCATATTTGGTACCCACAATTTTTTTATCAAACAGGAATTTTCGGGGGGTTTGAAACCCAGAATGTGCGTCAGTGTAAATGAAAAGAAATTCACTACTATTCCAATACATAGATGGCTTAAGTAAATTGTATGTCGTGTTGTATAACTAAAATTGGCTTACACTAGAACTCGTTGGAAAGATAGGAAAACTTTTCAAACAGTTTTGTAATTGCTTGACTTAGTTTTGTTTGAGTGCGCATCAAAGATATATGGAAAATACATCATATTTCACAATTTTTCATCAACAGCAGACTACAGAAAAGGTGAGTAGTAAATATCAAAGAATATGAAATTTTCTAAATCAATTTCTACCTAAATTCTAACTAAATTTTCTTTAAAAGTATTCATGGTCCTAATGCTGCAACAGTACTTCTCGCAAAAAATTTGTTCCGTTGTTTTTGTTTATATAATTTTGATGTCAAAGATGCACCACCAATAAAAATCGTCAAGTTCGACCATCATGTAAGCACAGTTTCGATTGCCCAGGAGCCAAGTATGATTGATATGATTTATGATACTCGATTAAGGCTAAATACAAAAAGAAACTAGATTTATGAGTACCACTCGAGTCAATCCAAAAACATCTGCCTAAATCAAATTTCCATCTGCGAATCGGTGCTGAATCATAAAATCAAAATCGAAGCATTTCTGAAACGAATGGTAACTGGTGGTGGAATACTAATACAAATTCTTTTAAGGAAACAAATTCTTCCGTTCTTTCTCTATTCATTTCTTTGTTCTACTTAAGAATTAATAAAAGAATTTATATATATTTTAGTAAAAAAACAAAACAAAAACAGTCTAGGAATTAGAAACGCCTAACAAAAAAAATATTTAACAATTCAATCTACATAATTAGCTGATTAGAGATAATTTGTACTAATCGCAATCTTGAGTGCGAAATATCGATAAAACCCAATATTTGGTTAAAATACTTCGAAACAGAGCAAATTTACTTGCATTATTTTTTTTTGTATTTAGGTACATTTATTTCTTTTTTATTTTACTTTCATTACAGGGCGAAAACCTTCGGCTAGTATTTGGATATTTTGGCCGAAGCTGAAGATTAAAAATTGGCCGAATAGGCCTAATACCGAAGCCGAAGACGAATATTCGGTCGGACACTAGTAACTGGTAATGAAAAATGGATCACATACGGCGGCTGTAAAAAAGAAAACAAATATACAGCTACACGGTGCACTAGCAATGCCTGTAAGGGGAAGTAGGCATTAACGAAAAACAGCGCTCCAAACCGATCTTAGCGAAGTCCCCAACCAACCTGCTGTCACCTCCTTTACACAACAGATGGCGCTATGAGTGGTAGCTTACAACATCGGAGGCGTTGTTCCTAAGCGGTGTTAGATGGCAACCCCGTCATTTAAGACTACTTAACCCTTTCGTTATTTTGTTGCCATATGTCAACATGCTACTTTGTGGACGTCTGAACCCTTTGTGGTTTCAAGAATACATTTTTTGTTGGTCCTTAGAATAGTTTGAAGTTTTAGGAAAAATACGAAATTAATAAACTGAATATTTAAGTTTAAAGAAGAGAAGTATACACGTTTTTTTAATGGTATATCTTGACATAGTAAAGGAAGAAGAAGCAGAAAAATTAGATAACTTTGAATTTGACGTTTTCTTTCAATTTAGATACTTAATTTTTTTTTTTAATTTTGGCTGAAGTAAATGAAGAGTATTCAAATTTTCGTTATGCGTAAAAATTTGTATGTTTAAGTAATTATTACAGCCACAACGATGTGGTTGCTCTCATAGAAAAATACCCTAAAATACAGGAATTTCTTATGTATCCACTTTAAAGCCCAAACCTGTCACCAAGTGATTATCCCTTCTCTTGAAAATTTTAAACCTCAATGGAATGCCATTTTGATTTCTTTGGACATTCGAGTGTTGAACTCAAATATTTAAAAACTCTAAAAAATTGTGAACCTTGAATGTTTTGTTTTGTTGCCAAAGCTATCACAGCATACCTACTTGACTTGCAATTTGTAATATGTCAAAATTCAATATTGATTTTGTCCAAACTATACACGCTTTTTCCAATTGAGGCAACACGTATGCGTTGAGTAAATATGAAATAATATCCAACATAATGAACTTAGAGTTCGCACGCTGTGATTTTGACACGTAGCTAATAAATCACCTCAAACTGTAATGTCCCATCAATTAAGGCAATTAATAATGTTTAAAACTTGCAAAGTTGCAATCAATACTATTCGCATTTGTTTCGAAATGTCGAATGACAAATCGAGAGCCACAGCAAAGACAAAACCGAAACCCAAAACGCAAAGCAGACCCAGAGAAACTTAACAATGCGAGCCGTTGCAACAATGTTGCTGTCAATGGAAGTTACAGTGAATTCATGCCACACAAAGCATCGAATAGAAGCGCAAAATAAATGAAACGGTTGGTTTGAAATTATTGTTGAAGTTGTTGTTCGCTTTCATTGTCAATGCTGAATGCTTATAGACTAAATGAAGTTTTACAGTTTGGACTTGAATTTCGAACATGCTTTCGTGAATTGTATGCTCCGACTTGAAAATAATATCTGTTCATGTTTGGTCATTGATTATTGTGACAAATCTACATTAATGTGTTCAGACAAGTGCTTTGAAATTATTGTTGAAATACTTTCTTCTCTTTTATTTTCTAATTGAATGCTTATAGACTAAATTACTTTTTGTAGTTTGAACTGGAATTTCGAATCGAACAAAATATACTTTCATGAATTGTATGCTCCGATTTGAAAATAATATCTGTTTATGTTTGGTCATTGATTATTGTGACAAATATACATTAATGTTGTCAGACAAGTGCTTCGAAGTTATTGTTGAAATTCTTTCTGCTCTTTTATTTTCTAACTGAATGCTTATAGACTAAATTACGTTTTGTAGTTTGAACTGGAATTTCGAATCGAACAAAACATACTTTCATGAATTGGATGCTCCGACTTGTCAATAATATTTGTCCTCCTGGTTGGTCATTGATTATTTTGAAATATCTACATTAATGTTGTCAAAGAATTGTTTCGAAATTATTGTTGAAATTCTTTCTTCCCTTTTATTTTCCAATTGAATGCTTAAAGACTAAATTAAGTTTTGTAGTTTGAACTTGCATGAATTGTATGCTCGAACTTTACAATAATATTTGTTCATTGGTCATTTGGTCATTGATTACTATGTTTGTTTATTGATGTTTTGTGTTTTGAGTTATTGATGTAGCAGCGGTTGGACGTTCGCCACACAAACGCAGTTAATATTTCAACGGCCCACACATCCAACGCTGCGATTTATAGTGACACGTGTGAATATTTTATGGGCATTGCAGCTGGTCCGCGCGACTGCAGTTGTGAATGGCATTCGGCACCAAGACGCAGACAAACAAAGGCAGCTCCCACATCAGACAGCAACTCAAAGTCAGAGCCAAATCCAAAGCCTGCACCAAATCACAGCTAATCCCGCTTTGGCCGTGTCCTTGCCGCACTCTGGTTGCGTGGCATTAACAAGTAATGAACTGGCGGCGCTTTGTTGCTGGAGTTTGATGTGGTGACCTATTTATCGGCGCCGATTCCATGGACTATTTTACATAGTATGTACTTTGTAATAGTTGATGTCTATGGTTTGGTTGGTTTATTTGTAAGTCGACAAATAACAAGCCAACAAAAGTTTTTAATTGAAAAAGTAATAAAAAACACACCGCCAACAACTAAGTTCATAAATATTCATGAGGTTGCCATGCCACAACATATGCAATGTCTTTGTGTGGGTGCGAAAGAGACAAGAAATACACAACGCCACCGCGGGCAGTTCATCAAAGTGTCAAACGTTTCGGCGCGACATGAAAACCTGTTGACGCGATGGGTGATTACAAGCGAACAGCGAACAGCGACCGCCACCGCCATTGACACCGCCGGCGCTGCAGGTGCCGCCAAAGCAATTATTCCCACCTCCATGCGGCCAACTTGCGGCCGACCGTCGCGTCAGAGTTGCCAACATTGTCGACGTTTTGACTTTTACGCGCTGCTTTGGTGCTTTGTGGTTTGATTTCGACGCAGCGCAACACTCGGCAACATGTGTTGGTGTGTTTCTGATAATATTATTCAAAAACCTGTTGTCCCGGTTTTAATGAAGATTGGTTTACGATTAACCCTTTCGCTATTTTGTTGCCATATGGCAACATGCTACTTTGTGGACGTCTGAACCCTCTGTGGTTTCAAGAATACATTTTTTGTTGGTCTTTAGAATAGTTTGAAGTTTTAGGAAAAATACGAAATTAATAAACTGAATATTTAAGTTTAAAGAAGAGAAGTATACAGGAAGAACAAGCAGAAAAATTAGATAACTTTTTAATTTGACGTTTTCTTTCAATTTGGATACTTTTTTTAAATTTTAATTTTGGCTGAAGTAAATGAAGAAATATTCAAATTTATGTAATGTTATATGTAAAAAGTTTTATGTTGTCAAAATCTGTAGCGAAAGGGTTAAAGAGATTTAAAGAAGATTGAATTGGCAGTGCATTCTAGAAGAAGAATGCATTTTAAAATTGTATCTGAATGCAGTAACTAGTAAACCAACATTCAGGCAAAATTTAAAAATTAATGCATTAGGGACTTGAATTTCTGCTACAAAAGATTAACCCTTTCGCTATTTTGTTGCCATGTGCTACTTTGTGGACGTCTGCATCCTCTATGGTTTCAAGAATACATTTTTTGTTGGTCCTTAGAATAGTTTGAAGTTTTAGGAAAAATACGAAATTAATAAACTGAATATTTAAGTTTAAAGAAGAGAAGTATACACGTTTTTTAATGGTATATCTTGACATAGTAAAGGAAGAAGAAGCAGAAAAATTAGATAACTTTTTAATTTGACGTTTTCTTTCAATTTAGATACTTTTTTTTATTTTGGCTGAAGTAAATGAAGAAATATTCAAATTTTTGTTATGCGTAAAAAGTTTTATGTTGTAAAAATCTGTAGCAAAAGGATTAAAGAGATTTAAAGATGATTGAATTGGCAGTGCATTTTTTTTCGTTCTCGATAATTATTATTTTGAAATGTTTTTTGTTTACGTTGCTTCAAAACTTTTATTTATGATTTTTTTTATTTACGTTATCGATAACTATTATTTTGAGAACATTTTTTTACGTTGCTTCATAACTTTTATGAAAGAAGTTTTCGTTTTTATGTTGCCTTACCACATTTTGAATTGATGAATGAATTGATTTTTAATTGTTTAGTTGTTGGTGGAAATTAGGTTTCTGCAGTTAATTTGCGTTTGTCAATTTAAAACAATTAAAAATCAATTCATATCCAAAATGTGGTAATTCAACATAAACATTTTTTTTTCAAAATAATAGTTATCGGCAACGTAAATGAAAAAAAAAAATCATAAATAAAAGTTACGAAGCAACGTACAAACAAATTTCTCAAAATAATAATTATCGGCAACGTAAATTAAAAAAGTCATAAATAAAAGTTATGAAGCAATGTAAAAGACAAAAATCCCAAAATAATAATTATCGTCAACGAAAAATATACTTGTTACTTCTAAGAGTTATTATGCAACTGAAAAATATTTATTACATGATAATAGTTATAGGCGACGTAAAAAATTTCTTATTGGGAATAATTATTATAAAGCAATAATTACAGAAATTTCTTAAATAGGCGCTATTTTTTTATTCCCAAAAATATGGATAATAATTATTTTCGGTCTCTGAAACCAACATTCAGGCACAATTTAAAGATTAATGCATCAGGGACTTGCATTTCTGCTACAAAAGATTAACAAACAGTCTGTCACACTGACATTCATTCAACTAGAATATCAACCAAATTCAATTCAAATCCACTTGGATATTATTTTGTGTTACAGAGTGTAGTGCGGTGTAGTACAGCACCGCAACAAACTTCGGTAGCAGCAAACAGCGGCGTCGACGCGTTGTTATTGACGCGCAACATAAATCAAAAACTTGTTACTTGTTTCTTGCGTTAATTTAAATTGGGTTTCAAGTATAACGAAATTTGCATAGACATAATCACACCAAAAAGAAAAAAACAAAATAAAACAAAAACAAAAAAAGATAAGAAAAACCAACAGCAAAGCGCCAAAGAAGACAGCAAAATAATGAAAAATAATGAAATATAATGAAAAGTGAATTAGCGCTCGAATAACAAATAACAAACGGGGAAAATGCGACAAAGCTGCCAAGTTTGTGGTTTTAGTTGACACAATGGCACGGAAAATGGCCAGCGGGTACAATAAGTCGTCAGTCGATAAGCAGGCAGCGCAATGTCCGCATACCAATGAGTCAATGAGTTATGGTCGCAGCTCGTTTTGGGTGGGTGAAAAAATCGTTCAGTTACACTGTCGACGCCTTCATTTATGTAAATACCGCCAAAGCGTAAATATTTGAAGCGTACACACACACTCACATGCATGTATATGTATGTATGTATTAGGACCATGATAAATCGCCGTTTAAGCTGCGCTGCACACTTAAATTACCGCACAAGTTGCGACGAGCAAAAACGATGCCACAAGGACCAGCCGGACAGCGTTCCGAATGCACACACGACGCGTCGCTGGCGGTGCGACATGCACTATTACTCCCTAATTATGATTGATGACATGTTGCATTATGCAATGTTGCTGTTGCTGTTGCTGTTGCTGTTGCTTATGTTGGTGCTGCTGCTTCGGGGCGTTAAACAGCCATGTGATAGTTTCAGCTTAATTGGGTCAGCCATGAAGGTTGCAGTCGCTTGATGACTTTAAGAACTTTGCTTAAAAATATAAATAAAATAATAAATATTTGTTGTTGTGCTTGTTAAACTCTTTTAATTGTTTTATTGAGGAAAATAAACAGTTTCGAGTATAGAAAAATAACAAAAACATGCAAATATCCATAAACAAACGAGCAAAAAAGCATAAACCTAAACAATTTCGAATATTTCTTTAATGAAAATTTTTCATATTTGTTTCCATCATTTGCTGTGACGCACAAGTCACTCTCCACTACTCGCAGCTATGCGCCACACAGCGCATTGTTGCTCTTCGCCCGTTGCGAGCGCATCTTTCAGTTCATAATTTTGGCGCTTAAATATTTATGCAATCAATTTGCCGTGCGAATATAATAGCTCGATGCCTATAAAACGCTGCCGTTATAAAATTTCAATTTCAATTTGACGCACAAAATGCTAATAGAAATGATGTTATTAACGCTGGATTCAGCGCCGAAGACAATGGCCGCGGCAGTATTTTCTGCGCGCTTCATCGACAGGTAGAAGGAGCGCCGCCATGTCTGCGTAGATATTATGACGCGCTATTATTAGAATAGCACTTGCATATTTAACCGCAGCAGTCGGTCGATCTTTTATAGTCAATATTTTTTTTTTATATGTACATTTCTTTGAAATTTTTGTCATAAACTTTTGCTATGGAAATTTTTAACTCTCAAATAAAGTGAACAAAGATGACTTGTGAATTTCTATAATATGGTTTACCAGCAGCAGGGACGTAGCAAAACCTTGATCATGCGGGGAGAGGGATTTAAAAAATTTTTGTTTGCCAATTTAGTTTATTTTATTTTATTTATTTTTATTTTTTATTGATTTGATTTGATTTGATTTGATTTTTTTATTTTATTTTTCTTTATTTAATTTAATTTAATTTTAAGTCAGATAGATGTTTTTATTAGAAGAAAAAAGTCATTACAAAACTTATGTTATCGCACAATTTTAATTTAATTTAATTTAATTTTATTTTTTTAAATTTTATTTTATTTTATTTTATTTTATTTTAGTTTATTTTATTATAGATATTTTATTTTATTTTATTTTATTTTATTTTATTTTATTTTAATTTATTTTATTTTATTTTATTATTTTATTTTATTATTTTATTTTATTATTTTATTTTATTATTTTATTTTATTATTTTATTTTATTTTATTTTATTTTATTTTATTTTATTTTATTTTATATTATTATATTTTATTTTATTTTTTATTAATTTTATTTTATTTTATTATATTTGATTTGATTTGATTTGATATTTTTTATTTTATTTTATTTTTCTTTATTTCATTTAATTTAATTTTATTTTATTTTTTTTAATTTAATTTTATTTTATTTTATTTTATTTTATTTTATTTTATTTTATTTTATTTTATTTTATTTTATTTTATTTTATTTTATTTTATTTTATTTTATTTTATTTTAACCTTCACACTGTCACTATTAACATATGTTAATATTTTTCTTTTCATCCGTTTTATAAAGACAGTTTTAATTTTTTGAGCTAAGTTGGTAAGCAAAAGCGTAAAATGGACTGTGCTTAAGAGATTTTAGGTTCAAACGTGGAAGGGGGAAAAGGGATGAATGGGGTTTCAGCCCCCACAATGTGGGCGAATTTGTTGCTTTTTTTAAAGAAATTCCATAAAAAGTGCATTTTCAAAGATATTCTCACAAAATTTTGTATTTAAGATTTTTAGGTAATTCCACATCACAAATCCAAATTTGAGCATTGAATTTTGAATATGTTAATTGTAACCAAAATAGGGGTAAAAATTTTCATTTGTAAAAAAAAGATGAAAAAATAAAATTTTTAGTTTTCTGATTACATATTTAGAAAGAGCTTGATAAAATGGCCACTGAGCCGAAGCCGCATGAAAATCGGACTTAAAACTAAAAAGTTATAGCAAAATCAAAATTTGAAATATTAACAAATGTTAATGGTGACAGTGTGAAGGTTAAACAGAACATTTTGTGGTGGCGCCACCTACAATTGACTTATTGCATTGGAAATTAACATTTTTCGCCGACTTTCAGTCAAAATTTCATGATTCACTTGAAGCAAAGTTATTGCGTTCGAAGTCAAAGTATCTGTGTGTCATTGGTACAAAAATGAGCATTGAACAAAGAGTCAATATTAACTTTTGTTTTAAACTTGTTAAAACTTTAACCGAAACATTTCAATGAATGAACCAAGTTTTAGTGATGATCGCATATCCCGTGACAGACTTCATGAGTGGTACACGCGATTTAAAAATGATTGTCTGGACATAAATGATGACCAACAGAAATCTAATTCATCAAAGACCACTCAAAATCTTAATTGTAATTATTGAAGTTGAATTTAATCATCTCAATACCATAAATTTATTGCATTTTAACTGAACATTTGGCTATCGAAAGACGCCACCTCATCGATAGAAATTTGTGACTTTTTTTTTACTATTTAAAAGTCGAATTTTAACCACCAACCCACTCACCGTTTTTACTTGACACGGCACCGTGCGACTTTCAGCTTTTCAAAAAAATGAACTTGCTGTTACAAAAGGACATAGAAGGCTTGTATCGACATCCTAAAGGATATTCGGGTCGATGATCTAGAACACTCATTAGACATGCTTTCAGATCATGCAAATCTCTGTATTGAGCCTGAAAGGGACTATTTAAAAAATATAATATATTAGTTTCACTCAAAAATTTTTTTACTACATATTATTTTTTTTAAATGTTTAAAGGTTAAAAGACCTTTTTGCTAATGTAGCAACGTACATACATACCATGCATAGTCATTGAATATGTTAAATAATTATAGGCTATGGAGGATTCTGACACCCAAAACCCCCGCCCCCCTTTGGCTACGCTCCTGACTAGCACAGCCTGATTGCTTTGCACGCACGAATTGTTATGATTTCATTGAAAGAATCTTTAATTACTTAATGTTTATTCGCATAGACTTCTAACAAATTTCTTACCTTGTCTAATGATTTCTGATTTTGAATACGTTTTTCAAGTCTGACGTCAATGAAAGGCCCATGAAATGAAGTTTCTTTAACCCTTTGTTGAGCCCATCAGAATTTGATGAAAATGACTTTTCTAATATTTATAATTTGAAATGTGTTCATATAAACTATTCGAATACAGATTTAAATTTTTGGAAAAAAAATTTAAATCACGCGGTATATAATTTTCCACCAAGGGTACTTTCACCAAGTTTTAAGTCAATAGGCTCATTAATTTATCTTTTTTTTCACAGTTTCCCAATACAACTGTTAACTGTTAATTTTTGAAAAAAAAGAAAAATACGTATCGAATTATTTCACATGTGAAGTGCTTTCATCTAGTTTGAAGTCAAAAGGCCCATCCAATCTTGTTTCTCCATAGAAACTATTAACCCATTGAGATTTTTATCAGTCAGATTGTGACCTTCGAAAAATTTCAATTCAATTCAAAGAGTACTGTCACCAAGTTTCACCAACTCATACGTTCATTAATTCATATTTTTTCACAGTTTTTTCATACAAACGCTTAACCCGTCGTTGACCATGTCAGATTTTGATTTTCGAAAAAATGAAAAACGCGTATCGAATTATTTTACATGTTAAGTGCTTTCACCAAGTTTGAAATCAAAAGGCCAATAAAATCTTGTTTCCCCATGTAAACTTTTTACCCATTGTTGACCCCGCGAGATTTTGATTTTCGAAAAAATTAAAAACACGCTTGAATTCCCGTTTTAAGTGATTTAGTAAAGGTTGCAGTAAAAACAGAAAACCATCAAATCAATCCATCAGTCAATCATCAATTAATCAATCAATCAATCAAATCCTTACATAATTTTAGCCCATCGTTGACCCCGTCAGATTTTGATTTTTAATTTGATTTTTATTTGGAAAAAAATAAAAAGCAAGGGTTCAATTATTTTTTATTTCAAGTGTTTCCACCAATTTTCAAGTTAATAGGCAATTTGCTTGTAAGCATTGGCAGTGGCAATCCAGTGGCATTTGAAACTGTTTGCTGTTTGTTTGTCTTTTGAGAGAAACAAAACCTTTGCAGTCTGTTACTTGACATAGACAAAACATTGATAAATGCTCAGATAGGACCCTAAGTCGGTAGTGGTGTCTACGCCTTTTGCAATGAGACAAAATCTGATCAGACAATCAACTATTGAGTGGGTTGATTTTTGAGTCAAGCCACTCGTTTGGAACAGTGGTGACTGTAGAATGTCCAGCCAATTCAACTTTCTAAAAATTAAAAAAATTAAAAAATTAAACAATTAAAATTTTCATCACAACTCACCAATAACGAAAACGTAGAAAATCTATTAGACCAAAAATTTCTATTCATCTATACTAAGTGAATAATTTTTTGTACATCAACATACCAAGCACCCAACAAGAATCTCATTCGTCACTGCACAAGCAGAAATTTCCAATAAATTCGCATGTTTGTGGAAATTTCAACTTTGCAATGATGATTCCAAGCAACAATTTCAGCCTCTTCAACGGTTTTAATGAATTCCGCATGCATACAAAACTAGTTAAAAAAAAAACAAAACAGTCAAACGTGTAACAGCATTCATGCTAAACACAACAACACAGCCAAATATCGATTCGCCGCAACGCCAAAAATGTGTCTTGACGCCTGCGCCACAATGGCACAAGCAACAATTGAGACAGCGGCAACAGTAGCAACCATCAAGCAACCACCCAGCGAAAAGGCATCAGCCGAAGTTCACAAAAAAAAAACAATTAGCATGACAATTTATCATCCGCACATAAGCAACGATAATGATTTACGAGCGAGCGAGGGTCTTGCGACGCGGTGCCGCCCATGGGCCGGGCGCGCGGAAAGGTCACGCCCCGCGTGCGCTTCGTGCTGCCGCCAACTGACTGCACATCCAACCAGCCGTCAAACGGTGCTAAATGTTTTTAATATTTTCGCCGTTTGCTGCTTGTTGCTTCGTCGCTGCCGGCCGTTGGCGGTGACTTGGGTTGGCCGCTGCTCTGACATCTTCAAAGCCAAACTAACGCAAAACCGGCGCTGATCAACACAGCCAAACAATGCGGGCACATTATTGTGACAGGTGAGACGTTCGGTTTGCAATTAGTTATGTTAATGATAGACTTTCATTTGTTTTTGTATTTTTTTACGATCATCGAGTGCGTAAATGGTTCAAACCAATTCAAAAACAAAGCAACTGTCCGGATGCTGAACTTAGGTGCCTGAGTGGAGATAGTTATTTCTAGGGTAGGGTAGATTTTAGGTATAAAAAAGTAATTAATGATTTTAGTAAAATAAATAAGTGGCCTTTCCTTAAGAATTCAGCCTCACTTGACTCACACGGTTTTCATAAAAGCATTTAAAACTAAGACTAACATGAAGCTACACGTTTATCGCTAAACACTGTTAACCACAGCTAAGTTAAAAAACCTGTTAAGATGAGCTTAATGCTTTTTCAAGGTTTAGCTTAAATTAATTTATCCAACGTGGTTGTCAATGCTACTTGAAGTGCAAGTTCCCGAAAAGTTCAGGCTGAAAAGCTGAGCTTTCGAATGACCGTTTAGCCTCCATTTTAAGTTCAAACTTGTTCAAAGTTTACCGAAAGCTTCTTTACATCTGAAAAGCTTTTTGGCCGAGTAGCAAACCCAAACAGGGCGTTTTAGAAATAATCTCTAATTACATGGAACAAATAAAATACGCTTTTATACCAGTAAAAATATTGGGTGATTCAAGGAGTAAAGCGGTTTTTGATAGAGTTCATGATTTGAAAAAAATAACTGTCCATCGCAGAAACCCTAAAATATAAACATGTATGCAGGAATAACTAGCTGGCCGGTGAGTCAGGCATAGACCTTTACTGGATCTTTAGCAAGCCCAGTCAACTCAGAGGTACTCGGGGTTTGAGGTTTGATTCCTAGTACCGAGTTATTTTCTAGCCTGGTGAACTTAGAGGCCTTCAAGGTTTTTTGTTGTAAGTTGTAGTGTTAATACCAATACAATACTTTTGGAAAACCTTAGTAGAAGCTTGAGTCCTAGTACTGGTAGACTTTTCAGCCTGATGAACTCAGAGGACCTCAGGGTTTGAGATTTGATTCCTAGAACCGAGTCATTTTCAAGCCTGGTGAACTCAGGGGACCTAAGAGTTTTGGAGTTGAGTTCTAGGACCATTACATCCTCTAGTAGAAGCTTGAGTCCTAGGACTGGTAGACTTTTCAGCCCAATAATCTCAGAGATTATCACGGTTTGAGGTTTGAGTCCTAGTACCGAGTCATCTTCCAGCCCGGTGAATCCTTAGGGTTTAGAGCTGTGTGCTGGTCCTGACACATATTCCAGACCGGTAAACTCAGAGGCCGTAATGGTTTTTAAGTTGAGTCTTAGTACCGATGCATCCTCTAACTCAATGAATTTAGAGACTCTCATAGAGTTTGGATGCAGTCCTAGTACCGAGACATCTTCCAGCCCCGTGAACTCAGAGGACCTAAGGGTTTTGGAGTTGAGTTCTAGGACCAATACATCTTCTAACCTAATAATCTCAGAGATTCTCAGGATTTGAGGTTTGAGTCCTAGTACCGAGTCATCTTCCAGCCCGGCGAACTCAGGGACCCTAAATGTTTTAGAGTTGAGTTCTAGTACTGAGACAGCATTTGGATGGAGTCCTAGTACCGAGACATCTTCCAAGCCAGTAAACTCAGAGGCCCTAAAGGATTTGGAGTTGAGTTCTAGGACCAATATATCTTCCAACCTAATAATCTCAGAGATTCTCAGGGTTTGAGGTTTGAGTCCTAGTACCGATTCATCGTTCAGCCCGGTGAATGCCTAGGGTTTAGAGCTGTGTGCTGGTCCCAACATGTCTTCCAGCCCGGTAAACTCAGAGAAAGTATAGATACATCTTCTAGACCGGTGAACTCAGAGGCCGTAATGGTTTAAAAATTGAGTCTTAGTACCGATGCATCCTCTAACCCAATGCATTTAGAGGCTCTCATAGAGTTTGAATGAAGACTTAGTACCGAGACATCTTCCAGCCAAGTAAACTTAGAGGCCCTAAAGGTTTTGGAGTTGAGTTCTGGGACCAATACATCTTCTAACCTAATAATCTCAGAGATTCTCAGGGTTTGAGGTTTGAGTTCTAGTACCGAATCATCTTTCAGCCCGGTGAACTCAGGGACCGTAAAGGTTTTAGAGTTGAAATCTAGTACTGAGACATCTTCAGGCTCAGTGAAATTAAATTCACTCATAGCTTTAGGGTTTGGTCCAGTATCGAGACATCTTTGAGCCCGACGAACTCAGAGTGCCTCAGAATGGCCAAACGCTGTTATGAGAAATCAGAGAGAGTAGATGATCTGATCCAGAGCTTCGGGACTTGTTTAAATATTCAAGTAAATTTAAAATTCAAGTAAATATCTATCAATTTTAGTTTCGACTTACTAGTACAGTATAATCTCGATAAATCGGACACTCGCTAATACGGACAACGCGGTAATCCGGACACTCTATTTCTATTGTAGACTCTGTAATCCGGACACCAGTGTTTGGTTTTTAATTGTCCGGATTATCGAGATTATACTATACTATGAAATTTTACTAAAAGTCTTACCAAGAACATATGAGAAAAAATATGAACATTTCAATCATTATTCGGTAAACCACAGAAACAATATTGAAAAAATTCCAAAATTTAAGCATTTGCAAAGAAAATTTATCTTTTTCAGGATATTTGCTTTTGAGACTGAAATTAGCTCAAAAAAGAATAAAAGAAATGGATCATTAGTCAAAGAATAGTGGGGCTCTTGCGGCAAATCTCCGTAAATATTTTTGCCGACTATGAATCTTATGGGCATAGATTGCTTTAGGGCTGACATTGCTTGCTTGCTTTATACATTCCTACACTTATGAATTAATATTTACTTTATTTATTTAATAACATATTTATTAATGAATATTTATAGGTTAATCCCTACGATGATAACACATGCGAATTTCATATGAATTTTGTTACCTTTTTTAATTGTGGAATGCAGTTGCAACACAAAATTTGCATGTTTTTAGACAACTTTATTGTTTCGGGTTTAAGAGAGTTGAAAAGTGAATGAAATTAAAACATTTTTCGATTTTTAGTCTTTTGGGGATTTCAGCTCTCATAGGGCTTCAATAACCCTATAGGGTTAATCCCTTTTGAATTTTTTTTTTAATTGAATCCATTTGGAAAAGTTGGTTTTGAATTGATGTAAAATGCTGACAGCTGCTTCGGTTGTTTGCCAGTACTATTTTTTTGTGAATTCCTGGGGAAATCTTCCAGACATGGAAACCCTATCCATAACACTTTTATGTTTTGCTTTATTTTTTATTTTGTATTTTTTCTTTTCGATTTATATTTTCCAAAACTCATCATTTCTTTTGCTGCTTGGTTCAGATGTGGCAGAGATCGTAACATTTTTATACGATTCCAAAGTCCATGCCTTCAGCTTCATTTCCCATATCTCTTCATTTCTGAATCACTTTTCTTTGGTTTATTTACTTACTTTACTTTTGGTTTTTGAATGCTAGTTTCCAAAACTTATCGTTCTTCTAGCTGCTTGGTTCGAATATGGCACAAAGATTGTAAGGAGTTCATATATTTGAGATTAATTTTAATGAAGGCCATTTTTAGGAGACCCGGACAATTTTATTCCTAGTACCTTTTGGTCATGTTCAACTTGTTAGTTTTTATTCCTAGCAATCAATCTGTTCCTAAAAAGTTCATAGGATTCGAAAGTTCATGCTTCCAGCTTTCTCAATTTCCCTGTCTGCAAAACTTTTCTTTGCCTGCTTTATTTACTTTACTTCGGACTTTTCAAATGCTTGCATTCAAAAGTCATTGTCTCTTTTGCTGATGATTTAAGAATATGACGCAAAGACTGTAAAAGCTTCAAATGATGTAAAACTTCATGCCTTCAGCTTCATTTCTCTGTCTCCCTGTTCAAATGGCTTTTTGTTGCTTATTTCACTGTGCGACAGCATTTTTCACACCGGGAAAAATCCATATGTGCGTGAAACTAGAGACCAAATATAGTAATACTGTGTACTCAGTTTGTCATTTCTACATCCTTTATCCTTTTAAAAGGACTTCAAAATTTTGAAGGGGATAAAAAATATAAAAAAATATAAAAAATACTTAAACTTGTTAGAATATGGCGCTATGTTTATCAAATGAAAGAGGAAAGGCTCAAGTATTTAAATAAAATTGATTTTTTATCTATTTGTAAAAAAAGGATATGAAAAACGTCCTTTGAAAATTTTAATCCTTTATATCCTTGAAAATTTTTATAGAATTTTCTTGAAAAGTAAGTATGTTAAATCCCCAAATCTCCCTGATCACGTGTCAAAATTTTATTACTCTAACTTTATTCACGCCCATATGGATTTTTCCGGTGTGAAAAATGTTTTAATTTTTGTCACACGATGTTTGACTTCAAACTTTTTGAATGCTAGCTTCCAAAATCCATCGTTTCTCGTCCTTACCGAATATGTGGTATATTCGAAAGACTACAAAAACTTCATATGATTCAAAAATTCATACCTTCAGTTATATTTCCAGCATCCAAAGCATTCGAAAGCTGTATTCTTGTTGTTGTTTCAGTTCAAGTAAACGCGCATAGTCATAAAATTTTATTTATTTACAAAAACCTAATGAATTAGACATAAATAAACAAAAGACAAACAACAAAACAAGTAAATAAAATGCGGTGAACAACAAAAGTTGGGTTATGCGTATGGAAAGGAAAACAAATGAACAATATGTAGGTATGCTTGCAAATATATTTTGTATCTAATGTATCTACAACATCAAGGATTATTCTTTGTCATGGTTTATTTGTTTGCCTTTTTACCGACTAACTCTCTTTTTTATTTATATATATATATATTTATATTTATATGTATAAGTATGTTTGTTTGTTTGTTTAGTACAAGTATGTGTCGTACATTAGTTGTTTATCATTATTAGTTAGTTAGTTAGTTACTCAATTTCTCTATACATTACGCTTGAATATAGCCTTTTCTTTAGGATTTAGTTATTGTATGTATATGTTTAGTATGTATGTATGTGTGTATGCGTGTATGTGGGTATGCGTGTATGTATGTTTGTCTTTACCATCCATAAACTTTAACAATAAACGACGTTTGTAAAATATTATAAACGAACTTTACCAATTTTCCTCAATTGTACTTTTATTTATGCATTATTTAACATTTCATGTAAATAATATTTTTCACTATTTATGCATATTTAGGTTTTGCTTTGTTTTTGGCCCCCGAAAGAAACTAAATGATATTACATACATCATCATCATCATTATTATAAACGAACGACTGTTAGTACACATTTGACAAATACATACATAGCTCGCTTGACAGCTGACGACGGTTGCATAGTTATTTGGATAGTTTGCTTTCTCGAGTTGGTTAGTAAAAAACAATCGGCTTTGTATAAATACAGATTGTTTGCTAGGCGAAAGGAAACATTGCAAACGACCCGAGTTCCATAATAAACCACACATGTAAACCACGAGTAGACTGCACCAACAACGCGCTCGAGAAGGAAGTTACTGAAGGAGTACAACTTATTTCTTATAAATGTATATATGTATACAGTTACAGCTAAGAAATCCTAAATGGACTCGGGATATATGTATATAGATATATATTCGTATTTATGCACGTAGGTGTGTATGTAGGTGTGTGTATATATAGTCATTTATTTTTATACATGTTGCAGCATTCTCTCTATGCATTTTTGTGTTTAAAAGTTAAAAAATTTATTGCCTTCGCCATGAATGCGCAATGCGATTTTGCCCAAAATGAATTGAAGAATAAAGTGGAATTTTGCAATTATTTGTTTTTTTAATTTGCTTTGTTTGGATTCAGTACGCAGCAATGATACGCGTTTGTCTTAAGGTTTTGTGAATATTTTTAAATGTAAGTGTAGGTTAGTTTCTAAGACATTGAGTTGTAGGCGGAGAGTGTTGCGGGTGTGCTGCATACTTCAGAAGAATTCTCCTGCGGGCGTGTAAGTGTGTGTGTGCATAAGATGTCTTCTAATAAGCATTGTCTTTCTTTTTTACAGCGTTGAATGCAATGTTCATTGATTTGGTTATTATTTTAGATTTGTTCAAATAAGAATTGAAGACATTCCTTGATGCAATTTAACGAGTTGCTTACTTAAGATCAATTTTTGAATTTGTATAAACAAATGAAATTCATTAAATAAAACCTATAATTACAAATCCGTTCGCTTGCATAATGCAAGCATACATACTTGTTAGATATTCATCAAGTTTCATGTGCGTATGTAATTTCAAAGTTCTTTAGTTGAGTTTGGTGTTCGGTGCTTGCATTGTATTTGGGTATTCTAAGCGATTCTCCTCAATCAAATATGCCATTAAATGGAACTTTTAAACTACAAAAAACAATTGTTAATAAATTGTCTATAGAAGTTAGAAAACTTACGTTAATGAAAAATCCTAAAACAGTTCAAATTTGTTAGTACTGGAAACAATTTTCCAGCTTATTTTACACATTTTTTGTGATATATTTGGATTTGTTTAAATTCGAATTGTTTAAATAGGAAATGTGTTACTTAACTAATATAAAGAAAATATATCCCACAAATTATGATAATGGAAAACAGCCTAAAACAGTTCAAGTTTGTAAGAACTGACAACAATTCTCCAGCTGATTCTACACAATTTTTGTATCATATTTGGATACTGAAAGTGTTTAGATTTTAAAATATTTTTATTTTTTTTAGGGCTGGAATGAATGGTCTCGATAGAATCAGTATGGAAAATTTTAAAGTCTAAAATTATTTTGTACTTGCTGGGAAGAAGTTATTGAATTATATTTAAATTGTTTTTGATACTTAAAGTTTACAGAACAAAGAAACTGGAAATCAATTCCAAACACTTTAAATCATATCAGATTTCAGATTCAGAATGTTGTGTAGAAAAAAATATTTGTTTATCACAATTTGAAAGAATAAGTTAAAAAAATTTTCAATTCAACCAAATTAAACACACATTTTAAAGAAATTAGACATTTTTCTAAATTATTTTTAACCATATTAAACTTAACACAAATTTTAAGCAAATACATTTTCCTAAATTATTTTATGTACAAAATTTATAGTGAAGGATATTTCTTTATTATTTTAAAAAATAATTTCCGACAAATTTTAAATGTCATCAAATCAAACATAGATTCCTATTTTTTTATTTATTTTATAGACAACATTATTTTGTGTATTATTATTTTGAATAGCAAAATTTGGTTTAATCGTTCTCTGGCTGTTTTGAATTTCTTTAAATATTTTCTACTCTTTAAAAATAATTAAAATTCAATCAAATTAAATTCAAATTAAATTAAATTAAAATATTCTCTAAATATTTTTGTGTTCAAAAATTTTTTACGTCAATTTAAAAGAATATTTTTGGAACCATTTGAAATTAAATAAAAAAAACACAAATTCTAATGTTACAAATCAATAATTTTTCAAATTGTTTTTGGATAAAAAAAACTTGGATACAAGATTTTTCTACTATTTTGAAAAGATGTTTTTTGAAGTATTTTAAATACATATTCAATCAAATCAAACATAAACTTAATTTTTATAAATAAAAAGTTTCTTATCATTCTAATAATTTTATTGGTCTAAAATTTGTTATCGTAAATTTAAAAAAACAATTTTTGAATAATTTGAAATGCAATAAAAAAGTACAAACTTTAAAGTTACAAATTAACAATTGTTCCATTTTTTTTGTATAAGCAAAACATTGAGTAAACAATTTTTCCACAATTTTGAAAGAATAATTTTTGTAGTATTTTAAATTCAAATTTACTGAAATCAATCAGGAACTTAAATATTACAAATTAAAATTTTTTAAATTATAATTTATAGAAATACTTGGATTAATGATTATTTGACTATTCTAAAGAAACAAACGAAAGCAGAAACTTAATAGGAAAACTTGCATACACAATTTTTCTACAGTTTTTAATTTTTTAAAATTTCAAGTTGAATCAAATCAAACATGAACTTTAATGCTAGAAAATAGGAATTTATCTAAATAATTTTTTGTAATAAAACTGGCGGAAAAAAATTAAATTTTTTATTTTAAAAACTAATCTTTCAAAAATTTTGTATCATTCTAAAGACATTAACGAAAGCAGAAACTTTATAAGAAAACTTGCATAAAACATATTTCTACTATTTTCATTTTGTTTATAATTTTCTAAAATCCTCAAGCTCAATCAAATTAAATTTAAGCTTAAATATTAAAAAATAAAAATTTCTATAAATGACTTTTTATAACAAAACTGGCGGCAACTAATTAAATTTTTTATTTTAAAGAATAATTTTTCAAAAAAATTTTATCGTTGTAAAAAATCAAACGAAAGCAGAAACTTTATATAAAAACTTGCACTTGCACAACTTTTTAAATATTTCAGGTTCAATCAAATTAAACATAAACTTAAATGTTAGAAAATAGGATTTCTCTAAATTATTTTACGTAACGAAACTGGTGGCAACTAATTAAATTTTTTATTTTAGAGAATAATTTTTGAAAAATATTTTATTTTTATTAAATTAATTATGTTAATTTCAACCCAACAAACACAACGTTTAAAGTAATAGTTTAACAAAAAATTTGGTTGCATTAAAAATATGTTTAAAAATGTGTTGCTAATATTTTAGAGAATTTTCCATGCAGCACAAGGTTCCTTGTCAAAAATGTATTTTCAATTAGTTTGCTTAGCAAAATTGTAAATAAATGCAGCAAATATTCGCCATATTTTATACATTTAAAACTCAACACAAATTCCAATAAATTATGAAATAATTTAATCAAATCAAATTGATTACAATTAAAGAAACATTACTCAAATATTATAAAGTATTATGCAATATTCTACATTTAATACTTAAAAACAAAATTGAAACGCATTTTGTATTTTGCGACAATAAACACAGCCAACACATTTTTACATATTTCATCGTTAATATTTTCCACAATCATCATACACGTTACATTCTGTTTGTTATATTCGGCTTTGTTGTTTTTCTTGAAGTTAAACTTTTGCTCCTTTTGCTATGCTTACTTTTACATACTTGTACGTATATGCTTTGATTTTTCTTTTAGTTAAAGTTTCCTTGCTGTACTCATTCAGTTTGGTTTCACTGCAATCTGTTAGTAGTTTGTTTTATTGTATTGGGTTTTCTGTTTCATTGCCTGCTGTTGACATTTTGATTTTTCCTATGCGTGTGTATGTGTAGTTGTATGTGTGTAGTTATTGTTTTGATCAGTGTTGCTGTATTACGGCAGCTTACTGCATTTTCCTGTCCTCGTGTGCCTTCTTGACAATGGCCAGCTTGGAGTGCGGCGATGCGGGCGACAGTGTGCGATAGGGCGCCTCCTTGGTGCCGTGCAGCACCAGCGACCACTCTACGAGCCAGCCGGAGCGTGGTTGCGGCGAATTGAAGCGTGCCTGTCATTAAAAAAAGCATGTATTGCATACATTATCCTTTAACACTCGTTTTTGCTTACCTCTAACTTCCATGTGCCGTGTGGGTACTCGCCCCAGGAATGTGTAGTCATAAAGGGCCACTTTGTAAAGCCATCGCGATGGTCATCGTCATTTGCGCGCCGTGATAATATCATTGATCTGGGAATAAGATAAAAAGTATTTAATTAGTTTATAGGAAAAAAGATGTGAAATTTTTTTTACCTGGTGCCCATGGGTGAGGTCAAGAAGAGCTCCAAGTCACCGCGCCGTGAGGCGTTTGCAGAGATCACCGCTTGCACATGCTCCAAGTAATTGACTTCGGTTTCTGTGCCCTTGCAAGCGTCGGTTTTGATTTCCAAAAACAGCGAACGACCCGAAAATATAGGACTGAAAAATTCATAAACAAAAATAAGTTCAAGAAAATATTTCAAGCGTTCAGTGTCCGAAGATTATTGCATATCACAAATTAGCACAAAAGTAGCCCACAAATAAATCGGCAAATACTTATTAGTTTTGATATAGTTTGAGATTTTATACGAAAGGTCAGTAGGAAGAATAAAATAGAATTTAATAGGATTTTTTTCAGAACAGAAATTATCTATAGTGCCCCCTACAAGTTATCAGAGAACATCCCCTCGACTCACAGACCTATGTAAGCTTACTAACTCTATGGGGCTTATATTCTTGATGTTCTCTTCTGCAAGCCAGAACTGGCCCACTGCAAGCCAGAAAAGGACACAGGGCTAAAGGCTAAAATGGTTACTAAAAGATCCCGCCTGGACACCGAATCCAAAACGAAGGGAATCACAAAGAACCCAAAATTTGATTTAATCAGGTTTTTGCTGTTTTGAATCTTTTTTTAATATATTCTACCGTTTATAAATATTTAAAATTCAATCAAATCAAACGTAAACGTAAGTTTTATAAATTAAGAGATTCTCTAAATTATTTTATGTGTTCAAAAATTGTTGACGTCAATTTAAGAGAATATTTTTGGAAGCATTTAAAATGAAATAAAAAAACACAAATTTTAATGTTACAAATCAATAATTATTCAAATTGTTTTTGGGTAAAAAAACGTCGATACACGATTTTTCTACTATTTTGAAAAGATAATTTTAGAAGTATTTTAAATACATATTCAATCAAATCAAACATAAACCTAAGTTTTATAAATAAAAAAATTCTTAGTTTAAAATTAGTTGTCGTAAATTTTAAAGAACAATTTTTGAAATATTTGAAAGCAATAAAAAAAGACAAACTGTAAAGCTACAAATTAATAATTTTTCCAGTTTTTTTTTTTATAAAAAAACCTGGGACAAAAAATTTTTCTACAATTTTTAAGAAATAATTTTTGTAGTATTTTAAATACAAATTCAATCAAAGAAAACAGGAACTTAAATATTACAAATTAGGATTTTTTTATTATAATTTATAGAAATACTTGGATAAATGATTATTTGACTATTCTAAAGAAACAAACGAAAGCAGAAACTTAAATATAAAATAATAAAATGTTTCTACAGTTTTTATTTTTAAAAAATTTAAAATCCAATCAAACGGGGTCTCCGAAAGGAAATGCATGTCGCACACATCACTTCTGTAACCATAACTCAATTCAATGCACAGTGATTCGTTCCATAGACAAAATTCAAAAAATTTATAGTCTCAGAATTTAACGATTTTGATGTCATTTGAAAGGAAAAACTCCAACTAAGAAAACCCCAAAAAATCTGTGCCAAAAATTAATTAGTGCAATTGCAAGAGCTGCTCAAAGTCGGAACTTTTTTCACAAAAAATTTTAAACACATATTTTCTGTTTTTTAGTCTATTGAGAAAAAAAAATTGTAAAAATACATGGTTACCAAGAAGTTGCTAAAACTTTCAATGTACATAGATTAAGAAATGATGTGGCCATTTTCGCTTTTAATGTTTTCTCAAAATTTACAAAGCTGAGGCTTTTACTTCACTTTTAATTCAAAATATTTTTCTAAATTAAAAATCTGAAAATTGGCAAAACTTAGAGAAAAATATCTAAAAAGTATGTGAAAGTATGTTCCTGGATTTTTTTTTATTTTAAGAAGCATTTTTTCTTTGTCGGATAATGTAATTACATCCTCCGATATCTTCCAATCTCAGAAAATAATTCAATTTGAAAAGTGGTCTAAATACGTATTTTTCGACAAAATTTATTTTATTTATGCCTAAAAGTATGCAATCAGCATGAAAAATGATAAAATCTGCAAAAATGCAAAACATACATCTATTATTATCCTTTTTATTGCAAAACTAAAGGGTCCTAAGACAATTTCTGTTACTCTTTAGAATAATCAATGTTGACGTTACCGATTAAATGTAAAATCTGAAAAATCTAACCAACACACTCGTTGCTATAGCACAGCAAAAATGACAAAAATTGCAAAATTTATCATAAGTCTCAGACATTGCCAAACTACAAAAGTTTAAGAAAATAAAAATGGAGATTTCAATTCAGCAGACCATAATTAACTAGTATACCAAATTTTATGAAGAACGGACCACTCCTTCTAATTTTGTCCCGCGGTTGTATGGAGTCGAATCACTGTGCATTGGTACAAAACTGTGAGTTTTAGGATTTCATTTCATTTCATTAAAATGAACTCAACAGGGTCTCTTCTTTCACACATCTCTTCTGTAACCTAACCCAATTCAATGTTCAAAAACTGTGAATTTTTGGATTTCAGGGAATCACAATGGACCGAACAGGGTCTCTGAGAGGAAGGACATCTCTTCTGTAACCTGTAACTCAATTCAATGGTCCAAAATTATGAGTTTTAGGATTTCAGGGAATTAAAATGGACCCAACAGGGTCTCTTCTCTCACACATCTCTTCTGTAGCCTAACCTAATTCAATATGCAGAAACTACCAGTTTTAGGATTTCAGAGAATCACAATGAACCCAATAGGGTCTCTGAGTGGAAGTGCCTGTAGCCACATACTGTGAATTTCAAGATTTCTAAATTTCCAAATTAATGGCATACTTTTAGGCCAATTCGCAATTCACTGCAGTTATGTTTGACTTTGCCACTCTTTGGTTCGAAACTCACTGTGGTTCCAGTATCTCGCCCGCTTCGCAGTGATAGCGTGCCGGCACCGAATGCCACTGCTTGGCCAGCGTCACCATGGAGCCCGCGTCCAGCACACCAAACCCAAACAGATGATTGAACTCCAGCCCAACACCGTTCATGGTCCAGTGGAAGCGATTCTTGGCATCGAACAGCGAATTCCGTTTGGATGTGAGCACCGTCAAGTGTTGTATGTCGCGCCAAGTAAGTCTCGGACTGGAATACATAAAAAGTAAACAATAATAAATAATCAAATTAGTCGTAGTTGGAATCCCAATCGATGGCACTCACTTGGCCTCCAGTGCCAGTGCAAAGACGCCAGCGGCTTCCGGCGCCGCTGCACTTGTGCCCGAATGCGTTGTGGTGCATTTGCCATACAGATCGGTGGTCGCAACGCCCGTATTGGGATCCTTGGCGCCGTTGCTGAAGGTGCTGGCCAGCGTCGAGCTGCAGCTCTCGTCGTAGTGTGCATTCTGGCCGTCGTTAATGGCGCTGTTAATGGAAATTGTCCACATGGATGCCGCGTAGCCGTCGCAATTGCAGTCGTCCTCCTCGCCGCCGTCGCCCGAGGCCCAAACGTAAATGTTGCCCAAGCCATTTCGGCCCTGCGGGAGCGAACACAGCGAGCACATAAAAGCGAAATGAAGTAACGCGACTGTTGATTAGCTCACGTTCGGTCGCTGGCTACTCACCTCGTTGACGCCCTGAACAATGGCGCGCATGGTGGCGTTGCGCGGCCCGTCCACCGTCTTGCCGTCGTCCGTGGGGCCCCACGATGCGCTGTAGATGTGTATTTTGTGCGGCTCATGGCCCATTGAGTTGGCCTCGATTAAGTCGGTCATGTAGGGCTGGTCCAACATGCGGATCCCTGTGGCGAACGAGGAACAAAATTGGTTCGTTGCTTGTTTGGTTTTGTGCAAAAGTAAAAGTTTTTCAGCGTCTATGTGTGTGTGTGGGTTTGTGTTCGAGTGAGTGTGCGGGCGCCGCAAGCATACAAAGGAAATTATAAATCAATTTTTGTACTCTCAATTTATGACAATGTCGTAAAATCTCAGCCTGCATTGTGTGCAGTCATTCGCGCAGCGCTTACAAGCCACAATTGCACTCATGTGTGCGTGTGTGTGTGTGTGTGTGTGTGTTTGCTTTTGGTGCGCAAGTTTAACAACGGCAATCCCAGTAAATACGCGCAATTTTGATAACGCAGTCTGATTTGCGATACTTCGCTCACAGTTTGCAGCGGCCATAAAACAAGTGAAAGCTGCAAAGTCTCGCTTTCGTGGAAGGTCTCGCCGCAGGGTCGCACATAAAAGTCGAGTGGCGGCCATATTTCGAGCTGGGAGATTCATTACTTAATTATTCTGCCTTTTTCAATTAAATTATAGTGAAATTCAGAGAACTGACACTACAAAGAAAAATATTATTGCAAGTTGGAATATTTCAAAGAATTTCCATTAGCTGGAAAAAACGACAAACATTGAATAGAAAAGGACGAGTAGGTAGGTAGGTAGGTAGGAGTGGCTGGTGTAATGTAGATTAGGTTGAAGTGGCATCCATCTCCTGAAAGAGCTTACTTAAGCAATTTAGAATGGTTCACTTTAGATTGATTCGTTGCGATGCTAGATTGGGATGACGTTAGTAACCCTTATGGCACTGGAAGTCACAAGGATTACAATGCGAACTTCACTATCTCCCTGTTAACCAGAGTTGAAGACTCAGTTAAACTATTATAAAACGAAGAACCAGGAAATTTCAGTCCTTTCCTATTCAGGATAAAAAATTGGCACATAAAGTGCTTTCCTCTCTGGAAAGACAAAAAATTCTAAGTAGATAATTTAAGAAGTAGGCAAAAACAGAAGACTTGAAAAAGTTATCTATACTGAGCTAAAAACCTGCATAAGCTGACAAACTAGCCGAAGAGAAATAGAGAGGTGACTTGAGGACACCCAGTTTTACAAAAATGAGATCACAGTTGGTGATTTTCCACAGAAAACTGTATTAAATCGATGATGATTGGGGGGAAAAAAAATGTTTCTTCAGTCACCTTTTTGGATAGGATTGTTGGATTGTTAGTTGTTGGATCTCAAAATGTCCATAAAAATTTTACAGTTCAAGAAAAGACCGAAAGATCTAACAAGCTAACGATGGTTTGTGATGGCTGGTTGATGGATCTTGAAGGCATTAATCAGTTCAACAAAAAGACGAAAGATCTAATAACAAATCCACAACGGTTTGTTGTGGCTAGTTGATGAATCTTGAAGGCATTGTGCCCGATTCTAAGCCAAAGAGGTCCATAAGAATTTTACAGTTCAACAAAAAGACCGAAAAATCTAACAAACTAACGACGGTTTGTTATGGCTGGTTGATGGATCTAGAAGGCATAAGTCAGTTCAATAAAAGACGAAAGATCTAATAACAAATCAACAACGGTTTGTTGTGGCTGGCTGATGGATTTTGAAGACATTGTGCCCGATTCTAAACCAAAGAGGTCCATAAGAATTTTATAGTTCAACAAAAAGACGAAAGATGTAACAAATAAACGACGGTTTTTTATGGCTGGTTGCTGAATCTCAAAAGAGTTGCGTCCGATTCAAAAGAACAGGGATCTGTAGGGACTTTCCCAGGTGTCCTAACTGGGTACTGTGGCCAGCCCTATTAGCAATACAGGAGCTTTGAAGACAGACATTACATATAATTTATGCAGTGCCTTCCCTTTTATTGCCCATTTCATACATCAAAATGAATCTTTCCTAATGAAATGTTTATAAAAGGTTCAAGGCTTAAACTTGGTTGATTGATTTTTGAGAAATTTTTTGAAGACTATGGCATATAGAATAGCTTACTTAGGTTAGTTCAGATTTAAATTTCACATATCAACCACTTCTCTCATCATCAAACTTTTGAATATTTGACAACTGACAAAGGTTGTTAGAGTTGGTTGGATAATATAAAATAACTGATTGATTTCTGAGATACTTTTGAAATCTGTGACACATATGTAGTAGTATAGCATAGTCAGTGAAAAATTATGTCAGTCTGAAAATGTGTGTGAATATATCATTGGTCCAGTCAACATATTAGAACTTTGTACGAAATACAACATATTCCAAGGTGAAATGCAAGAACTAAGAATTAAGATTAACAGGCAGTTATTTTTTACTATATATGACCAGCACAGAGACAGTTTTCAATACTTTTGCAAATAAATAACACCGTGCAACAGCATTTTTCACACCGGGAAAAATTCATAAAAAATAAAAAAAATATAAAAAATACTTAACCTCGTTCGAATATGGCGATATGTGTATCAAATGAAAGAGGAAAAGCTCAAAAATTTAAATAAAATTGATTGTTTTATCTATTTGTAAAAAAGGATATGAAAACGGTCCTTTGAAAATTGTAATCCTTTATATCCTTAAAAATTTATATAGAATTTTCTTGAAAAGTAAGTATGCTAAACCCGAAATCTCCTTGATCACGAGTCAAAATTTCATAACTCTAACTTTATTGGTTCGAAAGTTATTAAAAAAAAGGCGGAAGCTGAAATTCTAATGAAGTACAAAAATTCTAATTTATTTGAGTATCAGTATTTTAAATAATAAAAAGATACAAAATCCATGAAGCAAGAATAACACGTAATCAAGGAGATTTTGGGTTTTAACATACTTACTTTTCAAGAAAATTCTATATAAATTTTTAAGGATATAAAGGATTTAAATTTTCAAAGGACCTTTTCCATATCCTTTTTTAGAAATAGATAAAGAATCACTTTTATTTAAATTCTTCAGCCTATCCTCTTTCATTTGATATACATATCACCATATTCTAACGAGGTTAAGTGGTCCTTTTAAAAGGACATAGGATGTAGAAATGAAAAACTGAGTACGCAGTATTACTATATTTGATCTCTAGTTTCACGCAAATATGGATTTTTCTCGGTGTGAAAAATGCTTGTTGTTGCTTGTTGTTTGGTCTCTAGTTTCACGCCCATATGGATTTGCTCCGGTGTGAAAATTTGTTTTCATTTTTGTCGCACGGTGTAATCAATGAGCGTAGAATTTAAGACTGAGCCGCTGAATCGTGGATTAAAAATTCCATGTCCAAATCGGTTATGGTCATAGGTTTTATATTACTTTCACGCTTCAGAGAAATATACTAGCATCCTTAACTCAATATTTACATAAGTCCGTTTAAGACGTTATCAATTTTAACTACGGACTCATAACTTCTTAAAGGGAAGAACCTTAACAAGAGGTCGCAATATTCATTTATTGCATTTATCTAATATATCATCTCATATAATTATTTGCCATTAATTATTTCTTCTGTGCTTCTTTCATTTAAATTGTTGAATATTTAACTATTTTTACGTTAAGCTTCATTAACTGGCAACTCTGTTCAGTTCAATGAGACAAATACAGTATTGATCAGAAAACATATTTATTGCAATAAATTCTTTCCCTTTTAAAACATTTATTTGACAAAAACACATTAAATTTGCAAATTTTGTCATTAGTGCAAAAGTTTGGGTAACCAAATTTGTTTGGGTGACAAATGAATTTCTGAAAATCAAACAAGAAGCTTGGTGACAAATATTGAATAAAAAACTCAAATTGTGCCTCACTTTAATTCAATAAGCACCTTTTCAAGTACGAACTGCCCACGTGCTATACAAGTGATTATATAACAAGAACAACAACAACAAATATTAACTTATACAAGAAGCTATGAACTTTGCACTCCTGTTGCTGGCACCTTTCAAAATTTAATTTATTGAGGAAAAGTGCAAATATTGGCCCACAATACACACACACACACAAACGAAAGCACAAATAATAACACAAACACAAACACAAAAACAAACACACAACGCTGTCGTTATCGGCATCGCGCTGGTAGCGAACTGTTTGCAAGTAAAAATGTATAGCGCAAAGTTTGCGCCAACTATGGGAATTTAAGTGTTTGTGTTGCTGTTGCTGCAGGGCGACGACCAGCCTAAAGTCAACTTGGCGCAGTTATTACATTGTAGCATCGTGCAAGACACTCACCTGCAATTTTGCTGTCATAAGCCACGCCAACGCCGCAAATTCCATTATCTCGCGCGGCGGCCACTTCGCCGGCACAGCGAGTGCCATGGCTGAAACGAAAGAGGACAGACACGAGAGATGGTCAGACAGGTGCTGATTGGTTGGTTGGGCCGATGCCAATGCAAAAGTTTGACATTAGGAAATGAGAAAAATAGTTGACTGTCTGTGGCTGTGAGTGTTGCTGGTCGATAGAGTATCTGCGTATTGGTTGCTGTGTGGCACTTTGAACTTAGCACAACGAACGGATTAGCTCACCTATTGAACCAGTCGTCGGTGTAGCGCGGATAGGGAAACGGATCGTTGCTGCTGAAATCGTAGCTGGCCTCGGCGTTCTGCAAGGACAAGAGACAAGGATAATATGTAAATAGTTAGGTATGCAAATATCATGAAGCGACCCGAAATGACAAAGTGAAATGTGTATTGACAAAGCGTGTTAGCGTTTTCAATTTGCGCCCCACTGAAGTCGCATCGCAAAAAAACCTTCGCAGAGCGCATCCTGCGAGAGCAACGGGGCGAGGCATGATAAGGCGATGATTTTCAAATCGCATTAAGCGAATACCTGCAAGGCAAGGCTCTGCATAGTCGCAGATGAACAAGTAAGAGCCAAATAAACGATAAAAGCGGATTCGCGCTGGCACTCGAACGCCTTTGAGTGGCGACCAGCTCGCACCAACAATGCCATTAAGCCGATTAGAGCCCTGCAGCGCTATGGAATCGGTGAGGCGGCAGCTATTTGGCCAAAACGCTCTAACGAAGTGCGAGCCATGTGACTGGTATAGGTCCAGGCGTGCTTTGAGTGGCGCTTTAAGGACATTTCCGAAAAGTGTTTAACATCTGTGACAAATTAATTAGATACAAAGTGAAGGATTCGAAGGAACATTTTGGCATTACTCAAAAATATTGAGTTGGAAAAATCAGTTGGTTTTTAATGCATTTTTGAACCCAGAAGTCTGTCAGAAGTGAATACAATCAAAATGTACTGAACTCTATAGGTCCACATTTTTGTTTTTTGATAGAAAGTTATAAAATGATTTTTTTGTTATTTTTTAGAAAAGTTTCTGAAACTAATTGAACGTTGTGGAAGCATTGTTTGGTTGATAACACTACTCGACACGAAAAATGCTCTTAAAAATAAAAGTATTTTTTAGACTAATCTTCGGCTACTGAACACGAAACTGAAAATCAAAAAATTTTCTTAAGAAGCGTTTTCGAAAAATCTTCGAAAAACTCGTTTTTTTCCTCTTATTTCAGTTATGAGCACATATCTCGTAAACCAACCATAAACCAAAACCAACCAGAACTTTGAAATATAAAAAAATTTAGATGTATGAATCTACAGACTGAGATCCAAAACATTTATGTTTTGCATACCTGACATATTTTGGTGCTGAAAGTTAAAAATAGAAAATTTTGTTAAAAGGAGACAATTTGTCTCTTTCATTTGATACCCATATCTTCATCATTGCACAATCGCAAATATTAAAAAAAATATTTGAAATATGTATGTCCTTAAAATTTTAAAGTCCTTTAAAAAGGTTTTTGGGTCAGAAAATGAAAAACTGACTATGCCAGGATATTATAAATGACCTCTAGTTTCACGTCTATATCAACATTTGGATGGGTCTCCGAAAAATTAAAAAATTTTTCGCACGGTGTAATAAATGAAAAGTTGGTGTTTTCACTCCGTGCATCATAACTTTGTCATTTTTCTTTCAATTCTATTGATGTTAGGCTCAATATTTGCTCAAATAATATATATTTCATCTTAGATTTTAAAAACAGAGGAGATCATTTATTTTATCTATAAAAAAACGATTCGAAAATGTATAATTTTTGAAAATGGTCGAAAAATTCACTTTTTTACAACTTTCATCGTCAGTAACTTCCCCAAATCTCATCTGATTTGGACAATCGATATATCGTGGGCCACTTGTGTTAGTCGGATGGTTGGTTTACGAGATATGTGCTCATAACTAAAATAAGAGGGAAACAACGTGTTTTACGAAGATTTTTCGAAAACGCTTCTTAAGAAAATTTTTTGATTTTCAGTTTCGTGTTTTAGGAGCACGCGATGAACCCATTTTTTGTCGAGTAGTGTAATAAACTTTGTTTGTTTGATTTTTTTGGATAAAGTTAGACAATTTGTGTTGTGTGGTTGAGCCTATAATTTATTTGTTTTTGTTGGAAAAGTTATTGAAGCTAGTTTTGAGGTGTTGAAGCATTGTTAAGTTGAGAATAGAATTTTCTTAGTTTTCTTGGAAAAGTTACTGAAACTAGTTTCGAGGTGTTGAAGCATTGTTTAGTTGAAAATACAATTTGTTTGTTTTTGTTGGAAAAGTTATTGAAACTAGTTTTGAGGTGTTGAAGCATTGTTTAGTTGAGAATAGATTTTTTTTAATTTTCTTGGAATAGTTACTGAAGCTAGTTCCGAGGTGTTGAATCAATGTTTAGTTGAGAATATAATTTGTTTGTTTTTGGTGCGAAATGTTACTGAAACTAGTTCCGAAGTGTTGAAGCATTGTTTAGTTGAGAGTAGAATTTTCTTAATTTTGTTGGAAAAGGTACTGAAGTTGTGAAGTGTTTAAGCATTGTTTGGTCGAGAAAACAATTTGTTTGTTTTTGATTGGAAAATTTACTGAAGCTAGTTTTGAAGTGTTGAAGCATTGTTTAGTTGAGAATTTAATTTGTTACATTTTGTTGGAAAAGCTACTGAAGCAAATTTCAAGGTGTTGAATCATTGAGCAGCATGAGTTGGGTGTCCTGGACACCTCCTGAGAATGGAATCCATAAAAACCAGACTTGATCATGAATGCCATTAATATGTCATACAAAATCATTAGTTGCAGTAAAAGGACAATAAGCCAATTCAAGTGTCACCTTTGACCTTTTCTCGCATAGCATTAACAAACAGTAAAATGGCTGCTGCGTACACAGGTTCAATTACGCTCGAAACGTGCATCTGCTAGTCCATGACAAATACGAAGCAAGTACACTTACACAAAAGCAACAATAACAACGATCAATTTTCTACAGTGCGCAGCAGTTATTCAGCAAATTTCATCACGTACCATGTCAATGAGTAGTCTTAAGTCGTATTTAAATGTCATCGAAAAGGGTAATAACGCGGCGCGCAGGTGGCAACGCTGGTGCGCACACTTGTACCACATTTGTCACCTGACTGACTCTCTGAATGTGTGTGTGTGTGTGTGCTAAGTGCAAATTCGCGAAAAAGATACCGTCACGATGCTTGCACATTGTTGTCGTTTTTGTTGTTGTTACTGTTATTGTTGATGTTGTGTATTTACGCACGACAATTGTCAGCACTTGTGTGAGTGAGTGAGTGATAGCATGTGAAAAGGATACCTTTTTGTTGGCACTAATGCGTCGCTTGTGTGGCGATTTGTTGAAGCGTATTGAGCGCAGCTAATGGCAAAGTCATGAAAATATTTAAAACATTTCCAACACAGTTTTGCACAACAAAAGAATTAAACGGTAGGCAGGGTAGGGTAGGTAGGGATTTTCAATCAATTCCGCATATATTTATGTCAAGTAGGAATAAGGAATATAAAGTTTTTATATACCTACTAAAGTTAAAAGTTATTCAAAATTTGCACCTAGAAGTTGAGAAAATGTTCAAAGGATATGCAAATGGAGCCAAAAGCTATGAACTATTAAGGAAAACCCAATTTTTTTAACTTCAAGTCAGTCAATGCTTCAAAAGACTTGCAGACAGAGCCGAATCTATGGAACTTGTGGTTATCAAAAAAGTTATGAAATATTTAGGAAAAATTAGTGGTTACCTCAGCCAAATTGAGACACACTATTGTAATGGCATCAGATAATTATTGTGACTTCTTGAAGTCAGTCAATGCTTCAAAGGACTTGCAGACAAAGCCAAATCCAAGGAACTGGTGGTTACCAAAAGTGCAATGAAATATTTAGGAAAAATCAATGCCATTTAGTCCGGCGTTAGTCAAAAAGACTGTGTGTGTATCTTGTGTTGGCATCAGAGAACTCTTGTGAATTCAAGTTAAGTAGTCAAACGTTTCGAAAGACATGAAGAAAAAGTCAAATGCAAGGAACTTTTGGTTTTGAAAAGGCCAAACAAAATTTCAAAACAATTTCAAAAATGCCATCTAGTGCAATGTTAACCAAGTAGACGCACAACAATAGCATTGTTATGATATCAAAGAATTCTTGTGACTTCTTAGAGTCACTCAGTGCTTCGAAGGACTCAAATGCATGGAACCAATAAGGCTGAAAAATATTTTAGCAAAATCAATACCATTTTGGATCAGTGTTAGCCAAGTAGATATACACTATTTCAAAGTGGTCGGAAAATTGTTGTAACTCGAAGTCAGTCTATGCTGCGAAGGACATGCAGAGCGATGCAAGTACGTGGAACTTGTGATTAAAAAAAAAAACAAAGCATACGAACAATATAAGGAAAACATATAAAAAGAAGATGTTTGTGTATCTATCGTTCAATGACATTCAAAAACCACACTGTGTAGTCGGAAAATTTTTCAAAGGACATGCCGAGAGAACAAAATTCGTGGAACTTGTGGTTACCGAAGAGGCTAAAAGATATTTAAAAAAATTAATTCGTACTAGTTTGAGGTTAGTTCAATAGACATTCACTATTCTGACGTGGTCAGAGAGTTCGTATGACTTAAAATCACTTTTCGAAGGAGAGGCAGACAGAGCCAAATTCACAGAATTGAACTGATACTCATTGAACTTTGACTCAATATATAAAAAATACTAATGTTAGAAACACACAATTCTGACGTGCGAGACTGAGTCACAAGAAATCTGTGACTTAGTCTCTGAGTCAGTCCACACTGCGAAGGACATGCAGTTGTAGAATTAGAATTTGAAATATTTAAAAGAAAACTTTTCAAACTACACTCCACAATTCAGCCTTGATTCAAATCCACACGCAACTGTCAACAAATTGAAAAATTTTCGTCCAGTGCATGTCCTGCCACGATTAAGATCGAGTTTTCTGCAACGATTCATGTTGTGCACGAATCTTTACAGAAGAATAGAAGCATTTTAAATTGATTCTGAATAGTGGTTTTAAATCTTTTCAAGTTGGCCCAATGAGTTTATAAGAGAATTTTTTTAATTTTAATTTAATTTTTTTAATGACTTTCTGATTTGCAGTCCAAAGCTCTAACCACTGAGCTTTAGTGCCTACAGATGCAAAGGATTCCTCGCAATCGTTTCACACAGTATTTCAATGTTATTATTCGACACAGATTTATTGAACACTTTCGGAATATTTTGAAATATTTTATAGCTTAAAATAAATAATTAAAGTGTCTGCATGAAATTAGTTAGTTACTAATCGTTCAACTGTCAATTTTCCATGAAAATTAAAAATTTTCATTTCAAGCCAATTTTTAGAAAATCAATTAATCATTCAACGTTCGCTTCGCTCAAATAACGACGCCTTGTTTTATAGGTCACAGAGTGGGCCATGTGAGCAACAACAGCGCTGCCACATGCACAGAACACAAATCAATTAAATTGTTGGTAATTCACTTATGAGCGCTTTTGTGTTGCGGCCTTTTCATTTATGACCAAACACAAACATACACACACACACACTCGTACAATATTTATACGCGCGTTTTGTGTTGGCAGGCTTTCAGCTGCGAGCTCAACGAGCTGCGCGCGTTGTTATTGAAAATTAAATAAAAAAATATCATAATAGCCTTTCAAACGCGCCCAATTGGCATTTTCCTAATGCACGCAACAATGTGACCGACATAAATAGCTATAATGTGTACTAATTATTTCCACTTACGTAATTGAATTTCAAATCTGGATGCATGTAGTCCACACCTGCAAATGGAAAACATTTCAGAATTTATGATTACAACAATTTCACTGGCATTTATGATTGGCTGTGAATGCGGTGCGCACTTACCGTCGTCCATAATGGCCGTGGTTACGTTCTTGCCGGTTATGCCCTGATCCCAGGCCGCCTGCACATTCAAGTCCAGTCGCACCTTACCGCCATTTTGGCCGGTGTTCTTCAGGTACCACTGCAGCGGAAAGTAGGGATCGGTGGGCTCAACGCCGACAACACTCGGCTGTGGCCCGTACGCGGTGTCAAACTGAAGGCCATGTATCGCCGGTATGGCGGGTCGAAGACCGCGTTTCACGCGCTTGAAGCCCGGCTGCTGAACGGCGGTGTGTATCTGTGCGGGAAGAATAAATATTATTGATAGTTGTAAATGTAAATGTTTTGTAAATGTTTTAGTTTGGTGTAGTGAGGCGCAGTTAAGGGATTCATTACAAAGAATGAAGTGATTAAGGTCAGAGGAAACTTTAATGTGGGAAACTATCGAATAACACTACTCGACAAAAAATACGTTCATCGCGTGCTCCTAAAAACAAAAGTATTTTTTTGGACTAATCTTCGGCTGCTGAACACGAAACTGAAAATCAAAAAATTTTCTTAAGAAGCGTTTTCGAAAAATCTTCGAAAAACACGTTTTTTCCCCTCTTATTTCAGTTATGAGCACATATCTCGTAAACCAACCATCCGACTAACACAAGTCATTCAGAAGGTAATTAACTAACCTTTCCAACGATATATCGATTGTCCAAATCAGATTTGGATTTGGGGAAGTTACTGACGATGAAAGTTGTAAAAAAGTGAATTTTTCGACCATTTTCAAAAATTATACATTTTCGAATCGTTTTCCTATAGATAAAATAAATGATCTCCTCTGGTTTTAAAATCTAAAATGAAAGATATATTATTTCAGCAAATATTAAGCCTAACATCAATAGAATTGAAAGAAAAATGACAAAGTTATGATGCACGGAGTGAAAACACCAACTTTTCATTTATTACACCGTGCGAACAAATTTTTTTTAATTTTTCCGAGACCCATCCAAATGTTGATATAGACGTGAAACTAGACGTCATTTATAATATCCTGCCATAGTCAGTTTTTCATTTTCTGACCCAAAAACCGTTTTAAAGGACTTTAAAATTTTAAGGACATACACATTTCAAATATTTTTTTAAATATTTGCGGTTGTACAATGATGAAGATATGGATATCAAATGAATACTAGAAAGACCGGAACTTGGTATATCCACTGATGTCTCGAAAAGCATATATCGGAATTGGCTAATTTTTTGCAATTCAAATGTAGAACTCGATAAAAAAAAGAAACGAACAGTCACTAACGCAAAAGTTGAGAGAACAATATAAAAGAAAATGCAGCCATTTAAAAATGCAAAACCGTTACAATGAACGCACCGGTCCTTCTTAATAGTACAAAATTTTGTCTTGAAAATGATTACTGATTTTATTTTAAAACGAGTTTTATAGTCGAGATGAGATTTAGTGCCACACTTGAACATCATTTGCTTAGAACATCTTTGAGCCAAATGTTGCTGAAAGACTGATGCTGGAATATTCCAGGGAACTGAGCGGAGCTCGCTCAGCAGCACGACTGAGCAGCTACGAGAATAAATGGCAACGCTTGATATCCTTTAACCTCTAAACTTTGTATTCATACAATGTCCATTCTAGAAACTAACGTAAGATGTGCTGAAAGCAACACAGGATTTTCTGCGCGCCAACCTTTAATTTTAATCATTCTCTCTCTCTCGACTTTTCTCACTAAAAAGGGACCAGATGAGAGCCATGATTGGTGTTCTGACGGATTATTGTGTAACTGGAAGCCACGCAAGATGGTTTGCTTTCAAATGACTTCTGTCGAAGCTGTTTGGACGAGGAAGAGAAAAAAGCGCACTTCAACTTCTACGAAAAGCAGAAAGACTCATCTGGGCTATTTCTGCTTCCAAAACGTAGAGCAGTGATGAGCATTCGGGTACTCGCGACCAGCAAGTAGCAAAATGGGACGATGGAACTATTCGCAGTCTTATTTACTTCGTAAGTTGCTTAAACTGGGTTAGTGAGTAAACGATCTTACTTAAGTTCGATTGTTTGTGGGTAAATGGGCATCGCCTTGGAGCAGCCACTCCTATCTTCCTATCGATTCAACAACTCAGGCAGTGGCAACCGCAAAGGTTTAATAAAAAGTTGGAAAAATTTTTGAAGAGGCTATGTGTTGATATTGAACGACATAATACCATCGAATACGGATTGCAAAGTCTGACTTGAATCAATTTACACTACATTTTGATTTTTGCTTTGTAGAAACCCAAAAGCTGACAGCCTCACAACTCCCATTGTACGGGAGACGCCCTCTGCTAGTAATTTTCTGAACCTTAATGAATTTTGTATTTTTTGTACTACATAATGTTGCCGATCGCTGAATAAATCATTCAAATCGGTTCAGTAGTTTCTGAGATACAATGTTTCCACGCTTCCACAGTTACAAGTGAGGAGCCAATTCCATAGAAAATGGCCAGTTTTGTATGGCAGCCCCCTTAAGACTTGGAGATTGTGGATAGGTATGTTTGGAAGAAACATTCGGAAAGAAAAATAAATGAATGTCGGTCTTACATTTGACACATCTGGGAACAACCTGGGAGCAGTTGGAGCCTATTTTATAAAATAGATAATTTTGTATGGGAGCCCCATTAAGAGTTGGAGATAGGGTACAAATATGTTTGAAAGAAATGTTCAGTAAGAAAAACGAATGGGGGTCAGTCATAGATATTAACCCTCTAAGAGCAACTTGTGAGCAGTTGTGGTGCAATTTGCCAAATTTTCCAGCTTTTTTTGAAAATGCGACGCTACTTAACCGCACTCTAGCCCCAAAATTTTTAGGCTCATGTACTTTTTCACCAAACCGCAAGAAATAAGCGGTTCTTCTGCATCGAGAACCCATTATTAAGAATCTCCATACAACACTAAATCATGTCTAATGGTCATTGATATTTAGATACAGGCAATTATTTAACAAATTTTATAATTATTCAAACACGTGGCTCCAATTTATGTTATGTGTCATTTAAATTTAACCTGTAAAATAAATTCTCTAAAATTCTAATTTATTTCTGTTCTTTTAATAGCTTTTGAAATACATTCTTGCAATTATTGCATATTTTATGTCACTCATACGTCTCGTGTTCCTTGTTCACTCCTCTTGGGAGCATAGGGCCTACGCAAGACTCTTTGCCTTGTGTTGGTTATGTTTTTCTGTCAAGGCAAAAAAATACGCCTCGTGTTACAAACACTGAATTCTTTGCGCAATAAGCCAATTTGAATTAGAAATATTTAATAATAATAACGCACATGTTAAATAATGCTTTAAATTTTTGTTATTATGAATATGTGGAATAATTCATTCTGATTGCATGAATGTTACTTATACGACCCGTATGCCAGTATTTGTTCTCAAGCACAGTTAAACAACTTAACATTTCCATCATATTTTACTACATGAATCTTGACAATTTCAGTTGATATTTAAAGCTTGCGACCATTAATGGCAAGTCGAAAGTTTTTTTTAATCAAATTTGAATCACCATTTCAGTGCGCTCATTCGTGTCGACTAAAGATACTCGATGTTGGATGCAGCGAGCGTCAGTGAAGTGGAAATGACCATGAAAAAGCGCACTGACTATATGAGCTAAAAAAAACACACACACACACACATATACATACATACAACATACATTCATATATGTAAATGTATGTTCTGTGTGTAAACTATGATTGACGTACAAGCGCGCAAGTGTTGAGGAACGATGTTAAAATGTAAATGTCATATGACGCTCACGCACACAGTCGAGTACAATCAGATTTGCATACATACATATACATGTGTAGGTGTATTCAAGACTTGCGCTCAACAGGCTGCCTACCCAGGTACATACTTAAGTACATAAGTACGTAGGAATGTGTGTTTGCCAGTGTCTGTTCATATTTGTGCCGACGGGCAAAAGTGCTGATTGTGAGACTCTACGCAGCGCCAGCGCCAGTAAATATGCAAAAGCACGTACCGAAACTTGCTTTAGCTGGGCAAATTGGCGGAGAGCGGGCTGACAAGCTGCAGTTTGCTCATTGTTTTTGTTGTTGTTGTACTTGCTGCTCAGTTGTTTCACTTCACTTCCTTTGCTTCGATTTGCAATTTGGATTTCAATTGAAATTTTATTGCTTGCGGTTGAATTAGTAATTCAGTTCGCATTCGCATGCCATGCACAAACATCAACAACCACAACAACAACGCCAATGGCGGCAGCAATAACAGCAAAGCATTAGCAATATTAGATTTCTGGCCTGATAGGCATTGGAAAGCCGAATGCAGCTGCATTTCGTAGCTCAGAGAAATTAATTGCACCGCAGGGGATTAGTGTGTGCCAATGCTACAAATAATGTGTTTGTGTGTGTTAGTGATTCCTATACATTTTTTTTATTTATAAGTTTTGCAACTTTAAGACATTTGAGACGCTTTTGGAATAAATTTAAGTGCAAAAAAAGTAAGCAAACTTTTAGATTACTTTTGTAGGTGTAAGTTCGTGTGCCATGCAACGAAAGAAATATTTTTTTTAAATTTTGACAATTTATTTTTTTTAACATAAAAGCAAAGCATAACTTTTAAATCGAAAAGTTTATAGATTGCTCTCAAAAAGAGAGTCTTTTATTGCTTACATCCTCAGGTATAAAAAAGACTCAAATTACTCAAAAGCTTCCCAAAGGGAAAGGAAATCCTGTGCGTATAGGTATCGATTATTGATTTTAAAGTCTTCTATTAACAGAGATTTGAGTCAATTTATAAAAAAAAAAATCGCGACACTCGGGGGAGATTAATGGGTTTTTGACAGTACTTTTTGATTTTTGCTTCGTAGAAACCCAAAAGTTGACAACCTCACAACTCTAATTGCTTGGGAGACGCCCTCTGGTGGTGATTTTACGAATCTTATTTAATTTTGTATTTTTTGTACTGAATAATGTTGCCGATCGCTGAATAAATCATTCAAATCGGTTCAGTAGTTTCTGAGATACAATGTTTCCTCGCTTACTTCCTCCACATTTACAAGTGAGGAGCCCATTCCATAGAAAATGGCCAGTTTTGTATGGCAGCCCCCTTAAGACTTGGAGATAGCGGGTAGGTATGTTTGAAGGAAATATTCGGAAAGAAAAATAAATGAGTGTCGGTCTTACATTTGACACATCTGGGGGAAACCTGAGAGCAGTTGGAGCCTATTTTATAAAAACGATCATTTTGTATGGCAGCCCCATTAAGGATTGGAGATAGGGTGTAAATATGTTTGAAAGAAATGTTCAATAAGGAAAACTAGTGGGGGTCAGTCATAGATTTTAACCCTCTAAGAGCAACTTCTGAGCAGCTGTAGTGCAATTTGCCAAGTTTTGCAGCTTTTTTATGAATTTTGACCGCGACTTAAACTGTAAGTATATGCTTAAACTGTAAGTATATGCTTAAACTGTAAGTATATGGGTATAGCTAGAACATCTTCAACACTCACCAGCGGATGACTCTTCAGAATGCGCGTATGCGAGATGCTTCTTCTTGAGCGCGCATGTGGCAATGTCCTGTGCTTGAAGTGATATTCGTGACCATTTCCGCCGACCAGCTGCAATTGGAACAAAAACAAAACCACACAAATTATGTCATTTAATTAAGTCAACATAATTTCATTAGTGATTACAAAGCGCAAAAATGCTTCATTAATAACAATTCCGACACGGCGCGCACAGACTGAAATTCCACTAAATTGGCACTGTTTCCGCTCGAGCGTAAGCGAGCAAGAGAGCAGATATTTCACTAGAATCGCCCTTTGCTGTTGGGCCCTAATTAGGCGCATTACGTCTATTGCGCACTTAATTCGCATTGCCACTCGCTTTTGTGTGCGTTCGCCCTCCACACACGGCCAACGCGACGACTCGAAATTTCAAATCGTAAATTTACCATAATTGAGTTTGGAGAAGCAGTCGAGCGGCTGGCAACAGCGGCCTGCATATAAATTGCGTTTTAAATTACTTCGATTGGCGCACGACGGCGCCCAGCAATTGTAATTTTCTGTCCTTGCTGTCGACTTGCGGCTGGCGACGCACATTGGGAGAAAACAGGCAAAAACGCTTGCATCGCCTGTTTTGAGCTTTAGAATCCATAGTTTTGAGCTAGAGAACTGAAATTTCGCTATTATCTTCAGGATTCCTCAGAGAATTGTATGGTGTGTTTTTTTTAATTACCCCTACCAGGAGCTGGTACCCTACAGTCGGAAGTTAAGAGTTTTAGAAATATGCATAATCAGAAGCAAAAAAAATAAGTCAATATTTTGGTAGCTGATTCACGTAGAAGATCAAAAATAAAGTTACACGTGTTTTAGGGTTTTTTAATTTGAGCACTTTTTCGCAGCACGGTTTATGGTTTCCGAATGTATAACGAAAAATTTTATAATTTTGGAAATAAAAAAGAAAGAAAGAAAGAAAGACGCTTACTTTCCATACAGACTTTATTTTTAACAATATTAAAATAGGCTAAAATTTTGTTGTCATGCATTAAAATGTTCTTTAGAGACACTTAGCCCACTTTTATAAAAGTAGGCAAACTCTTTCTCAAAAAAAAATCTAAACTATTCATTTACTTTTATATAGCACGGAAAAGGTTAACTGACAAGTATAACTTTCCTCACTAAAAGTTAAAACAATAACTTATTATGTATCTCAAGGGGTTAAAGAGGCATGTCACACCTATTTCCAGACAAAAATATCCCTAAACGGACGGCAAATATTTAGAAGTTCATACACCTAATTCTGTTTTTACACGGTCTTTTTTTTTCACGGTTTTGATTTAACACGGTTTGAAAATTTAAAAATTTTAAATTTTTCGTGCTAAATGGAATAAAGTTTTGTAAAAAATTCAAAATTTTTTAATTTTCAAACCGTGTTAAATCAAAACAGTGTAAAAAAAGACCGTGTGAAAACAGAATTAGGTGTATTTTGAAAAATATCTTTATATGGCAACCCTGTTAAAAAATAGGCAAACCACGCCCATTTTAGGCAATATGTTGTTCTCATGATTTTCAAAGTGTTTGCACGAAATTTCAGTTTCGTGTCTCAACTTTTTCGAAAGCTATTATGAATACCTTCCATCAGACAGACGAATTGGAAGACATATTAACAGACGGACATAGTTAAATCAATGCGATCTATATATACATATCTCAATTCTATATATTTAAATACATATTTATTCCTTTCAACACCAGCCTTGCTGTTTTTCATACGTCATAATTTTGCTCACCAATTAAAAATATATCGTTGCTCACCAGAACTGAGTACAAAAAGTTCTTGGGTTGGCATGCGAAAATTGCTCGCATTCATTTTTACGCAGAACTACGTAGATAAGTTTGTTACCGTCATTTAGCTGAATGTCCCACCTAATCAGTGTATAAGTATTTCGTGGAATGCTGTGGAATCTCAAAAGTTACAGTCCAGAGAAAATCCCGATTTTTCTCATTTTTATCAAAAAATTAGGCAAAGGTTAATTATGCTTTTTTCTGTCAAAATAAACATTTCTGAAATAAAATTTTTTGATATATTAAGGGAGTGTTCCCGTCTAGAATGCCGATTTTAGGCTGTTTTTAAAACAAATTATTTTGGAGCTACAAGGCAACATGCAATATTCTGGTTTTTTGCTTGTTGTTCCTTATTATTTGGAGAACAGAAACTCATATTTGTGTCAAAACATTTTATTTTCTAAGTACAAATTTTCAGTGGTCAATGTGACCTTGTCACGCTGATTTTCAGTGCTGGCCGATAAGAAATTTCGGGAACCAGTAATCTGAAACAGAAATGGGTATGCAATTATTAATCTGCAATAAATTCCGCGGATGCTAAACCACAGTTTTAGTCAAAATGTTGATTAGAAACAAAATGGTGGCCATATGAAAAAAAATTGTCCAGTTTTGCCACCTTTTTTTACCTTTAGAGTGCTTGAAAATATATTTAACAATAATTTTTTGATGAAAACTTTGGTTTAGCATCCAATGAAAACTATCTATCAAAATTTCAAGTCGATACCTCTCATAGTTGCTGAGAAAAGTTATCGGCCAGTACAAAAAATGTGGTTTCGAGAAAAACGCGATTGAAAAACGGCTTTGGGGGGTGATAGTATATAGTATAAGGTATAATAAAACGCAAAAAAAAAATCGATTTTTTCAAACTTCTACCCGGGAACACCCCCTTAATTGCTCAAATATCGTAACCCCACATGTGAAAAATTATGGGATTTCATTAAAAAAAAAGATTCTACGGCCATCTGAAGACAGCCTTGTTAACGATATTTTGCTAGAAGTGAAAATAATATAATAAAGGCCGTAAAGTCCAGGTCACGGGATGAAGAGACTTGAAAAGTTGATTTTCTATCTGGCTAGTGCATCCGTATTACGACAAGTAAAAAAAAATTCAGATTCGCAACTTTTGAATTTGCTCCAATTCGAGCGTGTTTGCCTGTTTTTTCCCAATGTGCAACGATTGCCGCTGCCGAAATGCGTATCCGGTTTCGTTGTGAACTTTCAACTTTTGCTCGACTGCCGCTGCGGCTTAATGCCTTAATTTTTCACTGCACACTGCGTCAGCTTTGGCTCGAAATGTGGCGTGTGGCAGCGGAGCGACAAAAAGCAGTTGCTGCCATTTGGAGCAAGACTGTGTCCGGGAAGCGGCAATGAAAGCAAACGAATAATGAAATTGCCACATTCACACCAAAAGTTATACACAATAGCGCTGCTCGAATATGAACTGAAGCTGTTGACGGTAGATGAGAGCACCACTAACTCAACGAGCATTGGGAGCGCTGGGAGCAGCTGTCACGCTGGTGGCAAGGGGCAAACTGCAGCCACATACATATTCCCTAACCGACACTAAAAACTTTCCAATGTGCGAGTTAATTAAATGCCTGCACACGAGGATTATGGGATTTTAATAGGTCGATGCATGGGGTACGTTTTGGACCCGAGGAAACATTTGGCAAAATTGATGGGAAATTTATGGTTATTTGGCAATTAATTTGTCAAAATCTATTGCACGTTCAGCTGCCACCAGAGATGAGGCTGCTCAATAAATTATGGTTAGTTATTTGTTGGCCGTTTAGTTTGGCAGCAAATCGTATGCAAGGCCAAAAGTTTTCGCTTTCGTTGGCCATGTCAAAGTCGATGTGTGTATGGGGAATCTGTCATGAAGTTTAAGTGAAAATGAGTAAGTAACCTTTAACGTTTGGCTTTTGTACTTAAGGTCTTTGGGTTTGAAGGAATGATGGCCATATTATTATATATATTTACATTCATATACCAAACGTTTATTAATAACTTTGTTATTAAACTTTGCCTTCAAAAGTAGCTTATTTGCAAATGAAAATGGAAAATTAGGAGCATGGCAAACTTTTGGTTTAACCCACACACACTAAGCGAATCTCTAAATAAATGTTGAAAATTGTTTTAAAATTGTGTTTATGTAGACAGTCAAGTCTTAGTTTTGTATGTCTTGAGTAGAAGTGTGCCATGTTGAGGTCTTCAGATCTCAGTGATTTTTGCACCCAATTCAACTCTTTCTGTCTTAATAGAATCACATATTTCTCTGTCTTCTAGATGACCTTTAACCTTACTAAAATTACATTTAAACTTGCAAAAAAAAGGGTGCTAACAACCAACTAAGTGGATCCCAACTCTTTATGTGCCTTTCGCTCATTTATGAATAGTTAATCATTCAACGAGCGCAGCGACCCAAGGATAATGTATCTTTTTTTGGTGCGTTTGCAAGGTTTGGCATTTTTCATTTTCAAAGGCATTAATTTTCGCCTTTCAGACATTTGTTTGTGTATAAAATACGAATGTATTTGTCTGCTATAGTCCTCTAACAATGCACCGGCCGCCATGAAAGACAACTTTGTTGAGCATTTATTCGTTCTGAATGGCTTTTATTCGAATGAAACCAGCCGAAATGTATTCATTTCTTTGCAGTATTATTGTAAATTTATTTTGTTGGCGTGAAAACATAGAAATAAGCAAGAAATAAACCTTAGCTAAAGGTGTGCAAGTAGGGTTGCCAGATGAAAAGTTGCATGGAGAGGAAAATTGTTGAAAAATTGCAAGTCAGTTTTGATTGGAAAAATGTCATTGCAGAAGAGGAACGAAAATGGAAAACATGGCAATTAAAATGACCAATAAAGTTGCAATTAAATTATATTAGTTGTAAAAAAAATCAAGTAACAGACATTTTAGTAAAAGTCAGTACAATTCAGATTCATACATTCGTTGAAAGGATATATTGCAAACATTTACAAAATTGCAGCAAAATTTTAGGTTGAAATGTGTCAAGTGAAAATTTGAAATGTAAATAAAGAGGAGGTTAAGTTAGATAGGATTGGGTGTGTTCAGCACATGGCACACTTCCACTCGGAGGGAAAATTGGCCCATTGTAGATGCCTTCTGGCTTTCCTTTGAGTCAAACCTAGTTCGAGCTGTTAAAAAGAAGAAAGTGTGGCTCAAATTGAAGCTTTTGTCCTTTTGCAGTTAAAGATGAAGTGGGGGTCAATGTCCAGAAGCGGAAGAAAGGGGATGAGCTGTGTGGAAACTTGTATTCTCACTAAGGCTTAGAAAACATTATTTTAAAATAAAGAGTTCGTTTAGCTTTAAGAAAAGAGCTTCAATGTTCATTCAAGTCTACATCAAGTCGACATTCAAGTCTACATCACTAAGAACAGTGACGCACACAAAAATTAATTTTTGGCAGTGTTGCCAGATACCTGAAATAACTTTCTCCTAAATCTTAAAAAAATACTAAAATTTCCCCCCAAAAGTTAAAATAGTCTCCTAACTTTTTTTTATAATTTTCGTCATTTTAAAGAAATAAAACTTCTCATAAAAAAATAAAAATATATACATATATTTTTTTTAATGCAGCCGTTTTTTATTCATCTTCAGCTTAACAACAAAAACTTAACAAAAACAAAACATATAACAAATGAATTAAATAAAAAGTGCCATTTTTGGCGGGATTTGATTCTAACAGAAATAAGTGAGAACGATACAACGAACGAGAACAATAGGATTTTACTATTAAATTTATCCAAAAATCTCCTAAAAATCCACTAAGGATCAGAAAAATCTCCTAACATAAAATATATATCTCCTAAAATTTCTCCTAAACAATTCTTCCGCCTAAAAATTCTCTTAAAAGACCAAGAATCTCCTAAACCTAGGAGGAAATCTCCTGATCTGTCAACACTGATTTTTGGACGTATTCCACACACAACATACAATTCCGTACACAAAAATTTTTGTTGCCAAAGAAAAATATTTGAGGATTTGAACCCCCAAACGCGTCTTATGAGTGCCACTGATTTATGACACCATTTAGTAACTCTATGTGTAGCTTGAAATTTTAAATATAGCAATGAATATTAAATTTCCTTCCTTCCCTTAGGTTATCGGGATACTTTTAGTAGCCATTTGTGGAAATTGATTGATTTGTGGAGATTGACAAAAAAACACTTTTTTTCTGTTGCATGGAGTTTTTCCACTGTTTCTTACTAATTTGGGTGCGCTGATTTCGAATCTATCCTCAGATTTTTTCTAGCAGCTCTAGTTAGTGAGATATAAAAAAACTAAAATTAAAAACTTTGCATATAAAAATATGCAAAGTTTTTAATTTTTTTTGTTTCGAGCAATTCAAAATCTTTTTATTTTTTGCTTGTGTTTCAGACTAGAAATGTAACATATAAAAGAGCATATTTTGAGGCTCCTAATTTTTTAAGGAAATTTCACACATTTTGGTGAAAATGACTATTTTCACATTTACATTTTTGCTATTATTTCGATGCGAATGTATATTCCACCAAATAACTTGGCTGTTTTGTATTGCTTGATGTTTCTTCTTAAGATATTCATATACTTCGTAACTTGATTTATGAAACATCTGTACAATTTTCGCCATCAGAAAAAACGCCTTGAAATTCAATATTTTCCTACTTTGAAACCTTATTACAACGCAAATTTAGAACGCATAAAATTGATTAATGCCAAAAAAGATGGCGTGAGATGTTGTAAGTGCAACGATATAAAAATGTGTCGATGTCGATAGGATTATCGGTTCGGAAATGACAGTCGAAAATGTGAAAAAAGTCGAGGAAAATTCGTAAAAGTGGCACGCTCATTTTTTGCGAAAACTAGAGCTGTTACATAAAAACGGAGTATGGTTTTGAAATCAGTGTGGAAAAACGATTGCAACAGAAACGATGCAACAGACATGCTGTTGCGCAGTGTAATTTTCAATACATAAAAAGAGAAGTACATTTGGTTCAAGCAATCAAAAAAGAAGTCATGTCTTTCTTCATAATACCCACCACTTGGTAACCCTAAATGTGTAAATCGCTTCGGGCAGCCACAGCCGCAGCCGCATCCGCATCGCTGCTCCCTCAACATTCCAAGCGCGCTCACACTTTATGCTTTGCAATTTTCACCCACACACTGAAAATCACTACACAGACAACGCGCAAGTAAACAACTTTGTGTCGCGTCTTGCTGGCTGACTTGTGCTGCGGTGCCTTGCCTTAATAAGATATTTTTAAATCTTGTCAAATTGTTCGGCGCATATAAATAAATGAAATTTGCATTGCAAAATTATTGCTTTCATATTGAGTAAATGCAAAGTACCCAAATGCGCACAACAATATCGGTATGTGCGGTATGTGTTTGTGTGTGTGTGTGTATTGGTTCGCAACCCAATTTTAGCAATTTTGCGCGTTTCTGGCTTTCGTCCTTTGTACACGTCAATGCCGCCGCGCATATTTCAGACTTGGTGGCTTCAATTGGAAAATGCACATTGAAATTCACTCAATATTGACTGGCAACGAGGCGGCGTAGGCGTTTAACACTTTTGCCAGTTTGGCGAATTTCATTCATAAATTATGCAAATGACGATTAACATTTGCAATGTGTTGAGCTCTGCGCAAAGACCGACATTTGCGGCGTTTACACGTTTCGCACTTAGTGGAGCTGCTAATAGTGGCAACAACACCAACAATACAAACAACAACATAATGCCAGCACCAACAGTAGATAGTAATTTAGTTCAATTTTAACACGCAAAATAGTTAGTAACTTTGTTGGGTGGCAACACCCTGTATTGTGTACCCTGTATAGTGGTTATGTAAGTGTCCGATTTGCAACGATTTACAGTGCTTTGATTTCAATATCAATCGAAATCATTATGCAGCCAAGCCATAAATCGCAATTGTATTAAATTGCGTATACGCTCCGGTGGCCGCAACAAGTGACGCTAATTAACGCACCGACACGGCACTGCCATGCGTGATAATTGCGAAAATATGTACGGCGTTATTGATTTAATTGGCAGCGGACGGTCAGAACGGCTTAAGGCGGCACCAAAGGCGCAAAGCGAAACAGGCTGCCACGTTTCACGTGTTGCATGGGGCTTAACCATTTATAATGGCTTGACATGGAATTGATTTTAACGTTGAGCGATTAACTGACACTAATTATGCAAATGAATGTATTATATGTATGTATCTAAGTGTATAGATCTACACATACGTATTGATTAAGACAACTTTGCTAGGTGTTCTTTCTTAAAATTAATTAATTTACATAGACAAATTTGTTCATTAGCTTCGAACGATCTTTTTAAATAAATCATTCCATTCATTAGGTGGTTAAGTTATTTGCAAAAATTACCATACTATGTGTTGGTTAAGTTGTAACCAATCGACTTGCAATTCATTGCACTTATAACTGCGCCACAGCATCCAACTTAACATTAACCCTTTGCTATGCTACTTTGTGGACGTCTGCATCCTCTATGGTTGCAAGAATACATTTTTTTGTTGGTCTTTAGAATAGTTTGCAGTTTTAGGAAAAATACGAAATTAATAAACTGAATATTTAAGTTTAAAGAAGAGAAGTATACAGGTTTTTTTATGGTACATAGTGAAGGAAGAAGAAGCAGAAAAAATTAGAGAACTTTTAAATTTGACGTTTTCTTTCAATTTAGATACATTTTTTTTTTAATTTTGGTTGAAGTAAATGAAGAAATATTCAAATTTTCGTTATGCGTAAAAATTTTTATGTTTAAGTAATTATTACAGCCACAACAATGTGGTTGCTCTCATAGGAAAACACTCTAAAATACAGGGTCCGAGTATAAAAATTAAACAATTTCTTATGGAATGTTGCTAATAAACCACATAGAAGCCTAAAACGTAAAATTTAAAATTTTTACTTTCCCCAGTAAAAACCTGTAGCGAAAGGGTTAACATTAATTTAGCTACAAAGTCTTTGATGACTTTACATTTTATGTTAAAAGTATACTTGCAATAACAAATTAAGCTTGGCATGTTGTCAGATGCAACAATCAACTGCTGCATACTTTCAGGCTAAACATGAGATTCAACAAACTTAATTGCACCCTTATTCGAAGAAATTGTGTCTGCCTTTATTTAGAATTCTTATTAAATTCATGTTCATATTTGGCTCTACATTTCATTAACGTTTCTTGAAATTCACATTCTAAACATTGAAAATTTTTGCCCTAACTTGGAACTAATTAAAATTTAGTGCTGTTATTGGAATTTGTAATGAAAAATGCCAAACCTTTTGACCATTACTGTTGTCCATTTTTTTCAATTTTCACACAGATTCCTGTCATTTCCCACTGCCGAAATGCGCCCTGACAGATAATAAACAATTTTATTTGATATTTATTTATGGTCATCCAAAAAGATTAAATTTGGCCATTTCCCGTGCCAGCACTGCCAGTTGACGGCACTGCCAATCATTGCCTTATATGCGCGCAATAAAGCGAAATGCCAAAAAGTAAACGGAGAAATAAAAGAAATCGCCACCAATTTTTCTTCATCAAGGCATCCTCATCAATATCCATGTGCGCACAGCGGCAGACAAACACACGCGCGCCTCCTCCCACTCGCAACACCGCTCAGCGGCATCAACGCGCACGCACACACACACACATATTAGGAACTGTCACTTAAGTGCACATACGCACATATATGTATGTAAGTATGTATACTGTGTGTCCATACCAGAAAGGAAAAATCATTTCAAGTACCACACATTTTCTTTACTTTCGCTCTTTTCTCATCTCAGAGTGCAATAAAGGCGACTTTTATTATGACGCACACTGCGCAGACAAAAACGGATTTTCTCTTGTACGAGTATGCCCACAAATTTATCGGCGTTAGCCACTTGCTGGCCAGCGCTCATTGTTCGCTTCGACGCGCGCAGCATGGCCTGCACGTAATTAGTAACAATGGCCATTTGCTTTTCGATTCTTTGCGCTTTCATTATCGTTATTTCAATTGCACAGAAAGGATCACTTCTTGCGAAATGTTAATGTAATATTGATTCTGCGGAAAAAAAACGATGCCAACGAGATGCCTCGACGGACCGCAGATATGAAAGAAATATTGTGCGTGTTCATTTTTCTGCTGAAAACAAGGGTGTGGTGTATGTATGTTTGTGTGTGTGTGTGTGGGGGGTCTGTCTAACATTGCCATTGGCATTGGGGATTTGTTGAAATTGTAAAAGTCTCACATAAAGACGTAAATGTGGAACATTTCAATGTGGGTGAGAGCGATTTCCGGGTAAGGACATGCAGGCTTTTTCATTGCTGGAGTATGAATTCCTAATCAAAATCAGTAAGTTGCGCCATAACGAGATATAACGCAGATGTTTTAATGCGAATTTAAATTTTCAAATACTTGATGTCTTTTAAATTTTGTATAGTCTTTGCTTAGGAAAAGATACAAACTAATTCATTATTCCTAATTAATAGTAAAAAATTGTTAATTAGTATTTCAAAATTGATAATCAGTAATAAGCATTAAATAATTGATAATTAATAATAATAATTAGTGAATAATTAATAATTAATCACTGATAATTGATAACTAATAATTAATCATTAATAATTAATCGTTGATAATTGATAATTACTAATAAATAACTAGTAATGAATAACTGATTCTTAGTAATTGAAAATTAAAAACTAATAACTAATAACTAATTACTAATAACTAATAACTAATAACTAACAACTAATAACTAATAACTAATAACTAATAACTAATAACTAATAACTAATAACTAATAACTAATAACTAATAACTAATAACTAATAACTAATAACTAATAACTAATAACTAATAACTAATAACTAATAACTAATAACTAATAACTAATAACTAATAACTAATAACTAATAACTAATAACTAATAACTAATAACTAATAACTAATAACTAATAACTAATAACTAATAACTAATAACTAATAACTAATAACTAATAACTAATAACTAATAACTAATAACTAATAACTAATAACTAATAACTAATAACTAATAACTAATAACTAATAACTAATAACTAATAACTAATAACTAATAACTAATAACTAATAACTAATAACTAATAACTAATAACTAATAACTAATAACTAATAACTAATAACTAATAACTAATAACTAATAACTAATAACTAATAACTAATAACTAATAACTAATAACTAATAACTAATAACTAATAACTAATAACTAATAACTAATAACTAATAACTAATAACTAATAACTAATAACTAATAACTAATAACTAATAACTAATAACTAATAACTAATAACTAATAACTAATAACTAATAACTAATAACTAATAACTAATAACTAATAACTAATAACTAATAACTAATAACTAATAACCAATAACTAATAACTAATAACTAATAACTAATTACTAATAACTAATAACTAATAACTAATAACTAATAACTAATAACTAATAACTAATAACTAATAACTAATAACTAATAACTAATAACTAATAACTAATAACTAATAACTAATAACTAATAACTAATAACTAATAACTAATAACTAATAACTAATAACTAATAACTAATAACTAATAACTAATAACTAATAACTAATAACTAATAACTAATAACTAATAACTAATAACTAATAACTAATAACTAATAACTAATAACTAATAACCAATAACTAATAACTAATAACTAATAACTGATAACTGATAACTAATAAGTAATAACTAATAACTAATAACTAATTACTAATAACTAATAACTAATAACTAACAACTAATAACTAATAACTATTAACTAATAACTAATAACTAATAACTAATAACTAATAACTAATAACTAATAACTAATAACTAATAACTAATAACTAATAACTAATAACTAATAACTAATAACTAATAACTAATAACTAATAACTAATAACTAATAACTAATAACTAATAACTAATAACTAATAACTAATAACTAATAACTAATAACTAATAACTAACTAATAACTAATAACTAATAACTAATAACTAATAACTAATAACTAATAACTAATAACTAATAACTAATACCTAGTTAGTGATTAGTTACTAATAACTTATAATTAGACTAAAATTGCTGGATCTTAGTGTTCATGTTTCATGAAGGAAAACAACTTGTATGGTGCCACAAGAAAGAGAAAGTGATGTATCTTTACTGCAAGTCATTGGAGGCCCAATGCAAGTTCAATTAAATTGTAAGTCAACCCTAGCAAATCTCTGATATTATTTAATCTAAAGCCATCAAAGCTGCGAAGAAGTATCATTCATTTACATCTGAGGAAGCTGAGCCGTGGTAGGGAAGGTGACTTATAGTCTCGACTAGGAGAAAGTTGAGGTCCTTTCCAAATCTAATTGTCCCTGATGTCGCTATGGCCTGGTACAAAAGTAATATTTTTGTGCTTTAAATTGGCTAGTCGATGACCTGAAATGTAGGTGTAGTTACCTACATATCTTCCGCATATCTGGGTTAAATACTCATACATAGCTGTACTTATATACATTTTTTTTTAAATTCCATTACAAGATGATTTCCTTCTAGTCTCTAAACGAATTTGTAGCAGTCAGACGTGAAAGCTTTTCAAGTATCAACCAGAATTTTCTGCGTAAAAAGATTTTAGATTGCAGCAGCATTTAGTTGCATTTTCTTGAAAGGCCATTCGTAATTGGCGTCCTGGAGCGTGCTTTATTATTGGCCGTAAATGTTCAATGAGCACAAAATTTATCTGCTACTTGATTGATTTGTGCGCGTGGCCGTAATGCTATCTGGATGCGTTAAGCTTTATAGCTTTTTGGCCATCGTGCAACTGAGATTCCAGGCAAACGTTAATATTCAGAGTGTTGCCATCAATCACAGATGTTGTTGGAAAAACCAGAGAAAGCACAGCATTTGTGAATGAAAATATATATTTTTAAACAGATGCCTAAGTGACAATTTGAAATGCTAACTGCTTGCTTTATAAAACCATTTAAATGCTTTTCAAATGTAATTCAAGTACACAAAAGCCAGTCAAATCAATTAAATTCTTTGTTGTGCAATAATAAAAATTAAATTTCAAAGAGCTAGAGAACAGTAACATAAATACAGACAGACGCACATAAAGCAATAAAAGGTTCAAAGCAATAAAGGTCGCTTCACAGTCAAAGTCTGCACTTACAGGTGGATTGAAATGAGCTGCTGGAAGGTGTAAGAAATATGCGCAATGTGCATGTAAAAATAAAATATCCAATTTTTATGCTTCACTGGGCCAGACAGCTGTTTTGTATGGGGCCTAATAAATTTAGGTACGGCGCAAGATGGCGGCTACTTAAATAAATCGTATAACGTTAATAAATGAGCAAAACGTGTGCAGTGAGCCAAATTGCAGCAGCAAATTTAATAAATATAACAAATAGAAAACAATAAAATCAAAATACAATCTTGCTGAAATTTACGCATTTCTTCACACACACATACAAACATATACACACAGCCACGCACAAAAAAAGCGGAAATTGTGCTAAGAATCGTCACTTGTTGTTTGCACGAACTTTCGCAGCTTTGACAGGCATTTACATTTGACGATTCTGAAATTCATTAAATATATTTCCTTTCGGTGGCACAGCTGCGACTTCTTTGCAGAGGAAAATAAAATCCAAAAATATATAACAATATAAAAGTGCCATAAACTAATCAAAAGTCAGTGGCAGTGATACGCTGTGACGGCTGCTGGGCGATTATTGGCTATGTAAATATTGGCCAAATAAAGGCCAGCACAATTTTTTATTCGAAGCAAATTTCGACACAACTAATGTCGATGAAGCAAGGAAACATTTTAATAAAAATTAAAATGCGTTAAATTGATTAAACGCCAAATGTGCCAGCAAACACTCGAAGAAGCGCAAATTTTTGTGCCAACATCAGCGACACGATTGGTCACGCTGTTGCCTGTCACTGTCAAAACGCCACCAGCCTGTCACTTGTCACTTTTCAATGCCAAGCAATTTCAGTTCACGTCGTGAGTGACGAGTGACACTCGCCTGGCGCTCGGCACGTCGCTTATTGCCTGTCGATGCTTTTCCTGGTCGTTGTTGTTGGAAGACTTGCGTTCAATTCCGCTCTACAATTTGATTGTAAATTAAGTTTTTATGCTGATACGCCGTATTAGTGGAGGACTCGTTTGCAAGTGTGTGAGTTAGTGAGGGTTTTAGGCGCTTTACCGCAACGCCAAGAATTCAATTAATTTCCAGTTCATTGGCATCTGCCGCAGTCAATCAAATTGTGAATTTTATGCAAGCGACATGGCAGAAACAATTTTATTTTGCCAATAAATTTTGTTGTGTGCGAAAAAAAATCGATGCTGTTGAGGGGGAGATATCGAGAGGCAAATATTATCAGTGAGAGTTAAGTTAATTGAGAATCAATGTGACTGAGTTGTTGTTAATTAAACGTGCTGAACTTTGCTATCAATGACACTATACACTAAATATTTTCGATATATATGTATGTTGGGACAAACAAACAAATTTAAAAAATTGTCGTATATAAGAAATCTATGACAAAATTGTTAACTTTTTTATATTTTTCCCTTAAAAAACATTTGCTCTTGGGAGAAAAGAGTGACTAAGTGATTGAAAGAAATCACTTCCTATACAAACAACTTTCTGAGTAATGTTTAGAATTTTTTCCCCCAAAAAAGTTAGATATTTTGAAATAGATTGCTTTGTCAAGTGTTCGCAGATATGTGAGATTGTACTCGTGGGTCATGGGTTCGATTCACAATTAAAGCTTGGCCCATGCACTTTTCCAATTTTTCCTTCCTCTTATTATTTCCCAGTCCATCAACATTACACTCCCCGTTGAAAAACCGCCCTCCACTCGGCTCATCTCTGAATGAGATTTCCGAGCAGCAAAATGTGCATCTCTATTTTCTGGGTACAAGGACATAGAGGGAAACTGAATAGGCAACAAGCTGTCAAAAGCAACAATTAATTTAACTACACAGAGCAACCACCAGATGGCTCTATAAACAAACATACAGTAAGGCAAGACAAATCTGGCATTCGACCGATCTGAGCAGATCCAGAGAATTGATTCTATCAAACAAACCCTCAATAGGGATTGTCGTGGGAGTCATAACTGGACACTGCTCCATTAGTCAACACGCCAAAAGAATGCATCTGCTGTATAACACCGTGCGACAGCATTTTTCACACCGGAAAACATCCATATGGGCGTGAAACTAGAGGCTAAATATAGTAATACTGCGTACTTAGTTTTTCATTTCTACATCCTGTGTCCTTTTAAAAGGACTTCAAAATTTTTAAGGGGATAAAAAATAAAAAAAATATAAAAAATATTTAACCTCGTTAGAATATTTCGATATGTATATCAAATGAAAGAGGAAAAGTTCAAGAATTTAAATAAAATTGATTTTTATATATTTGTAAAAAAAGGAAATGAAAAAGGTCCTTTGAAAATTTTAATCCTTTATATCCTTGAAAATTTTTATATAATTTTCTTGAAAAGCAAGTATGTTAAAACCCAAAATCTCTTTGATCACGTGTCATATATAAATATATATAAATATATATATATAAATTTTCGAGGATATAAAGGATTAAAATTTTCAAAGGACTTTTTCATATCCTTTTTTTATAAATAGTAAAAAAATCAATTTTATTTGAATTCTTGAGCCTTTCTTCTTTCATTTGATATACATATTGCCATATTCTAGCGAGGTTAAGTATTTTTTATACATTTTTTATTTTGTACCCCCTTTAAAATTTTGAAGTCCTTTTAAACGGACAAAGGATGTAGAAATGAAAAACTGAGTACGCAGTATTACTATGATTGGTCTCTAGTTTCACGCCCATATGGGTTTTTTCCGGTGTGAAAATTTTTTGTAATTTTTGTCGCACGGTGTTACCTACCATCACCTACCCATCAGCATTATCCGGATCAATCCATTACCGTTTGACAAGTTCCAATTATTCACATTCAAACAAATCCACATGTCTAGTCTAGTTGTACAAGCGCAACAACAACATATGGTCAGTGCACACTAACGAGAAATGACGCAGCACTCATCAAAGACACCAACCCTCTCACATCAACTCCTCGTAGAGATTAGCAACGAATGCGCAGAGGACGTCCTACAACTCTCACCATACGTAGCTCCGTCACTTAGGACTGCCAGCGATGGGCTAATCACTCACTCTGGCAGAATTGCAATTGATTAATGTAACCAAAACAAGCCATTAGCCTTGTTGAGGCACTATGCTCCCAAGTGGAATGAGTAAGGAGCCCAATTAGCTTTGATTTCGCCAAGCTGTCACAATTGTGTCAGTGATTTGACAAATGTATGAAAAAATAACTCAAAGCATTAAACACTAAACAGGACTATGCGAACACTTCACTGTCAGCTTGTAAAGAATTTAATTTGTAATTAGGAAATAAAAATAAAAATAAAAAATTCCAAGTTTTTAGTATATATGCGTCATTAATGTTTCTTGAAGGATGCTCATTGTCAGTGGCTTATTATTGTGTATTACTTTTCAACTTTACAACAAATTAATAAATGAGAAAGGGATCCAACACAAAAGCCTCCAATTACAAAGGCAAAGAATCATAAATCTCAGAAGCAAAGGAGCGAGTTGCAACATGAAAAGTTTATAAGAAATCAGCGTGCAGTAAGCGCCAGTCCTTGGCTGATAAAAAGTAATGAAACATAAATTAGCGCAGCACCAAACAAGTAACAAACAACAGGCAACAGCAACAAACAAATTGCGTTAAGAATGCCAACCGAAAGTGAGCAGAGCGACAGCAGATTGCTGGCACGTGTTGCTGCTGTGCTCACAGTGACAGCAATTCAAAAAAAAAACAATAATAATAAGAACAACGCCACTGATAAGCAACTTTTGGCAGCGCGCCTAGAAGCATGCAACGACACGTTTAGCATCTTAGGCAGCATGACAGCTTGACAAATGGCTACGGCCGGCACTGTCGCCGGGGAATGGCAGCAACAGATTAAAATTTTGCGTAATTTTACGCTTCGCAATTGTGCAACACGTTGCTGCTGCACGCTTCACGCTACACGTTACACGCAACGCGACTGCACGTTCGAATCGTCCAAGCGTAGACGAGCGCCAGCACATTCAGGCGATTTTTCAAATTAATTTCCCTGGTCGCGCCGCGTGCTGCCACTTTTCGCGAAATCACTTCAGCGGAACGAACGACACATGTCTGTGAATGCATTCACGCCTCGTGCGCGCTGAATGGCGCGGAAGATGAGTGATGTGCATTCAGCGGTATTCAGCGGCTCAGCGTGTCGTGGGTGTTGCCAGCGCGCAGCTCATATGCTGGCGCCATATACTATGTACAAGGTACATCTATGTATAAGTATATATATTTTTTTATATGTTACAGCCCACCAAGCCAAATGTGAGAAATAGGCAACAATCGTCAGTGGCAACAAATTGGCGACTCGCCGATTTATTGCCGCAGCGACAAATTAGCAATATGTCCCAAAAAACAATTGTGTTGTATCCAAAAACACTTTGTTTTCCAGGACTTTGAAATATCGAATTGAACTATATTTTGTATTTCAGTGGGATTGATCGTATTTTAAAAATTCGTCGACGAATATTCTGAATCTGAACTGTTACTGGCAGCTGAATTTGGTGAAAGTTGTGTGCTTCTATTAAACGTTGTGTGAAGCGGCATTTGAAGCCAAGTCCTCACTTTCAATACCACAAAATCACTGCAATCTCTCCGGATTCTGAGAACAGTCGAGTAAAAACGTGAGCTCAAACTTTTACTGAACAAAAATGAAGCGCCATGACAAGGAGAACAACTAATTTCACTCTTGAATTTTGCCAATTGTTACTTTTTAAATAAAATGAAAATATTACAAATACATTTGTTCACAACACTTATTGCTTAATTTGGCAAGTCGCCTAAGGCAATAAAAAAGCTATATGAAAATGACTCGTCAAGGCGATAAGAAAACGACTCGTCCAGGCGATAAAAAAACGACTCGTCAAGGCGAGTTGCTTTCGGCGGACGTTTTAGAGCGACTGGTGATACGAAATCGATACGCTGGCGATAAATTTGTTGCCGGAAGCGAATCGTTTTCTTATTGCTGGCAAGAAAAAATGTCTGGTGGGAGTCTTGCTGTATTTAAAATAATCTGTGTCTGTGTACTGGTGTGTGTGTGTGTGTGCAGCATACGGCTTGTCCAGCGCCCTGCACGTATGCCGCAGCATGTCAGCGCACACAGCGCCGCATGTGCCGCGCCGAGCACTTTCACTTTGGCTATTGCGTTGGCTTTGACGTTGTGCACCCCGCTGCGACACGTAATATGGCAGCGAAAAAGCAGCAACAACTTAACGGCCACAGAAGGATACACAAGAAAACACAAAAATATGTGTGTGTTGCCATTAGGCTACGGAGACAAAAGACCAACCAACACAGACATGCACCCACCAACATTGGCGCTTATGTGCTGTGTACATCCCCCCGCCTCTCACTTTACCTACCATTGCTGCCACTCAGCGCTCGAGAACTATGCGTAGGTGTGTGCGTTGCCGGTAAAGCGTATAAAGTTCGCATTCATCAAACACACACACACACACACACACTCTCATTCACGCTTTGTTACCCCGCAATTTTGCTCCATATGTTTTCTTTATAAAGAATAATGCAGAAATTATGCCAGCGAAAACAAAAAAAAACTCGAAAAAAACCCACGTTTTTGTGTGTGTGTTTGTGTGCGAGAAAAATAACATAAATGATGCGCAGTTGACGCTCGACAATGTTGATGTTGATGTTGATGAAGTTGCTGGCATTATTCGGGGGGCTTTAGTTGAATGAAGTTAATTAATTTATTAACGCGTCTTGCTCGAGCGCCATGTAATGCATTTTGCATAATGAAATTCAGCCATATTTCCATTTTATTGCAGCTTTGACTTTCGGGGATTATGAGTTGGTCTGACAAAAAGGGCTGCGTATGCGTTGAAATGTTGTGGCCGCAGCGCAAAAATTATCGCATGCGATTTTTGGCAGTTTTTGTGGAGGTCTCAATAGCCACAAAAGGTGCCGAATGTTTGCGTGGGCACAAATAATTAATATGAGTGGCAGTAATGTGTTTAGTAAAGTTAATGAAATATAAACATGTAGTTGATTAAATTAGTAGAAGGAAAACTGCGAGAGCAAGATAAAAATAAACAAAAGTAATGAAAATATAATAGCGATAACAGAATAAGAAATCAAATGAACAATCACAAAAATATGAAAATACAAAACAACACAAATATTGCTTTAAGATGACAAGTAAGGTTGGGTAAGAAAGATTGTATTCCGCACACACCGCACTTTCACTCGAAGCCCAAAATGGTTCATTATGTATGCCTTCTTGTTTTCCTCTGGAGCTAATCAACAAACTGAATCCGAGACAAAGTTGTTCGAGCTATTAATGAAGGAGATCAGATCCACATCCAAGTCCGTCAGAAAGCAAAGAAAGTTTTGGATCGTTTCTACCTCTTTTCCACTGGACGAAAGGCGCCATTTGTGAAGCATGGACCAACTGCGCAGTGTTCGGTGCTGACTTCAACGAGCTGCCGAATGGAAGCTTAACTCAGGCACAATATTTTGCGTTTTTCTCAAGAACAGGAAGGGTCATAGTACTCGACAGGTAGCCCAATCGATTCCACGCCATGAGCACTCACCAGCTTTTTTGGTCAACCAGTAAATATTCATATTCATTCAATGGAAAATCCCCTTTGTTGCCATCTCGCCCGTTGGTTCATTTCTTGCTTCGTGTGGCCTGGAACCCAGCACAGAGTGACCCGATGGTGCGTGCCCTATTCCTTGAAGTGAGGTACAAAAACTCTGAACTACCTTCGATTTCGCTAGAGCTGAGTCCGCTCAAAGGACTGCCTGGCTATTCAAGAAAATTGTGACATTTGTGTGTGGTAATCGACTGTCATGGATTAGTTTTACAGCTTTCCAAGAATGGAAAAAAGAACCAGAAGATCACAATACTCGACTAATATTTCAGGACTGAAGCACTCAATGATCTTCACAGAGGACTTTAACTCAAAGTGGAGCTCTATGTGCCTCGATAAAGATAAACATCAGTTGCATCAGAACACCGGCATGCCAACCGAGCATTGTAGACCCAGAAACATAGAAACGTATATTCATTTCAAAATTAAAAAAAAAATTGAATGAGGTTCATGGCACAGCAACATTTACGCAGATTAAGAATTTCTTTGGTTTTTTGTTTCAGATCAGCTCGTCATTGAAGGACCTCCTCAGAGAGGTCCCACTTTGGTCGGTTTACAGGACAAATATATGTGCAAGGTAAGGATAAATATACTGGAAAGTATGAAGGAACTTGCAAAATTCTGTCAATAATTGAACGATTTTACTTAGAAATCACAAATTTTTCCTATAGATGTTAGAGGTACGCCATTATAGCTGAATTTCCTGATTACACTGTGCGATAAAAATCAAAATATTTTAAAACACACGAACAAATCGATATACTCGCAAAACCAGGGACCAAATATAGTAAAAATACGTTTTTTAGTTCTCTTCCACATCAGGATTTTTTTAAAAGGGCTTTGATAAGGAGATGTTAATAATTAACCCTAATTCCCAGAATTTTAAAAGTAACGTAAACCCAGAAGTGAGACTGTCAGGCTCATATGAGCTAAACTACTGAAAAACTAAATTTATTTTATTTTTCCAAATCTAGTTACTACTTAAAGACGTTTTTATTTAAGTTTTTTTATTTTAAGTAAAGAACTTGTAAATACAGGGTCCACAGGAAAACAATTGCTACTGCAGCGCTAGAGGCCATGCATTAGGTTTGCGTTTTTTGATATACCCATCATACAAATTTTGTTTATTCTGAGTGTATGAACCTCGCATCCAATAAACTATTGGCTAATACCTTACTGGTGTACTAGTTGGTCATTATTACATTTGTGTTGGTGAGGTTCACACAGTTTTTCAGTACCCTTTTTGCAAGATCCACAGCTCCTAGATTACCGTCTTTGCATGTGTATGACATTTCAGGAAGTATTAGCACCGTCGCACTTCCATATTCTGATTACATATTTATCGGGATTGGAAGACATAAACTGTATGAACTGGCATCAACCTCGGCAAGGCATAAATTCTTCATAATATGTCGTAGATTGCAGTATTTTCAACAATTTTAGTAGACTTCATCCCATGTCGACTAGATGTGTGCTAGGCTTAAAAACTATGAACTTGGCACGATCAAAATGCATCTAAACATGAAAAATTAAAATATTCTTCCATATGGTTGACAAAAAGTCAAGGAATTCTGAGTAAATTTGAGTTTTTGTTCAAATGAGCTCCTGAGGCTCACTTCTGGGTTTACGTTGCATTTTTAAAAAATTGTTAAAAAAAAGTAGAAAAACTGTCTAAAAAATTAAATTTATAAATGAAATATAATTCTAACATTCCATTAGAGGACTACATAAAAAAATTGGAATCGAAAATTTTTTGGTATAGGATTTATTACCATTTGAAATTTTAAGTGAGACTGTGAGGCTCACTTTTGGGAATTAGGGTTAAAATAATTGACTGGCACGACAGCCCGCTTACGCGAGACTAAGGCCTAGCTTCCCGCAACCACCCGTGTTGTACATGTGAATTTGTACGCGGGTGGAAGGGACCTACAGTTTTATGCCGGTTCCGAACGGCAGGTTGGGAGCTCTTTCATAAGCAATTTTTAATCTCAGAGGTCAGAGGTGCCATTTCCAGCTGAGAGGACAGCCACCGAAAGAGAAAACGAATTTTCCCGTTATTTTTTTTAGGTTTTATAACAGGCAGTATTTGAACCTGGGTCGCTGCCTTCGACTCGCGGTCCAACGCACTAACCAACTGAGCCACGGCGGCTGATAAGGAGATGTTGCATTTCTGAAATTGCAGGATTTTTGTGCTTAACCCCTGGGCTAAGGAGCATATAGATTTATACGTGTTAATTAAATAGTTTATGTTTGTCGTAGGGTGTAATAAATTCTTTGTTTTATAGAGAAAAGTATTAAGAATTTTTATTCTAAACTAATAAAGTAAGAAGAACGAAATTCGAGGATGTGGGAGTGTAATATGTACACTACCACAGTCCTTCAGTCATATTTAAGACAAGAAAAATATACTACTGTCTCCAAAAAATAAGGTGACATTGTATTTATTTTGAAAATTCTTTATTTATTCTTCCAAATCAATTTCATCCCCTTCAAAGTAATCCCCTCCCGATGCAATGCACTTATGCCAACGGATTTTCCAATCTTCGAAACACTGATTGTAGTCACTTTCCGGGATGGCCTTCAGTTCCGTCTTCTGCGGCTTGAATCTCCTCTATCGTATCAAAACGGTGTCCCCGGAGCGGTCTTTTGAGCTTGCTGAACAGCCAGAAGTCGCACGGCGCCAGATCAGGTGAATACGGTGGTTGCGGAACGATATGGGTTGAGTTTTTGGCGAAATGATCACGAATTACGAGTGCAGTATGGAATGGTGCATTGTCGTGGTGTAAAAACCAAGAATTGTCTTTCCACAATTCCGGCCTTTTTAGGCGGATAACGTTACGCAAACGACGCATAACGTTCAAATAATATTCCTTGTTTACTGTTTGGCCCGGCGGAAGGAATTCATAATGCACAACACCACGATAATCGAAGAATTCAAATGTCTTGGACACCGTAGTATTAGAAATTTTCAAGGATATTCAAGCACAATGTTTTAAAGAACATTTTCAGTGCCTATTCGTCCTTGAGTACAAAACATAATTTTTTTTTTTAATTCTATGGAATTTTCTCTTTTATTCGATACCAATTATGATATTCTACATTGCGCTCAGTTTGTTTTTAAATATGTTTTTAAAATATTCATGTTCTTAAAATTTCAAAGTCCTCTCAAAAAAATTATCAAAAAAAATAGAGAGAGAAACAGAAACACAGTTTTACTATATTTGGCCTCTAGTTTTGCAAGTATATAGATTTTAAATTTCTCTAAAATTTTCTATTTAAAAATCAATACATATAACAAAATATATATTTTAACAAAATGTGAATCAAAATTACTATATCTGCTTGGAGTGTGTTACAATGGTAACATAAACTCATACAAATGCTGCAATTCATTACAGCAAATAAACCAGCGTTAATTTACTGTTTCATTGCTGGCGCACTCAGTGCCGTTGAGTACCGGGTTTAACACTCACTCACGCCGCCCACGCGCACATTTACAAAATGACTGCACTATTTGCGGCAGCTGCGTGCGCGTTGTTTTGCAAAACGGTTTAATGTGTTGTGATAAGCGGCAAATAAAGCAAAATGTTAACATTTACTATAATGCAGCCACTGCTGCTGGCGGTGGCATTACGCACAGACAGGCCAACAGGCAGATAGACAAACGAACAGACAGATAGACAGAGCCTCTTGAGCAGCCACTGTCAACGGTATCAGCACGCGCCGCTCTCAGGTAATCAGTCACTTCATCGTTGTAGTAGTTTTCCCCCGCATAATTAATGACTTTATCGCCGCACCACTGCCGCACTTTCAGACACTTTCACTGCGACGATAAAAACGCCAACTACGTGCGTTGAAAATTTAACAATCGCTCGCAACAACAACAACAGCGCTGTTGCCATGCTGCCAACAATGATAGTGCGACGCTAAACAGATCGCCTCGACACGCATAGCGGCGTTCGAAAAGCGCTACGCATACGCAGGCGCAGCTCAGTGGGCGTGTCGCTGCGGTCAACTGTTGTCTAAATGAGGTGTGATGTCGTTAATGTGGCACATAAGTTGACAAAATAGCCAAAAGGCGCACCAGCTGAGGGCGTTGCTGTAAATCGAATAAATTTCCACGCAAATTGTCACAACACACAATCGAAGCTATGACGAGCGTTCTTGACTTTAGCAATGCTTCATTCCGTATTTGCGGCACAATTAATCAAATTGATGTCTTCAGTTCGAACGCTGTGCGATTAGCGCTGCTCACTGACGCACTCCCAGCGACCATTAATGCCGAACATAAATTGCTGCCTGTGTTGTGCAAACACTTTCGGCGCGAGTGAGCGCCCAGTGAAGGGTGGCTGATGACAGCTACGAGCTAATAATAAACAGAAACAATGGCCGGAAGCACTGCGCTCGTATAAATAATGATAACTAATGCATTACTAGTTTCGAACCAATGATTTAGAGACCAGCGCCATTAGTGCGCTGACAGACAACTCGAATGCAGCTCTCGAATCAGACGCCGAGTATAACGACAAATTTATGACAATAATTATTTCAATTAAGTAGAAATATTAAGGCCAAAGGCTCAATTCTCTTCTAAATGGAAAGCAGATCGACCAACTGAAGTAAAATGGGCAATGGGATTTCATATGGTTAATGCACTGGAAGCAAGTGCGTGTGTTTCTGTATGTATGTGTGTGTGTTTTTTTTATTACCTAATTTGTTTGGTAATGGGCCCATTCAGGTTTCAAATGTTTTGCAGCGCGCCAAGTGACGCGTTTAAGCGACGACGGCACCTCGGGGCGTATGAGCAACCTGCAGGCATACGTTGCACAGTGTTGCGAGTTCATATAATGGAGTGACAAAAATAGAAGGAGTGGTCGTACATAAATGAAATTTGGTATACAGTTATTGTATGAGCAAAGAACTTACTGTGCCAAATTTCAATGAAATCGGACCAAAACTTCGACCACCTCCCATAACAATGAAAATTATTTCATAAAAGCTACATTCAAAGTATTTGTATTTTAATATAAATTTATTTATAAATGTGTATATAGATAAAATGCCCTATTTTTTAAAGTGATTGAAAATAAAATTTCGCTAAATTGCTCCACAGCTGCTCAGAAGTTGCTCTTAGAGGGTTAAAATCTTAGACTGACCCCACTAATTTTTCCTCCTGAATATTTCTTTCGAACATACCTACCCCCTATCTCCAACATTTAATGAGGCTTCCATACAAAATCATCTTTTTTTAGAAAGTGGGCTCCCGCTGCTCTCAGGTTGATCTCAGACGTACCATATGTAAGACTGACACCCATTTATTTTCCCTTCCGAATGTTTTTTCTATACACACCTAACCGCTATATCCAACTCTTAAGGTGGCTGCCATACAAAACGAGTAATTTTCAATGGAACTGGCTCCACACTTGAAAATGTAGTAAAGTAAGCGAGGAAACATCGTATCTGGGAAACTGCTGCACCGATTTGAATGATTTATTCAAGAATTGTCAACATTCCAGAGTGCAAAAAATACAAAATTAATTAAAGTTCAAAAATTCACCACCAGAGGGCGCCTCCCATACAAGTGAAGTAAGGTTGTCACCTTTTGGGTCTGTACGAAAAAAATCAAAGTGTATTATCGAAACTCCATTAACCCCTCTATTTGGAATATAATAGTAATCGTGATTGATTTTCCGAAGCTACCTTCAACAAATTTTTCCATCAGCAGCAGAGCATTATTTGACAGGCATTCAATTCAATTCATTGCATTGGAATTCAACCAAACCTTAAAAATATCGCAAATTTGAACTCAAGTCTTCACCGAAAAATGCCAATAACTTGCATTCGCGCAAATATGCGCAGCTGAAAATTGTACAGCATAATGTACATACTTGCCGAAACAAAATGTCAAAAAATTTCAAAAGTGATATTTAGTGGTTTTTTTAAAATCACTTTTAAAGTTTGAACTCACTTTTTATTCACTCGTTTTCGTTACTTAATTTTCATTATAACGTTACTGCTCAGAGGTGAGAGTAATCAGCAAAATTTTGGTCTTGCCAGACCTAAATTATATGAAACTTACGACAATAGTAACTTTTAGGGACCTGCTCATAATTTATTTTGAAATATTGAACCTCAAAGTCAAAGCAAAAATTTGCTGTTTGTACAAAATTGTTTTCCACGCTGGAAGAGCGTACTTTAAGAGCTCATAACTTCTATGTTATCCAATATTTTTTCATAAAACTTCGGATTTCTCTTAATTGAAATATTTCCAACAAAACCTCATACTCAGATTTTTGTAGTTATAACATTGCATTTTGGCATTTTTGTCACTACTCGCAACACTGTGCGTTGGTGCGCCACGTTTGCATTTTAATTTTGTGGCATGCAACAATTTAACGCTTCTAACTTGAGGCCAACATGACACCAACAATGTGGCCTGCCATGTGTAACTGTGTGTGTGTGTGTGTGTGTATGGTGTGTGTGTGCGTGTGTGCGTGCTTGGCACAAATGCAAATGCCAGCATGTCAATGTCATTTTGCCACGCTCGCTCGGTAATTACTCTAGGTAGCTGTGTGCTAAATAACAATTGCGATTTGCATTAGTTTTTTGCATTTTTTTTTATTCGACATGTTGTTTGTTTTTTTTCATTTAACATGTTGGCGTTTGTTTGCGCTGTTTGTTCACTGACCCAGAAATAGATTCTAGCGCACGTTTTGCCTTTTCAATATTCTGTACTGCTTTACATTTTTCTTTTTCTATTTTTGCATCAAACAAGCACATAAGCCATTGAGGGACGAAGAGTGCAGTTCAGGTTATGACATAAAAATGGGTCAATTTGATTTATGAATACGTGCAAGAAAACTTTGTGCTTGGATAAGTGAATGTTGAATAGTTTTGTGGATATGAAAATAAATTTCATTCATTCAAATTTGAAAATTGAAAATAAAACAGCCTTAAAACCAAGTTTTATGCCAGCAACTTTCACCTAATACAAAGTGACAATTTACCCATAACAACGACGCCGCAAATTTGCATCACACTTGTAGTACACAAAGCTGCAGTGAAGTGCAGAGCATAAACAGGTAAGCATTGCCAATTTATTCATTATTAACAGTTGCTAACAAGATGGCTGCGGAAAGCCACAACAGCAGCAGCAACAACAACCAAAGCCGCAACAAGAACAGAAACTGCAACAGACACGGCGACCGCATCAGTGTCAAGTCAAGAAAGTATATAATGAGAAATGCAAATTAGCAAAATGCGGTCTTTGAATAATTCAACAGACGTAATCACCCAGCATTGCGGCCTCTTTGACGATGCTTTAGATTTTGAACAAAATAACACTGTGCGACAAAAATCAAAAAAATTTCAAAACACACGAAAAAATCTACTCTACTCGCGAAATTAGGGGCCAAATGTAGTAAAACTGTAGAGAGGTATTAAATTTTGTATATCTTAAACTAATAAAGTTAGAAGGACGAAATTCAAGGATGTAGTAGCGTACATAGTAGTCCCTAAGATATATTTTTTTTCCAAAAAAATTATTGGAAATTTGCAAGGATATTCAAGGATAAAGTTTTAAAAGGACATTTTCAATACCTCTTCGTCCTTTTGCACCAAAACAAAAAATTTTCTAAGATTCTAAGAATTTTTCTCTTTCATTTGATACCCATATTGTTATTCTACAATGCGCTCAATTTTTAAAATAAACATATCCTTTAAATTTCAACGTCCTTAAAAAAAAATTCTGACGTCAGAGAGAAAACTAACAACGCAGTTTACTACATTTGGCCCTAATTCGCGACTATGTAGATTTTTTCGTGTGTAAAATTTGTTGTCGCACAGTGTAATAACAACTATAAAATAAAAGCATTAAGGAATATGGAAAATGCTACAGTTAGAGTTTCCAGATCGAAAGTGGCATTTTTTGGCATATTTTGAAAAATATAATCAATCCAGAATGACAGAAACTATGTCTAAACTGTCTTAACTTGATCCCAAAAAATATGTTTAAAAATATTTCCCCAAGAAAAGCAAGCAGTGGGACAAATTACCACAAATTAGTCAATAAACCATAGATTTAGTTGGAATTTTGATAACTTTTTTTAGACAATCGTAGCTATTTTCATGAAACATTCATTGACAAACTTTTGCTATTCAACTGTTGTTCGTTTTCCTTTCACACCACAAATTTATTGTTTGCTTTTTCTTTTCAAGTATCTTTACTCCTAAAGGTAGGCAATATTGTTGTTTGCTGCTGCAAATCCTAAAGGAATACAATGTTGTTTACTCAACTTTTGTTTTTTAATGTGTGTCTTGCATATTAATTATTTTTTCAAAGAATATACTTTTAACTGCTCAGCGCAAAAGCATTGCCAGCCCCTTCTCTACCTCTTCGATCTCTCTTCCTTCTCACTTCATTGTAAACACTTTAGAATCACTCAAAAATATAAAAATACGCTCGAATTTCAAATTTCAATGTGGACTTGGGATTAACATTTTAATATATTGGAAAACTTTGTGCTAAATTTTTTTACGACTTAACACTTTCTTGTTATGAACCGTTGCCGCATCGCGCTTCCTCCAACACGTGCAACGACACACCACAGAACTCACACCACACAACCCACACAAGCGCGCACAGCATTCGAATGTACAGAGGCGGATTCAAAAAATATTTTAGGGGCGGGGGGGATTCAAGAAGTAATTCTTTAATATTCATAAAATGCCAAAAATGCCTTTTCATTTGTATGTAGTTTTAAAGTCGACCCTAATATTTCGGAGGGAGGTTTAACCCCAAAACCCCCCTCTGAATCCGCCACTGCGAATGTATAAAGTTAAGCCAAATTGAGTTCCATAATTTGGCTGCTAAACCCCACCCAGCAGCAAACACTTTGACAGCGCTAAAGCACAAATAACAACAACAATGACAGCGCCAAGACTTGAGCGCCTTTTGGTTTGGTTGGTTTCGTTGTTTAAAGTGTTGATATAAAAATTCACTAATGAATTGTAAACGAAGTGGATTCTTATTGTGCTGGCAAAACGGGCGACACCAGAAACTTGGCACCGCCCAGCCCCAACAGTTGCTTCTATTAATATCCGATTTTTTTTTTTTTTAATATCCGAATGTGTACGAGCGCATGTGGATGCGACGCTCTCAGCTGCCGGTTGCTGACTTTGTCGCCTGCGCCTTGGCGTTGTCCTTGCAACGATTCGCTGGGTGTGATGCGGTTTACACAACCTTATGGCGTTGTATTTGTTGTTGTTGTTGCTTACATGGCTTAAGTTTTATTTTTAGTCGCAGAGACGACGACGACGACAACCCACCAGCTAATGTTATCCGCTCATAATGGAAATTATGGTGACATCCGGCGCGCAAAAAGACAACTGATTAACCGTTACGCTAAGCCCGCCACAGCACACAGCAAGGAGTATCCGTTCTCCAACACAATAACAACAAAATAGGAATGGAAAGAGCACTGCGTTTCGACAAACAAAATTCAATTAATGAAATACGTACTTAGTGGATCTTTTTTTATTGCGTTTTAGTCCTTTTTTGTTGTTTTTTTTAAGTTAAAACGTGGCTATGAAATCAATTATGGTAAATAACAAAGAACCTAAGCAAACAAAAGGTTAATTGAATTTTTGATTTTGACGCGTGCAAATGCCACCGAAAATTTAAGACAGTTAATCGAATGAATGAATGAGAAAAAAGGTCAAAATAAAAATAAATATTTAGATGGAGATTGACGAACATGAAATTGAAGACGATGAATATTTTTGGGGGAATAATTAAAAAATTAAAAAAAATAAAAAAATAATAAAAAAAAATAATAAATAAAAATTTATGTTAAGTTAGAGATCAAAGAAAATTAAGCTTCATTTCGTTTTAATGTGCAGTAGTTTTCATTTAAATTTAGTTGTTAATGTAGCCAAAGCACTGAGCCCTTAGTTGATAAGTCATTTCTGTCTAAATTAAAGTTAAGTCCTTCAAAAAGGCAAATGCATTTTTGAATGCCTCATAGATCTTCTTCATATTACAGCGTGGACCATTTAAGATTTGGAATTTGAATCGGTTATAAAAAAAAACTAATGTATATTTTTTGAAAATTCCCATTTTATTACAAAGCTTGGACTTTGTTATTTAAGAATGAAAAACGATATCGTTCATATGACTGCCACGACTGGTCTTACAGTACGCCATTCGGTCAACCCAATTTTCAAGTACTTTGTTGATTGTTCCGGGTAGAATTTCCTGAATGTAGAATTTCCTTCGATTTCATGTTTCAAAGCTTCAATCGTCTCTGGATGGTAAGCGTATGTTACGACACTTTTCCTTTACGGCTACCCACAAAAAAAGTCCAACGGACTTAAATCGCAGCTCCGAGGCGGCCAATTGACTTCAGAATTTCGGCTGATTATTCGATTTTCGAAAACGGTGCCCAAAAGTTCGATTGTTACGTGCCGAATGGTCATGAGCCTTCAGTTCTTGGACCAATTGAATTTTGTAAGCCTTCATACCGAGATCTTTATGCAAAATTTTCACCAAAGAAGTGCGGGAAATGTTCAAATCCTGAGAGCGATGGCGAGTTGACGTTGATGAATGTTCACGCACATTTTCGGCTACAAATGCAATGTTTTTGGCTGTGCGCACTGTACGAGAACGGGAACGGGTTGTTTGGTCCATTAACGATCCAGTTTCACGAGCTCGCTTCACAAATTGATCCATAAACCGAGTTGAAGGCCAATCTTTTTTTTGAAATTTTTTTTTTTAATTTCTTACAGTTTGGGTTGAAGACTCTCCACTTTGGAAGTAAGTTCTCAATATTTTCCAATTTTGTTCAAGCGTATAGCGTCCTATTTCGTAAATGTTAAACTTTTAACTAAATTACGAACACAAATTGAATGACATTTGGACTGCCATTCTCGAAATAAAGCCAAATCTTAAATGGTCCACCCTGTATAAAAAGTATGCAGCGTATGAATGATCCTTTCCTCTTCTTTTCTCTTTTCTTTTCTCAATATGGCTGCCTCCCATTTTTCTAAATCTCAAGTACCTTGAACTACTCATTCTGAGTGCTTGAAAAGCCGCTTTATCCAATGTTGTGTCCCACATTCTTCTCAAATTTATCTATCCAGATCTGAGTGGTGCACAAGTCAGAGCGACAAGAAATATTCTTTTTTGCAAAATTCATTCATTTTATTCAAAATAGTTAAAGCAGAAGGGCTTTGATACAACATTTTGCACGATTAATTAGAATGATTTTTTTAAACCATCTCTATCCATTGTATTCAAAATGTTGGTCCTGAATTTTGAATCGCTTCAACATCAGAATATGGTTGTCCTTTCATAGACAAATGCATTTTACCGAACAGATAGAAGTCACATGGAGTCAAGTTAGGTGAGTAGGGCGCCTGTTTAATGATAAAAATGGAATTTTTGACCAAAAAATCAGTAACCAAGTTGGATCGATGAGACGAGCAAGCGCCTCATACCATCACAATAAAACAATCCATTAACAGTTTGGCCAGGTGGAAGGAATTCTTTGTGAATAATGCCTTCCGAATCGTAGAAACAAATCAACATTGACTTTACTTTTGACTTCTCAAGACGATTTTTTTTCGGTACCGGATCGTCAGGCACTTTGCCACTTGGTTTCAGTATCACATTGAAAACACAATGTCTCGTCACCAGACAATCGAATATTTGAAGCTTGAATCCTTTTTTGTATCTCTCATGAGGTCCTTGCAATGTTGAATTCGCAGCGATTTTTCGTAATTAGTCAATTTGTGTGGAACAAAAAATTGTATTCAATTCCATAACCATGAATCGCAATGACGATTTCGGCTCATTTTTGATGAATTTACGCACTTTTTCTATGTTACTTTGAGTGCCCACGGTATTGGAAGGACCTGAGAGTATGTTATTCTTTATGTATTCATTCATGTACTCTGGCACGAGATAAACAATCATCACTAAGAATCGGCATTATATGCAAAAGCATATTTTTTTGGAGCTTCCGTGTATGTTTGCATGTTTTGCATATTTTTGCATTTTTTGTATAGTTTTATATAAATCCGATACCTAATCATCACCATACACTTGTTTCATCAAATTGAATGTTTCGGTAAAAGTTTTACCAAGTTTAAAGTAAAACTTAATATTGGCTCTTTGTTCGAAGCTCATTTTTCGACCGTTGCTATAAACAGACTGTCACTTTTGGCCCGAAAACTTGGCTTGTACTGAAGCAAATGTCATGAAATTTTGACAGCATGTCAGGAACGGACAGGCCTTTCAAGTGTATGTGCCCAGAAATAGATTGCGCCAGCAGTGTTTCTTCTCGTCAGCAGCCATTACATTATTTGTGCTAACAAACAAAATATTTTTAAATACTTGTTGTCAAGATTATAAATAAATGAAACCCTGCACTTATTAACTTTTACAAACTACAACAAAACACATTAATAACAACAAAATATATTATTAAAACTCGTGTCTTACAAACCATTCGCAGAGCTAGTTAGCCAAGTTGCCGTATTTATAGCATTTCGCAAACTTTTCGGTCAGCCTTTTTTTTCGTTAAAGTTTATTTTTAACTTTCAGCTTAAATTTATATATTGTGACTTATTGTTGTTTGGACAATAGACAATGGTTTGGACAGTGCTTTCAACTTTGCTTGTGTAATTTTGGGATAGTGAAAAAAATGGTTTTTTTTTAATTTAAGTTTAAAAATATTGGCTGGTAAGTTTGCAGGAGCCTCACATCAGCCAGTTGCTACTCTTAAGTGCTTTGATACCTCAATACCAGCTATCACTTACCAGTTTCGTCGCACAAATTGCTATCCTTGGCTCAAAAGTTTTACATTTCAAAGTTTCAATGAGCCAGAAAAACAATGTAGTAATTTACGAAATTGGAAAAACTTACAGGAAACTTTTTATCAATTCACTTCGGCTTATTAATCTTTGCTTTCTCAACAGTTTTTAGCAAAGACATAAATGCGATCAACCCACTCCTCAGTTACATAAAAACTGTTAAGAAAGTTGAGTAACTTCTGCAACAACTCTGCACAATTCAGCTGGCTGCGATTTTTTATGTGCGTGTGTGCGTCTGCTCAAACCTATGAAAGCATTGTACCTGACATTGCCATGTAAGAAGACACTACAAAAATATTTCTGAAATCAATTTGTCCTCGCATACGTAATGACTTGACAAACAAATCAGACGGCACATCGAACTGCACGCAACTCACATACACACGCACACTACACTTGTTTGTGTGTGTGTGTGTGTGTGTGTGTGTGTTTCGCTGTCAGAGCGCAACAAAGTTTGCAGCCATATTTTGCAAAAAAAACTTGTACTATAGATTTTTATTGCGCACGCACACACACACAAGCAGACACATAAACGTATCCGCTATTTTAGTGTTTACATTGAATTTTTAAAAGTATTATGGTGCGCCAAGTTTATGTCAACCTGACATTTTCACTACGTTCACAAAACTGTTGAAGGCTAAAGGACAACACTTCAACAGTCACATAAAACCTAAAGGAACACACGTCAAATGCTGCAACAGAAGCCGCAGCACCTCAGTGCCAAACGTGTTCAACAGTTCCGTATTTCTACCTTTTTATGCGCTCGTCATGAACATTTTACGATGCATCCGTGGCAGTGAGAAAGTATCTGCGATAGATATATGAGAGATGATTGCATACAAACAAACCGTTCACGTATCGACCGTTGAAAGATTTTCTCAACTGCGCACAGGACGACTGCAATTGCATCAAACGAACACTTGTGAGAAAAAAGCTCAATTCGCTGAAATTCGAATACTGAAATGTTCATTGTACTGCAGACGAATGCAAATGTTATGTGCGCTTAAAGGGCCACAGGTGTAGTTCTGGCTGGTTCAAATGGCTTTGAAAGGAAAACAAATTACATGAGCAAAAACAAAATGAGAAATCATGAGCAGCGCAGACGTTAGGGTTGCGAAATCGTAAAATTTAATTAAAACCTTCATTCAATGCATTCATTCGAGCACATGTGGAATTATCTCGAATCAATTTGCATTTCACATTCATATGCAAATATTTAGTGGAAGTGGAAAAAGGAGCAGAATACAAATTGCGTGGCTACAGGAATACTTCCTGAACAGAATGTTGTAGCTTTGGCTGTGGTAGGACCTGTCAAAAGTTGAAATGTATGAATTTGTATGAAAATGGCTGTGGCTTTAGCTGCAGCTGTGGCGAAAATTGATTTAACTTTAACCCTTTCGCTATTTTGTTGCCATATGGCAACATGCTACTTTGTGGACGTCTGAACCTTCTGTGGTTTCAAGAATACATTTTTTGTTGGTCCTTAGAATAGTTTGAAGTTTTAGGAAAAATACGAAATTAATAAACTGAATATTAAAGTTTAAAGAAGAGAAGTATACACGTTTTTGTAATCGTATATCTTGACATAGTAGAGGAAGAAGAAGCAGAAAACTTTAGATAACCTTTTAATTTGACGTTTTCTTTCAATTAAGATACCTTTTTTTTTTAATTTTGGCTAAAGTAAATGAAGAAATATGCAAATTTTCGTTATGCGTAAAAAGTTTTATGTTTAAGTAATTATTACTTTTTCGCGCACCCGTTCGACAGCTCAAATAGTGGGCATGAAAATATTTAAAGTAATGAAATTCTTTGCAATTTGTACAAATTTTATATTTTCTTAGATTTTTTCTTTAATTCTTAGAAATTTATTGTCGTACCTACACATGAAATCTTATAGACAGATATGGACATTGTGCAACACCACTTGCAGTGGGGACATCTAAGACATCTAAGTAGTAAGTAATAAGTAGTAAGTAGTAAGTAGTAAGTAGTAAGTAGTAAGTAGTAAGTAGTAAGTAGTAAGTAGTAAGTAGTAAGTAGTAAGTAGTAAGTAGTAAGTAGTAAGTAGTAAGTAGTAAGTAGTAAGTAGTAAGTAGTAAGTAGTAAGTAGTAAGTAGTAAGTAGTAAGTAGTAAGTAGTAAGTAGTAAGTAGTAAGTAGTAAGTAGTAAGTAGTAAGTAGTAAGTAGTAAGTAGTAAGTAGTAAGTAGTAAGTAGTAAGTAGTAAGTAGTAAGTAGTAAGTAGTAAGTAGTAAGTAGTAAGTAGTAAGTAGTAAGTAGTAAGTAGTAAGTAGTAAGTAGTAAGTAGTAAGTAGTAAGTAGTAAGTAGTAAGTAGTAAGTAGTAAGTAGTAAGTAGTAAGTAGTAAGTAGTAAGTAGTAAGTAGTAAGTAGTAAGTAGTAAGTAGTAAGTAGTAAGTAGTAAGTAGTAAGTAGTAAGTAGTAAGTAGTAAGTAGTAAGTAGTAAGTAGTAAGTAGTAAGTAGTAAGTAGTAAGTAGTAAGTAGTAAGTAGTAAGTAGTAAGTAGTAAGTAGTAAGTAGTAAGTAGTAAGTAGTAAGTAGTAAGTAGTAAGTAGTAAGTAGTAAGTAGTAAGTAGTAAGTAGTAAGTAGTAAGTAGTAAGTAGTAAGTAGTAAGTAGTAAGTAGTAAGAAGTAAGTAGTAAGTAGTAAGTAGTAAGTAGTAAGTAGTAAGTAGTAAGTAGTAAGTAGTAAGTAGTAAGTAGTAAGTAGTAAGTAGTAAGTAGTAAGTAGTAAGTAGTAAGTAGTAAGTAGTAAGTAGTAAGTAGTAAGTAGTAAGTAGTAAGTAGTAAGTAGTAAGTAGTAAGTAGTAAGTAGTAAGTAGTAAGTAGTAAGTAGTAAGTAGTAGGTAGTAAGTAGTAAGTAGTAAGTAGTAAGTAGTAAGTAGTAAGTAGTAAGTAGTAAGTAATAATAACAAACTTTAATCTGAGCTTTGGAATCAAGTCTAAGGAAATCCAAGTAAGTAGTAAGTAAGTCAATGTTTTTATAATAACAAACCTCAATCTGAGCTTCAAAATCTGCTTCCGCACAATAATTTCAACAACAATGTCATCTAAATTTAGCCAAATGTTGACAAATGTTTCCAATTTAACTTTTAATCTTTAAATATTTATCGGCTTTAATGCGTTTTATGAGTCGCCTTGTGCCTAAGCTTCTACAGATGCTACGAATAAATTGGAATAAGAATGAGATTTCACAAAAAATCTCGCACGTGTAGAAATATGCTTGGAATTAAATTCCTATTTATGACTATAAATTCGTAGAATACAGAATGACGTGCAAGTCGCAGTTTGTTTTTGTCAGCGTCGCAGGTGTTGTTGACTTATTTCTGTAAATATAGTACATATGTAGATACATAGTACCTATGTATGTGTATATAAAAACATACATACACATACACATATGTTATGTACTTATATGTTATAATCGTTGGTGAGTCGCATTTAATATTGGCAACAAAATATTCGGCACGTTTTGGCTTATAAAATAATGGCAGAGCGTTGAAAATTTTATTTAATTATCCTACGTGGCAATGTGTGTACATATACTCTACTCTCTACATATACTCTACGCTCTCAGAGGTTTTAAATGTTCTGCTGAAAGGGAAGCTGCCAAACGAATAAATGTTTGTTTTTCTATATTTTGGTAATGGCTACGACAGGAACTTGAACCTGGGGTCGATTGTCGTTTGAGTGATCAATTAAAGCAGCCGCTCGCAAAGCAAAAGCGCCTAGAGAGAAATTTTGCCACAGGCCATAAGCCGGTAATGGGTTGTCATGGTTCAGTAACTAAGAGTGCTTGAGCTGACTGAGCCAGAACAGATGAAAGGGCACCTTCCACCAGAGACCGTCTCTCTCTTCGCCTGCGACTTTCAACTACTGCAACGAACAACTTTTTCGCCGGAGCTTCATACGGAAGGCATGGCCAAGCCAGCATAGCGCCTGAATGTCGATTCATTGTGCAACGTTCATGTCCAGCAGCAACTCGTACTTGCCTTAATTTAGCGTTGACTAATACTATGAACCTCTGACTTGTGGTTCGTGGCCGCCCAGTTAATAAATAATTTTAATAATTTTGTTTTGCCATTTGTTAAAGCGTAGACTTGTGACCTGTTTAAATGGTAAATACAAATTTGTTTAATAGGATTTTAAGATATTTAGGAACATAAGTATTAGCGGTTTCCTAGTTATGCCGGACTCCTGTCGGTTAAAAACCCTTAATCGGTTTATTTTCGCTCCCTTACAGAAACGGACTAATCGTTCAAAGGTCATTAATTTGACAAGGTCCTTGTGCTTCACAGTCAAAAACCAATTATTCTTGTATAGATGTTTGTTCCAAAAAGGACCTCCTTCTACGCGCCAGGGCCGTACAATTATACACTACTAACTACACAGAACTTGTATATACAAAACTGTATTAAATATGTATCAAATTTTAATTACGCCACGGCTCATTGAATCAAAAGTTCAGCGCATTCAACGAGGGTTAGTGAACCGTCAGCCATCTAAATTGGCGCCTCAAAAAGCAGCAAATTTAATATAAACTTTAAGCTTAAATTACAATACTCTCCTACACTAACACACACACACTCACTCATATTTATATATATTTGTTAGTTGCTGCAGACTGCCGAGAATGCTATCACTTTCAATTTGTTACAGCATCACAACACGATTGTTGGTTTTCAGCTGAATCAACGTGAGTTTTGTTTAAGTTGCGGATTTGCATAGAGGATTTGCGCTACAGCGGGCGGCGCACGTACACCACACACGACCGCACACAGAGAGACGCCCAGCGTCTGGTATCTATTGTGCTGGGCAACAGCAGGTGAGATTGTTTGCTTTGGCAGTTGTTATTGGCGTTTCAAAGGTTTTAAATCCGATACGTGCAGTGCGCAATGGAGACGCAGCCAGCGAGCTCAAGCAATCAACCGCATTTAAGATGACAGTGCGAGGCGACATAGCGACGACAGCTGGGCGTCGATGGCGACAGACGTTATCAAAAGCGCCGCTCAAGGACACAAATTTGCATAGTGCGGAAGCAACGGATGGGCAACAAGTGTTTGTGATTGAGGATGGGTTTGCAAACTAATGCAATTTGCCACATTGCGCAACTTGAGCATTTTGTGTTGTACAAGCAACTATGGGTGCTGTGATAGCTTGCAGTTAGTTGCGACAAAGTCATATTTAAAATTCTTTTCTATACAATTTTATATATTCTTCTTGTAATTTGTTTGTTCGTCATTTATGCACATAAATATGCACAACAAAGCAAACGATTATTACACCGTGCGACAGTATTTTTCACACCGGAAAAAATCTTTATGTGCGTGAAACTAGAGACCAAACATAGTAATACTGCGTACTCAGTTTTTCATTTCTACATTCTTTGTCCTTTTAAAAGGACTTCAAAATTTTGAAGGGGATAAAAAATAAAAAAAATATAAAAAAATACTTAACCTCGTTGGAATATGGCGATATGTATATCAAATGAAAGAGGAAAAGCTCAAGAATTTAAATAAAATTTATTTTTTATCTATTTGTAAAAGAAGATTATAAAAAAGGTCCTTTGAATATTTTAATCCTTTATATCCTTGAAAATTTATATAGAATTTTCTTGAAAAGTAACTATGTTAAAACCTAAAATCTCCTTGATCACGTGTCAAAATTTCATTACTCTAACTGTATTGGTTCGAAAGTTATTAAAAAAAAAGCGGAAGCTGCAATTCTAATGAAGTATAAAAATTCTAATTTATTTGAGTATCAGTATTTTAAATAATAAATAGAAACAAAATCAATAAAGCGAGAATAATGAAATTTTGACACGTGATCAAAGAGATTTTGAGTTTTGACATACTTACTTTTCAAGAAAATTCTATATAAATTTTCAAAGATATAAAGGATTAAAATTTTCAAAGAACCTTTTTCATATCATTTTTTTACAAATAGATTAAAAGTCAATTTTATTTAAAGTCTTGAGCCTTTCCTCTTTCATTTGATATACATATCGCCATATTCTAACGAGGATTTTTTTATTTTTTATATTTTTTTTATTTTTTATCCCCTTCAAAATTTTGAAGTCCTTTTAAAATTACAAAAGATGTAGAAATGAAAAACTGAGTACGCAGTATTACTATGTTTGGCCTCTAGTTTCACGCCCATATGGATTTTTTCCGGTGTGAAAAATTTTTTTATTTTGTGTTGCACGGTGTTACTCATGCAACACATGAAATGTCACAAAATCGCAACAACAACAAATGTTGCCACAAAATCACACCTTTTTTTTGGAGCGGCGTTGTGTGCGTGCGAGCGCGTCACCGCCATCCATCAGCCGCGTGCATCAGTCATATTTCCAGAAACAATTACATTAATCGTTGTGCGAGATTTATGCCATCAACTTGTACGAGTATATCGCTTTATTGTCAATAACGTTATTACACCAACAGAGAGCAATAAAATGCGTTCGAGAGATACACGCGTACGGCCCTATGTATGTTGGAGAGTGTGTGTGTGTGTTTGTGTGTGTGTGTAGATACGGAGGCGTGGGTCTGTATAGCATCGTTTGGCAGTTATCGATTGTGCACAACGATAATGTTGGTTATGTTGATGCTGATTATGATGTTCACGTGGACGTTGTTGTTGTATTGGTTGTGTTGCTATCACTTGTCTGCTATCTACCGTGTTTTTTTTGTTTTTGGTGCTTTTAGTCTTTTGACTGCACGCTCAAAAAAATGCGGAAGAGAAGCGTAAAAAAACGTTATTGAGTAAAAATGCCAAAAATAATGGACTATCAACAGTTGGCTATCGAGCGTCTGCAATACATTGTGGCCGGTGACAGCTGGGTTGTGTGTTGTATTAAATTTATTGTGACATTTTGAACGACAACTTGACTTAACTCATTCCAGCCGAATGGGTATTTTTTTTAACTCTTGGTTGGGCACATGTTCCGATAGGCAGGAATCGTCTGTTCTTAATACAATTTGGTATACTAGTTAATCATGGTCTGGTGAATTGAAATCTCCATTTTGTTTTTCTTAAACTTTTGTAGTTTGGCAATGACTTAAATTTGCAATTTTCGTCATTTTTGGTGAGCTACAGCAATGAGTGTGTTGGCTATATTTTTCAGATTTTACATTTAATCGGTAACGTCAACATTGATAATTGCAAAGAGTAACAGAAATTGTCTTAGGACACTTTAGTTTTGCAATAAAAATGATAATAATTGATGAATGTTTTGCATTTCAGCAGGTTTTTCAATTTTTCATGCTGATTGCATACTTTTAGGGATAAATAACATAAATTTTGTCAAAAAATAGGTGTTCAGACCACTTTTCAAATTGAATTATTTTCTGAGATCGGAAGATATCGATCGATATCACATTATCCGACAAAGAGAGAATGCTTCTTAAAATAAAACAAAATCCAGGAACATACTTCCACATACTTTTTAGATATTTTCCTCTAAGTTTTGCCAATTTTCAGATTTTTAATTAAGAAAAATATTTTAAATTAAAAGTGAAGTAAAAGCCTCAGCTTTCCGACTTTTTAGAAAACATTAAAAGCGTAAATGACCACATCATTTCTTAATCTATATTAAAAGTTTTAGCAACTTCTTGGTAACCATGTTTTTTACAATTTTTTTTACTCAATAGACTAAATAACAGAAAATATGTGTTTAAATTTTTTTGTGAAAAAAGTTTCAACTTTGAGCCGCTTTTACACAGACACTAATTAATTTTTTGCACCGATTTTTTGGGGGTTTCTTAGTTGGAGTTATACCTTTCAAATGACATCAAAGTCGTTAAATTCTGAGACTATAAATTTTTTGAATTACACAATGCCCTGAAATGTTGCATAAAGTTGCATAAAGGGCCTTCGGCATATCTAAGTTAAATTCCTCAGCGATGGATAAAATAGCCATTAAACAGTACCTACGCATATCTATGAACGGATAGCAGATATATATCACCTAAAATTTCAACACAACATAAAAGAAAGTTGTGGAAATTTATTGTTTTTACATTTAAGATGAAATTTCTATGCCTGAATGGTCTTTTTTAAGTCTAAAAATTGGCAAGTTTCATCATTAAATTGAAGCTCAACTACTGAAAAAAAATAAAACTCAATCACACAGCAGACTCTACGGTCCGACAACACTGGGTTAAAGTTATGAAAGTTGCAAACTTTATAAAAGATATAAGCATTCAACTGCAAACACAATTCAGGCGTTGAAAAGCCCAGCAACGCAACAATGTTTTTTCTCCTTTTTTTTTGGCACAATCGCTGGCTGAAATGTTCGTTCTTATGGTTTGGTTTTACCGGTCACATGGCTGCAGACAAACGCCTTTTTCAGTTTCGACTTGGGACAGACTTTGACCTGTGACTTATGTCATTGTACAAGCGTACAAGTGTCTTTCCATGTGTCAGCTCGAAAAGCTACAGCAACTTAAATTCGAAGAAGGGAGAGGACAGGAGAGACGAATACATTGCCAACAAGTAATGGGCATAGCTAATCACATACCTGAACACTATTGTATATACAAGTATATGTACATACATACAAAATGCGCTGTAAATGGATTAAAACAATTCATTTTCAAAGTATATTTTGTTTTTGTAAAAGTTAGACAACGTACATCATGGCTATTGCGTTGAGGCGCTAGTTTGAAACAACGGTCAGCTCCAGGTTGGAGTTCTCGTTGTAATCAACAGCAAAATAAAGAAAAACAGTTCTTTTTTGAAGCTGTTGCCATCTTAGCAACGAATAGTAAGCCACTGAAAGTAAAAACTACCCATGAAAAAGCTTATTTTCGCTGTTTGAAAACGTCATAGAACTGTTGGTCACTTCCATTTCGATACAGATTTAACAAGACAGCCTACAAAAAGCTGGTCCTTAGTCTCGTTATCGGACTGTCGTGAGAGTTACGTATCACCGTTATCGGTGAAAAACTTTTGTAGTATACCTTTCTGTATTCCAATTGTAATATAACCTCAACGTAAATGGTGAGATAAGGTACTCTAATGGATAAGATTAGGTACGAGGGTTGCCTTTTATGTTTCGGGATTTGGGAACTCTGGTGGTGCAATCTGGAAACTGACAGCTGTATCGTAAAGTTGGACATTTTTGAGGTTATAAGTACTCAGAACATTTTGACATACGAGCGCTATTTATATTATTTATATTTTTTCGACACGAGTCTTTTTTTGAGCAGTTGACAAATTGTGTGGGATCCAACGCGAACAAATTTTTTTTACAGTCAAATGTTCAAGCAATATTGAATGTATGCTGGTCCCACTAATGCCTAAAGTTGTCTCAATCTCACGATAGGTCACATGACGATCTTGCAATATCAGTTCGCGCACAGCATCAATGGTTTTCGGAACAACAACTGATTTTGGACGACCTTCACGAAATTCGTCTTGGAGTGAACTACGACCACGATTGAATTCACCATACCATCGATAAACACTGGTCCTTGATGGAGCTTCATCACCAAAAATTAAATTAAGTTCATCTATGCACTGTTGCTGAGTTAATCCACGTCGAAAGTTGTAAAAAATAATCGCACGAAAATGTTCACGATTTAATTCCATTTTTGGGCCGAGATGAATTTTTCAACTCACTGTAAATAATATAAATAGCGCTCGTATGTCAAAATGTTCTGAGTACTTATAACCTCAAAAATGTCCAACTTTACGATACAGCTGCCAGTTTCCAGATTGCACCACCAGAGTTGCCAAATCCCGAAACATAAAAGGCAACCCTCGTACTTTACTGGGTAGATTAGATACTTTACTGGATAAGATTAGATACTTTAATCTCGAAATTCCACGTTGAGATTAGATTCCCATTAGAGTACCGAAATGTGTCCTAACTATAGCACATCGATGTCTTAGTTTGTCTTCAACGATTTTCCATCTGTCTAGCATCTGTTTAATGAATTATCCGATGTAAAAGTTCGGAATTTTTCATTTTATACTCTCACTTCCTTTGTAAAATCGATGGTCTATGCATGGTTTATATGTAAGGAGTGTCCACGAAAAAACTGATCCCTCATAAAATCTGTATATTTTTGGAAGTATTCACGCAAAATCGAAAATTTTTGGTATGAAGATGCCTCAAAGTGTTAGTAATAGGATACAATGCATGATTGATTCTGCGATCTTTTCAGCGGACTCCTTCCACTTTCTTTTGAACTGATTTTCATTTTTGACCAAATTTTTTGTTTTTTAAAGTTCCGCTTTACTATTGCCCAATACCTTTCAATGGGTCGTAATTCTGGACAATTTGGTGGGTTGCATTCTTTGGGTACAATATTGACATTATTGTCATTATACCAGTTCAAGGCTGCTCTGGAAAGTGGGATGTGGCTAAATCTGGCCAAAAAAAAGTAGAAACATTGTGGCTTCTTAAAAATGGCAAAAGCCGTTTCTTCAAGCATTCCTTGATGTAAATTTCTTGGTTGATTGAGTCTGTTGTAACCAAAATTTCGCTTCTTCTTCCACAGTTACAAATTGCCTGCCATACAAGGAACTTTTTTGGGAATTTGGAAATTTTTGTGTGCTTTAAATTTTTTAGAAACAGCTCCTTTAGCTGCGGCAACGTAAAACTGCTGCCCGGGCAATTGTTGGAAATCGCCTTTAACGTATATTCCATCGTCCATGACGCAGCACTCAAATTTTGTAAGGAACTGCTCATACAACTTTCTAGCTCGCTTTTTGGCCTCATTTTCCTTGTCATCGCTTCTATCCGGAACTCTATATGATTTGAGTTGAGCATTATTTTTAGTTTTTTGGACAAAACTTTTTGATACTCCCACTATGGATGCTGTATCACGTACGGATGCATTCGGGGTTTTCTTAAAATGCGCCTTCACTGCATTGGTAAAATTTTCGTTGGCAGGACCAGCCTTTCTCCCAGAACCTGAAGCCCTCTCAACAGAGAGGTGTTCCTTAAACTTTTTGACAACCCTTTTCACCGTTGCAACACCGACACCCACATGTTTTGCTACCCTTTTTTGGGTCCATGTAGGATTTTCATTCAAAGTGTGCACACTTTTTTTCGCTGCTGAATTTCGTTCGCTACCATTTCGCTCGAGAGTTAAAATCAAAATGAAACTAAATGCAATTAGTTTTTGCGAAGTTTAAGCTTTTTGAAAAAGCAAAACCTACTATTGAGGCGCGCACTCAAAAAATTTAAAAAATCAAAGAAGAGGGATAAGTTTTTTCGTGGGCACTCCTTAGTTTGAACTAGGAAATTGTTTGACTTTTATGTATCATTTCAACCAAGAATGATAAAATAAAGATTACGACATCCGGCTGATGACGTCACTGGTGAAAATTTATGAGGTGACCATTTCAGAGTATATTACTTTATTTTTATTATTCGTGCGTATATTCCTTTTTAAGACTGAAAACACGTTCATATACATATTTTATACAGTTTAATTGATTTTTGCCAATTCTGCAATGACATGTGCAGATCTTTGATAAAACAAAGTTTTGCTTCTTCTTGTATTTTTCCTCATCTTGAGAAAAAAATATAAATAAAATTTGAATCCTATGTCAATTGGGCACCGTAAAATTATTTTCATTCTTTATGAAAGATTTGATTTGCCAACGGCATTTTTTGAATTTTGTTACATTTTAACGCGAAAATTTGACCAAAACGGTCTCGAATCTTTGGAATAATACAAAATACAAAAATTAACGTTTTCGTGAAAACAGCTTGCAATAATTGTAATGAGTTTTTGATAAAAAACCAAACGTAAACAATGAAGTGTGCAGTGGGCCAATGTCGGTAAAATAATTAAAAAAAACATGTAAGTAATTTGTGAATTTAAATATTTGTGATTGTTGTGCCATGTGTTGCGTTGTTAATATTTAATACCGCAGATCCACACGCAACGCATTATTTGAGGTTATTTGAGAAGCATTTGGGTACATTTGTGGACGCAACAGTATCATTTTCATTACTGAAAGGATTTGACGAGGAGGGCGATTTTCCTTCAAGTTAAAATGGGAATCATATACAGAAAACCTGATCGTTTTTAATTTTAAAAATAATATTGTTATATTGATTAAACAATTCAAATATGGATTGATATAAAATATTGAAAAATAGTATTTTTAATAAAATATATATAATTACATTTAATAGCAAGAGTGTTATATTGGAGGCCAGAGAGGCAAAATCTGCCTAACCTCTAAATCGCTCTGAGCAATTGATAAGAAACAGTGGCGGATTCAGGGGGAGGGGGGTTTTGGGGTTGACCTAGGCTTCCCAACCGTCCTCCTTTGAGGAGGACAGTCCTCCTTGAACAGAAAATGTCCTCCGTCCTCCTCAAAGGCCAAAAAGTCCTCCTCAAGCTCAAATTAAATTTAAATTTTTTTTAATTTTTTTATTCAAACGTAAGTTGCCACATTGTTGCCAATCAATTAATGAGGAAAATTGTTCCAACTTGTGTCCAATATTTCGATGCTGCTTTGGGCATACAAAACAAAATTATAGACTTCGTTGAAAATCCGGATGAGTCAGCTGCTGGAATGTTCAACATGATTTAGGCCGCATTGGAAAAATTAGACTTAAAAATAAAAAATGTTGTGTGCCTAAGTGCTGATAATACGAATGCAAACTTTGGTAAAAATAATTCCCTTTTCGTTTATCTTAAGAATTCAAACCAAAACATATTAAAAGGCAATTGCCACGCGCACATAATACACAATGAATTAAAAAAGCATTGTGTGATCTCGATGTTGATATTGAAAATATTGTTTGATATTGTTGATTACAGTCGCAAAAATATGCGTTTTGTTTTATTTTTTAAAGTGGTTAAAAAGTTAAAATTTACATGTGCGTTTAGGTTTTCTCTTTTGACACTTGTATTTTCTAAAAACATGGTGAAATATTGAAGGAATGTGATGTCCTCCTGAAACAAAGTAGTTCCCATATAAAGTCCTCCTCAAGCCAAATTTTGTCCTCCCTAAACCGTTTTAATAGTTGGGAAGCCTAGGTTGAACCCACCCCGAAATATTAGGATCGACTTTAAAACTACATACAAATTAAAAGACATTTTATAAATATTAAAGAATTACTTTTTAAACCCCCTCGAAATATTTTTCTGAATCCGACCCTGATAAGTAAGTATGTAAATATTAAATACAATGAAACAAACTAAATAACTTCATATGCATTTTCATATAATCTCATTTTGGGAAATATTAATTTTGTAAAAGGTCGTACTCGTCCCACTGTTCCTTGGCAGTTTGAAACAATTCGTACTACGTCACTGGTAAAAACTTCAATTTTCCTGTCATTGATGTCGTAACATTGTTTTCAATAAACCTTGATTTCAACTATATTAAAAAAATCAAAAATACCTTTGCAGTTTTAGTTTTTGTTTCTTACATTTTTTAGTCCTTTTTCATTACATGCTACGCGTTGTCCTTTCATAATAAACCTTGAATGTAAAACAATTATCCTCTTGCTATGGTTTGTGTATATCTTTCTCAAAACGACTTTTTTTTTCTTAAAGAGCACAAATCCAGCAAATCTCTACAAACTGAGCCAACTGTCGTCAAATTCAGCAGAATCCTTATTAGACTCATCGTTGACATTCAAGTACATAAGTGTTGTTGTTGTTGCTAAATGTCACATCTATGTACATACATACAAAGAACGTCGCTGCACCAGCAGGTATTCAGAATGTGCTATGAAAGTTTGTCTACCGTCGGCTTTGCACAGATTTAAAACAATAAGGCATTTTATGCCTCAAACGAAATTCATGCCAACTAATAAAAGTGGAATTTCGAAAGCATGCTGGCTGGCATTTGGGTCGGTATGCGTACCCAAGTGTAGCGAATGCGGCGCGTAGACACGTATTTGCGACGCGGGTTAGTGTTAATGTCGGCGCACACTTGAGCAATGTTGGTCCTGTTGGCAGCCCATTGTTGTCATCGTCACTCCCAACGCCAGTGTAGCCAACGCTCCGGCTCCGGCTGCGGCTGCGGCTACGCGTGCGTTGCCTTTGACATTTACTGAAACCGCATAAAAAACTTCTCGAGAGGCATCAACCAACTCTGCAGATTTTCACATTTAATTAAAAGCAAATCTGAAAGAAACGTCAGACGCACGTCTCGGGAGCCTCGACGCAGCACCCAGCAATGGGACAGCGGTGCGGCAGAGCGCAGCTGCCAAGGCTGCACGAACGCAATTGAACGGTGCAATGGCACGAAAGTGAACTCGAGTGGAGTGAAGATGCGGCCGCAATGGCGAAATGGAACACACAACGGACACTGCCAAGTTCGGGCGCCGACCGAGTGCCAGCACGCGCGTGTTATTTTTAACAGTGACAAGGCCCGAAATGACATGGCGCACAGAAGCCGAGCGACGGCGGCGGCGGCGGCGTCAGCGTCGGAAGTAATTAACGGTGTAACGTGTCAGCAGCAGCGAACACTTGAGGCCATCGGCGAATGTGTGCTGCACACACACACACACAAGCAGCAACGCTATCGACACCGACAGTGAGCCGGTGAGCGGATTGTCAACACTCTGTTATGTGCCTAATTGGACGCTTTATCGATTTATTGGCGCGAGGCAGCTGGTCGGGGCTGCCCAGGTGGCAGTGCTGACCGTTCCATTGCAAAAAACCATCGCCCACCTCTCGTTTGTTGTGTCTTCTTGCCGCTCTGTGCAGTGATGGTAACTGTAGGGAAAATTCCCTACATGTAGAGAATTTTAGCGAAAATTGTGTGCGTAGGGGGAAAAAAAGACAGATTTTTAAAAATTCACTAAATGTAGGGAATGTTCAAACAATCCTAGTTATGGAAAATTTTGGAGTCAAATTAGTCAAACTAAAAGTTTTAACGATCAAATACTGTTTCCCAATTTGTCAAAGTTGGCCAAATATGTTTTGGCACTACCACATTCTAATGCAGACTCTGAAAGAATATTTTCGAACAAAAAAGGAACAAACTAAGCCATGAAAATTTGACTTCAATTTGTACAATTCGCTCTTACTTATAAGACGAAGATATCACCTGTGTAAATTTTCAATGTAAAGAACAACATTTTAAGAAAATGGCGTACACTGAGTTGTATGACGATAAATAACTCTACTCGACACGAAAAATTCACCTAAAAACAAAAGTATTTTCTAGACTAATTTTGGACTGCTGAAGACGAAAGTGAATATCCAAAAATTTTTCAAAAATCTTCTCAAAACCAGATGTGTGCTGATAACTAAAATTACAGTAAAATACTGGGTTTGCGAAGATTTTTGGAAAACCCTTCTTTGAAAATTTTTTGGATATTCACTTTCGTCTTCAGCGGCCCAAAATTAGTTTAGAAAATACTTTTGCTTTTAGGTGAACGTATTTAACCCTTTTTTTGCATTAACCCTTTAAAGCATTTAAACAGTATTCAATTATTGGTCTTAGTGTAATTTTTGTACTGATTTTTTTTAATGTGATGTAATGGTATCTCAACTTTGTTTGTTATGTTTTCATGTTTCAAATTAATTAAAAGAAGCGAGGCTTTCGGCTGTTAATAAATGTTATGGTTTTTAATTTTGCGACTTTTATTCACAAAAAATTAAAAAAAAAATACTTAAATATTACAAAATACTTAAAAAATAAGTGTAGGGAATTTCGTAGGGAAAATTGCTGGACAGCGTGGGGAAAAGTAGGGATTTTGTTCAAGTCGCGTAGGGATTTAAAAAAAAAAAGTAACCATCACTGGCTCTGTGTCGAATCGTTGTCGTTTGCGTGTTTGCGAATTGCGCCACGTTTGTTTATTTATATTCTCAACGTTTACGGTCATTTGGGCGCGTTTCATGGCCCCGCAGAGATCGCCATTCGCATTGTGACAATGCGAACGCGTTGTTGCTGCTTGTTGTATTTTGGTTTTTTTGGCAATCGTCGCATGTTGACGCAATTAGAAGCGCACAAGCAATTATGCGCGTTTGATGCGCGTCATTTGTGACGTTCAGCGCATTTCAAACTTTATTGCCAACATTACTGGCGCCATAAAACGCGAGGGCTCGCTTTTACAAGTATTGAGGTGTGAATTTATGTCTCAAGTGCCGCTGGTGTGTTCACGAAACAAGGACATCGATATTGGTGCTGCGACTTGTGTGCAGGTAGGCGAGATGTGATTGACGACAAGCGTACTTTGAGAATTATAAAAACATTTATATTATCGAAAATAATTCATATAAACGAGACTCACTAAAGTCCTGTTTCAATCACTTTTCCAATAAATAAGATTAGGTTTCATGCCAAGTCATGAAAATGAATGCATGTGAAGTGAAGATGAGGCGCAGCAGTCGCAGAGAAATCGAGCCGATTAGTAGATAAAACCAAAGTAAATGAACCTTAATTTTCTTTTTTAACATTTAAATGTCTTGTGAATACTACAGAAGCATAGTTTTGGTATCATTATTTAGAATAAAATGCTCTCAAAAACAAAGAAAATTTGAACTAATGTTCAAGACAGCATTAGAGTATTGAAGAGGTGGAACTCTTTGAGTTAGTATCTTTCCAATTCTATGCCTAAGTGCTGGGCTAATGCAAAGAAAATCAATCTTTATTTTTTTGCATTTGTTTTTAACTCTTCTGGAGATGAAGCAAAGAAAAATTAGAGCAACAAATCATAGGTTGCACCATGAAAGACATCGAACTCCCCAGCCAAAGAGGAACATTCACGGCAAGAGGTTCAAGGCAAGAGTCCATAACCACTTTACTCAAAACCCTATCTCCTAACCTTTATATCCTTCCTGAACCAACGCAAAGCCTCGCATTATTTTTATTTTGTTTATTTTTATTTATTTATTTAATAAGCTAATGAACATACAGAACTTACTGACTATAGGAAATAAAAAAAAAAGATCACACAAATGAGGAAAAGAGCTTCAACTTAACCTATTCAGTAACAAATTTAACAATGTCCTTTTGGGTCGGTGACACTATTCAGGGTTCACGTTTGTTCGAGTTAAAAAAAGAAAAAAGAAAAAAGAAGACATTGCTGTGTATCTGGTGTGACCAGGGAGGGAAGGGAGTGATTCACCCGAAACCTGATCCATTGGTAAAGGAAGACCTCCACTGGCTGCAAGTGTGGCGTTTGAAATTCAAAAAATTTATAGTCTCAGAATTTAACGATTTTGATGTAATTTGAAAGTTAAAACTCCAACTAAGAAAACGCCGAAAAATCTGTGCAAAAAATTAATTAGTGTCTGTGTAAAAGCGGCTCAAAATTGAAACTTTTTTCACCAAAAAATGTAAACACATATTTTTCGTTTTTTAGTCTATTGAGTAAAAAAACCTGTACCAATACATGGTTACCAAGAAGTGGCTAAATCTTTCAATATCGATTAAGAAATGATGTGGCCATTTTCGCTTTTAATGTTTTCTCAAAATTTGCAAAGCTGAGGCTTTTACTTCACTTTTAATTTAAAATATTTTTCTAAATTAAAAATCTGATAATTGGCAAAACTTAGAGGAAAATATCTAAAAAGTATGTGAAAGTATATTCCTGGATTTTGTTTTATTTTAAGAAGCATTCTTTCTTTGTCGGATAATGTAATTACATCCTCCAATATATTCCGATCTCAGAAAAAAATTCAATTTGAAAAGTGGTCTAAACATCGATTTTTCGACAAAATTTATTTTATTCATCCCTAAAAGTATGCAATCAGCATGAAAAATTAAAAAAACTGCACAAATGCAAAACATACATCTATTTTTATCATTTTTATTGCAAAACTAAAGTGTCCTAAGACAATGTCTGTTACTCTTTGCAATTACACTGTACAACACAAAAAAAATAACAAGGTTCTGACAACGGATTCTGGTAGAGGGGGCCAAAAAACAATATACGTGTGTCGGCGTTTTGAAAGTTTACGTCTGAATTTTTTTTAGGGGGGGTCGAAGTTTTCCGCTTTTTGCACATTCTTACGAAAACCATGTAACCTCACATTTTAGGTATGGGATGTGTTCAGCAATTTGATGTAAAATACTACGGAGAATATTTTTGTGGAGCATTTTAACCCTGTAGTTCCTAATTGTATGAGTAAATGTTATCCTTTTTTCCTAAAATGCCAAAAATGTTCTGTAAAACAGGACTTTTTAAGGACAAAATGTACCACGAAAATATTCACCATCAAATTCTACTATAGGTCTCTGAATACACCAAAGCTCAGAAATTAACTTGAACGCCAGAATTAAGCCAAAACTGAAAATGTGTTTCAGTGTTTATTTCGTACTTATTCAAAATTGGTACTAAAATGTCCTACAAAACTTGATTTTTGTTGTTGAATGCAAAATTTCACTATAAGTCACCGTACAAAAGAAACCTCTAGATATAAAATATATAAATATAAAAATGAGAACAATTTTGGGTATTTAAGGATTTTTTAAGATGAACCAATCTTGTAGCAAGCATTGGACAATATTTTGAATAAAAAACTTTTTCGTTAAATTAAGAAACGAATGCTTTAATTTTGTGGCCAATTTCAAAACTCTCACAAGACTTTTCATGTTCGTACATTTAGCTTGAAAACTTCTACATTTATATTTCATAAAAGTGCTTTTTTCCAAGTGCAACAAGCACATAATTCTCTTGAAACCGGAACAACAATTGCTCTTGTCGCACTGACAGTAACAACAACTGGGTTTCGTTGGAAAATCATTGCACACAAATCAGCACGAAATATTACACCGTGCGACAGTATTTTTCACACCGGGAAAAATCCATATGTGCATGAAACTAGATACCAAATATAGTAATGCTGCGTACTCAGTTTTCCATTTCTACATCCTTTGTCCTTTTAAAAGGACTTCAAAATTTTGAAGGGGATACAAAATTAAAAAAATATAAAAAATATTTAACCTCGTTAGAATATGGCGATATGTATATCAAATGAACGAGGAAAGGCTCAAGAATTTAAATAAAATTAATTTTTTATTTATTTGTAAAAAAAAGGATAGGAAAAAGGTCCTTTGAAAATTTTAATCCTTTATATCTTTGAAAATTTATACAGAATTTCCTTGAAAAGTAAGTATGTTAAAAGCCAAAATCTCCCTGATCACGTGTTAAAAATTCATTACTCTAACTTTATTGGTTCGAAAGTTATTAAAAAAAAAGGCGGAAGTACAAAAATTCGAATTTATTTGAGTATCAGTATTTTAAATTAAAAAAATATACAAAATCAATGAAGCGAGAATAATGAAATTTTGACACGTGATCAAGGAGATTTTGCGTTTTAACATACTTACTTTTCAAGAAAATTCTATGTAAATTTTAAGGGTTTAAAGGATTAACAAATAGATAAAAAATCACTTTTATTTAGATTCTTGAGCCTTTCCTGTTTCATTTGATATACATATCGCCATATTCTAACGAGGTTATGAATTTTTTTTAAATATTTTTTTTTATTTTTTATCCCCTTCAAAATTTTGAAGTCCTTTTAAAACGACAAAGGATGTAGAAATTAAAAACTGAGTACGCAGTATTAATATATTTGGCCTCTAGTTTCACGCACATATGGATTTTTCCCGGTGTGAGAAATTTTTTAATTTTTGTCGCACGGTGTTATCAGCAACAAATATTGAGCAAAAAATCATGGAAATATGGTAAAAATGAACACAAAATCTGCATCACGTTGCATTGGCTGTGCTGGCAGCTTTAAACTTGTGCAATGTAACGTGACTTTGTGTCGCTCCCGCTGTCGGTGCGGCCGTTGCAGCCGCAGCTCGGTTGTGATGGCTTTCGATGTTAATAAATTTCATTTGGCATTTGGTGTGCACAGCCCCGCCACAGCGTCGAACTAGGTACTGCGATTTGCGGCAAGTGGTGGGCGACTTCCTGTCATCAACACAAAACCACATCCACACAAACACACACACACGCCTAAAGCACTTCGATATGCAGCATTTATAATGGCGTTTTGTAACAATTGGCCGCACTTCGTGGGCCATACACAGCGGGTGTTTGCACATTTTATGTGTTTTTCGATGTGCATGCAACATAATAACAGGAATCAGGATAATGCGATTGTTTGGTTTATGGTCATATTCCGCTTATTTAGTGTAATTTTTTTTGACAATTTGCTAATGTAATCGGATATTTACACCACGCATGGCTATGAAGGACATATTAAATTTTAAACGAAAATTGCATGACCCGAAGCCAAATTTGCGCAAATTACATATTTGCTGAGTATTGGCGAGGCTTTCGTTTTCGCTTTCGTTTTCCTTTAGTTTTCTATTTGCTGTTGCAAAGGTTTTTCTGCTTATCGGCAAATCTGCATATTAGATTGTGGTGCGCCGGCATTGGGGCAGGACATGCGAGCTATAAAAGGTCATAAAACCAACATAAAGTGCCGCCGCCGCCGCACTGCACGCTCGACCTCGCCCATTTGAAACGAGCATTTTGAGGGGTCGCGCGACATGGCACGAATTCTAATCCTTGCCGCAACCATTTGCAGCTGCGTTCAGTAGTGTCCGTATGAACACGCGCCGCACGAGGCCGTTTGCGCCTCTGAAAGCACGTCGCTCGCACACACACACACAAACACACACACGCCCATACATATGTTATGTATGTTCACATATGGGTGAGTTTGCTTAGATTTCTTTTAAAGCTTCAGGCAACATTGTATGAGCAGTGAGTCTGTAAGAAGTACAGCGGAAACTCATAACACTTTGCGCCCAAAAGTATGCTGAATAATTCGACTCAATTTCTCAAAGCAATTTAAATGTAAAATAAATTGTCCATGGCTTATGTACACCGCAGAGGGTGTACCGAGTCGCAGTGTGTCTGTCCGACTGACTGGCTGTGTGACGGTTCCTCAGCTACGCAACACTCCACTCCACTTCACTTCACTGTGGTGTGCGCCCACGTACGCGAGCATGCAGATAGGCACACGTACAAGTGCCAAACGCAGCAACGCCAAGAAGCGCAAACAACACGAAACCACTCGCAAGGTGATTGTGAGGGAGGCGACAGAATGACAGTGTGGCCAGCTTGCTGCCAACAAAAAAACACAGCATTACATATAGCAAATGTCTATAGACAGAGCTGGCGGTTATTTGCAATTCGATTTCAATTATAATGTTTATTTTTTTTTTTCAAAAATTCATTGGGAGTTTTGTGTACATTTGATTACATTCCAATATAGAGAATATTAATTCAAATGAAATATGATAAATATAAGAAAATAAAAAAATTCAAAAATTCAAAATAATTCAAGACTTAACTTAAACACAAAATTCCAAATATAAAACGTAATACGTATTTATTATTAGTGGGGATAGTGCACTAATAATGAATACCTATTACATATAAGTATTTATTAATTTATTTATTAGTTTGTTTTTATTTATTTATTTATTTGTTTATTTGTTTAAAAAACATAATAATTCTTTACATTTATTTATTAATTTTATTAATTGATTAATTAATTTTTTTTAATTATTTATTAATTTTTTGTTTTTTTTATAATTCGTTTATTGGTTTTTTTATTTATTTTTTTTATTTTTTTATTTATTAATTAATTTATTTTTTTTTTTAGATTTATTTGTTTATTTATTTATTTATTTATTTAAAGGAACATAATATCTAATATTCTTTATATTTAGTTATTAATTTTATTAATTAATTAATTTTTTTTTATTTTTTTTATTTATTTATTTTTTGTTTTATTTATCATTCGTTTATTGGTTTATTTATTTATTTTTTTTTAATTTTTTATTTATTTATTAATATATTTTTTTATTTATTTTTTACTAATTTATTTTTTATTTATTTATTTATCTATTTATTTATTTATTTAATTATTTATTTATTTATTAATTTATTTATTCACTTATTTATTTATTTATATATTTATTTATTTATTTATTTATTTATTTATTTATTTACTGATTCATTTATTTATTTATTTATTTATTCATTTATTTATTTAGTTATGTATTTATTTATTTATTTATTTATTAATTTTTTTATTTATTTATTTTTTATTTATTTATTTATTGATTTTGTAATATATTTATTTATTTAATTATTTATTTATTGATTTATTTATTCATTTATTTATTTATTTATTTATTTATGTATTTATTTATTAATTTATTTATTTATATTATTTATTTATTCATTTATTTATTTATTTAATTTTTAATTAATTTATTTTTTTATTTATTTTAGTTTACTGAAAACATATCCTACGGACATAAAAACAATTTAAAAAATATAATTGAAAGAATAAAAATAATATGTTCACGTATGTATGTGTGTGTGAGTATAAAAAGCCCTAAAAGGCCCTTCACACTATCTGAGAGCATACAACATTTTATGTGGGTTATTTCCATTGACAGTTCATGTGAGTCATTCATTCATTCATGTGTTCATTGATTGATGAGACCTACTTTTAGAAATCATAAAAATTATTTGTCATTAGAAGTAAATCTATTTCAACTGACACTTCAAGCAGATTTTTAAGTATTTCTTATACTTTTCTTGTATGAGAAATCATATTTTTATATTAAAAAAATTGTGTTTTCTTAGATAGTGTGTATAGTGAGATCTGGAACACATTGAGCACCGACTCATCAATATTCCAGGCTGAACTCAATGCAATACTGAAGGCGGTCCGAACTATGGGCCAAAGGCGCACTAAAGGACCTAAGATTACAATAATCTCGGACCAAAAACGTACTGGATATATACTTTTATGCATCTAAACCCCTTTTAGAGTGCCACAAAGAACTCAATACTCTAGGTATCCCTAACAAAGTTGTACTAGTCTATATACCAGGGCACGAGGGCCATGAGGATAATGAAATAACAGACATACAAGCAAAAAATGGTACAGAAATCATTCATAAGCCCATGTCTGATGTATGATTTCGATATAATCGATCTAAAATGGCAAATGGATGAAAAAATGTAAACTTTAATACTGGAACAATACTGAGATAATGTGAAATTCCAATAACTTTGTTAATTTTTAAACGAAAGGGGCACAATCAGTCCTACTTTTAGATAGATGCTGCGTCTATTTTTCTGTAACAGCCACCTCTACAAACTAGGCTTAGTTGACAACAAAATATGTGGATTGTGTAACACAGATGACGACACATCGAACAAATAATTACAAACTGACCAGCGCTGGCAAATATGCAAAAATTCTAGAGAAACATAGACTACATGATGAGAATCTAATGCAAATATGACGGAAAGATTTGATTCAATACTTGAGGGGACATAGTAAACCTTCCAGGTGATCCCATTAGATAGATGGATTAGTTAGTGTGAACAGACCTTTAGCTATGCTTCGAAGATAAATAATAAAAAATGATTTAGAACGTCTGCAGATCGCTTTTCTTTGTTAACCTTCACGTTACTTAAGTATACCCACCTTTATGTCTTTTTGACATTTATTGTTTAATAGCTGTCAGATTATTTATCCCATTTAGTTATGATTTATTCAAAATGGCGGCGGAAGCGCTTAGAACTCACCCGGGTGGGTATTTGGGAAACGAAGTACACATAAATCTTTGGTAAGGTGAAGGTTAAGTGTGAAATAATTTAAGCCACAGAAGTGGAACATTCAAGTTCAAGTTTAACATTCTTTATGAAGTAGAAATTTTGTAATATTTGTAGGTTACTTGAGATTACAAGATTTCCATAAAATTTAAATTATTTAGAAACTATTAGTATTAAAAGCTATATATGAACTACGGAAATCAAGAAATTAAGTTCAATACAGCTTTAACTCATTGCTGCCTAATGGGTAAAATTTTACCCATGAAAATTGATTTTTTTAAAAAATCACAAAAAAGTCAATGTTCAATGTCAGTGATCTCTCAAAACCATTGATAGGGATAGTTAGGGTAAAGATGGAACTACCTTAACCTAGTGAAGGTCACCTTAAAATTTCGCCATCTAGCTAGAGTTACCAGACTCCAAAAATCGTGAATTTTCCGGAGGTGGAAAATGTGGCGAAACGTAGTGGCCTTAGAACTTCACAAAAATCTGCCTCCTAACTCACCTGTAAAAAATACAACTTTTGTTCACGTATTTAGCTGATCACTTCACAAAGTATGGAAAAAAGCTACCATTGCTGCGTAATGGGTACAAAATACCTAATGAATATCTCAGCAACGTGCAGAGATATAAAGCTGAAATTTTGTGTTTGGTCACTTCTAGGTCGTGTATGAAATTTTATCAAAATCGTATGGGCGGAACTGGTACCCGGCAGCAATGGGTTAACTGATTTAGCCCCTTTCACTTCCAGACAGAATCACTCATTTTGTATTGTTAAATGTATATATCCAACTTTTATTAAAAAAAACTAACAAACAAGATATTCTTGTTGCAACTTTTTAGTCCGTTTTGTAAAAATTAACTATTCCACTCTTTCGAGTTAGGTGTATCGCTTTTTCTATAGAGATATGAGAATATTTTCGAAACTATTTTCTATATTTTATTTTAATTTATATTTTTAAATAAAGTAGCGAACTTCTTCGAGTTGGGTGAGTCGCGGTTTCTAAATAGAAATCAAGCATTATGGGAAACGAAGGAAAGCGTTTTAAGCATTTTTCAAGCCATTTGTTATACTTTTTTGCAAATACAAATACGAACTTCTCCGCGAGCTATTCGTATTTCCTGTAAAGAATGAAGACGCGGTAAAGACGAAGCTATTTGAAGCTATTTTCTATACTTTTATGTATACAAAAGTAAGTCAATTTGTTTTGGTTAAAAGTTTGTTCTTTTCAAAGCCAGAAAACCTCTTAAATTATTTTGCTGTTTATGAGTCAGTTTGAGATGAAAACCTATTGTAATGGGACGTTTGGCCCGAGTAAGAAACTGATTAACTTAGGTTATTTTGCGACTTCCTTATGGCTTCCTTGTTCCTGTTTTGAAAAGTAATAAAAAAATTGGGCGCAGAAATCAAGAAGATGACAAACTTATAACAAAAACCTATGATAAAAAGTTTAAGCAACACTAGAACTGTCACTGCTTTCGAACTGTCACTTTAACTGTCACTGCTTTAGAACCGTCACGCTATACACTGACATATGTTTCTCGCATACGAAACCAAGATCAAAAATCGCTATAGCGACTTAAAGCAACGCAACTTCTCTGTTTAAACAATTAAACGCCCAAGTTCAGGAACTGGAAAACTGTGCGTGACTTTTCCTAAAGCGAGCGAAAGCAAAACACAAACCTCCAAGTGGTTCCTTTCATCCACTAACACAAATTTTACATTGATTTCAAAGGAGCCTTTATAGCATAACAATTTAACCAAAACTCATTCAGGTCGTCAAACTATATTCCAGATTGTTATACAAAATCCAGTGGCAGGACATGAGTGACTATTGAAAATAATAAAAAACGTTTTTTAAAACTGTTTGGTGATTTTTGCAGACTGTGCGATTCTGCGCGGATCGTTTTAACCCTTTCGCTATTTTGTTACCATATGGCAACATGCTATTTTGTGGACATCTGTCCAGATTGTTATACAAAATCCAGTGGCAGGACATGAGTGACTATTGAAAATAGTAAAAAACATTTTTTAAAACTGTTTGGTGATTTAGACAGTATGTGTGATTCTGCGAGGATCGTTTTAAACCTTTCGCTATTTTGTTGCCATATGGCAACATGCTATTTTGTGGACGTCTGAACCCTCTGTGGTTTCAAGAATACATTTGTTTGTTGGTCTTTAGAATAGTTTGAAGTTTTAGGAAAAATACGAAATTAATAAACTGAATATTCAAGTTTTAAGAAGAGAAGTATACACGTTTTTTTAATGGTAAATCTTTACATAGAAAAGGAAGAAGCAGAAAAATTAGATCACTTTTTAATTTGACGTTTTCTTTCAATTTAGATACTTTTTTTTTTAATTTTGGCTGAAGTAAATGAAGAAATATTCAAATTTTCGTTATGCGTAAACAGTTGTATGTTTAAGTAATTATTACAGCCACAACGATGTGGTTGCTCTCATAGAAAAACACTCTAAAATACAGGGTCCGAGTATAAAAATTAAAATTTTTTTTTATGGAATGTTGCTAATATAACCACGTAGAAGCCTGAAACGTAAAATTTAAAATTTTAACTTTCCTCAGTAAAAATCTGTAGCGAAAGGGTTAATGTGATATTTCAATAATGAAAATATCTGCTATTTGATTATTTTCACAAACAAATTTCAGAACAAATGGTGAGACTTTTCAATGGTTTTTCACAAACGTTCGTTGAAGCCAAGATCAGTTTATATCCTTTTCTCATATGAACGAACATGTCTGAAACTTATTCATGCTTAAAGTTGTCGCTGCTATTACTGGCGTTTATTTGGTGTTTAAATATTTATTCATTGTTGTTGTTTATCACACACGAATTGCAGGGGTGGACTGGAGCGTGTTGCTCTGTTGCTAGCTGGAAATAATTGATTTTTCCCGCAACAGACCCACAATCGCCATGCAGCTAATCCGCCAACCAGCCAATCAGCCATGCACGGCGGCAGTCGCTCGGTCAGTTGCGTCACGCTTCGCGCCTTTGCCACACGCAAAACCACATAACACACACACACACACACAAACACACGCGCGCAATATTATCGATTTGTACAAAGGGGAAGCCGCATGTGGCAGGCTCTGTGATCGACTTACCGCTCCGATGTTGTCGAATCCGTATTTGGCAGCGACTTTGGCCGCAAACTCATTATCGACGCTGCGCTTGAAGCGCACCAGAAACGAGCTGGTGAAGACGTCATTTCCGCTGGGCGACGAGTGCGCGCCACGTCCGGCGGCAACGGCGGGCACGCTAACGGCCACCACAACAATGCTCAGCGCGCATACAATCAGCAGGCCCGACGAAGGGTAGCCCCATGCAGCAAAAATCATTGCACACGTTTCGTGGCGTTGATTATTTTTGTTTGTGTTCTTTTGTCTCTTTACTGATGCTTTTCTGGTTCCTGCAACGTTTTGTAGCGCCCGCTGCACTCGTCCTGCGGCTGCAGTTTTTGGGCAATGCGAATTGCGCCTCACTGTTGGACGCGACCGCCGATTAATTGCAACTGCGAGCGTTTTTGTTTTTGTGTTTATTTATTACAAGCGACTTTTACGTGTGTTTGGTTTGGTTTTTACGAGTTCGAGTTGAACTGCATCCGCTTCCTAACGAACGTGGTGGGCAACACTGTTTCGCTGTTTCGGCTCGAACGCAAATTTTGACACTTGCCAAAATACAAAGGCCAACGAACATTGACAGCGCAGCTGAACTTTTTTCCGCACACGCAAAAACGCAGAAAATCCACCCAAAACGTTTGCGGAGCCGATTTGGCGATTGTTGATGCTGAGTTTAGGCGAAAGTTGCGAAATGTTGAATGAAACACAACTCGAAATTTAGTTCGAATCTTTGGCGTTTTTGCGATGCAGTTTTTGCCGTTTTGTGGCTGCTTCACTTCTTGTGCTGAGCGGCTGAATGGACGTTTCCGCCGCGTACTTGACCGTCAATGCGAACTTTACTGCTGCGCTCACCGAACGAAACTGCTCCTGCGTCGCCAATGGACGCCATAATGAATAGCAGCAACGCCGCAAATATACCAAAGAAATTAGAATGAAAAGTTCGGCAGCGCCGTCTGCACAAAGCTCCGGCGCGCTTTCGCTGCACAGTGCCGAGCTTGCGGCGCCTGCCGTCCACCCGGTCGCTGTGGCGGCGGCGACTGCAGCTGCGGCCACCCCACTTGTTGTTCGCACTTCGGGCTGCGTGCGACTCCATTGAAAGAGCAATCGCGCAATCATCTGCTTGACTTGGCGGTTCGCCAACACCGCCAGTTCTCCACACCACTGCAGGCACCAGCGCGCTGCCGCCCGCGCGACGCTGCGTCGAGTGCGTGCGCTGTCCACGCGATTTGCACTTGCGGTAGGTAGGTAGGTGGGTGGATCGGCGGTGGTGGTGGCTCCCTCGGGTTTGTACACAAAAACAAACCACACAAAAATGGACGACTTCAACTTGAAAACAAACAACAACAAATAATGAAAAAATAAATACGTGTAGTTGTTGGTGTTTTTGTTGCGGCCGCTGCTGTTTTCGAGTTTGGTCGTCGTTGTTGTAGTTTGCTGTCACTGGCGGTTTTGCTGAAAAACGTCACCAAGTCGCTTTGTTGATATTTTTTGCTATTGTTTTCCTTTTGCTGCCGCATACGCTTCCATCTTCGCCCCGCAGCAGGTTGCGAGGCACTGCGTGCACTGATGAATTCGCTTTGTTGTTGTTGTTGTTGTGCACAAAGAGCTGGCCGTGTTTATGCGCTACATTCCAGCGGCTGTTCCGCAGCATTTGCCGCAGGCGCCACTGTACGAGCAACGCCGCCCTGCGCTGCCATTCCCTTTGACTCAATTTGACTGCAAGCATTTTTGTGCCCGCTTAAATCTATTTGCCCTGTTTAACGACTTTGAAATGTGCTCGACGTATGCTTTACAAGCCTGCTTAATACTTTAAGACAGCGTAAGCGGGTTTCTCTACGATGCGCCAACACATTCAGCATCTCCAGTGAGATATGCTGGGGCGGGAGGGGCATTTCCAGCCTGCGAAATATGCACAAACTGACAGCAATAACGATGGCATTTATTTATATCCGATTATATGCAAAGCATATTTTTAGTAAATCCTAATGTTGAGGAAGATATTTTTAGCCGCTAACAAAAAAAATCGTTTAAAACAATCAACGTGGCTGATGTGCTCCAAATTTGGGTGAAAGTGGTTCACCCACACGAGTCAACTTTGCGTAGAAGATCTCCAGAGGCACCAATTGTCTGCCAGATGCATTTTTTGGACCCACAACGTGAGCCACCTCAACATTATAATACCAACAAATTAAAATACCAACTGTTTCTTGTCTACTTCCAGAGTCTAAGTCAGAGTCTATAATTGCAAGTTTACTGTCGTAACGTCGCAAGTGGGAAGAATGGTTCCTAGCCACGGAGGAGGTACATAAATGAGGAGCTGCATTTCTACGAAGTGAAAGGAAATGAGATGCTTTTTTGCATGCTGATCTGAAAGGAAATAAGATGCTTTTTTGCTTTTTTTATTTATGTATTTCTTGATTGCTATTATCATCATCGCAATGTTTACTGCTACAGCAAGGAGCACGTCATGCGCCTCATTTGTCACTGTTTCACCTTAGATAGCACAAGACTTTACCCATTTGAGGCCAAGTTCTTGAACAATCTCACTCACCAGACTTCAACCAAAACCAGCAACATTGCATAGATTATTTTTAGGGGTCTGCGTTCGTTTGCAGATACGATTTTAATACCAAACAAAACTGAACAACAACAAATGACCCAATGTTTTTCGATTATTAATTTACCTTTGTATTTCAGGCGCAAAATAACCTGCAATTTGTTCGGCATCGAGTTAACCGCAAAATAATTGCATTGATTACGACCAAATCGCCATGCCGGACACGTCTTCGATGGCATCGTCATGCTTTGCTCATTTTGCTAACTAGCTTCGCTTTGTTTTGTGATTAATTTTTGTAATATTTTTATTTTACGTTAACTTGAACCCAAGAAAATAAAGGTACAATATAATCGAATCCAACGAGTAAAGGCTATTTTGAGGACACAAAGCACTTTAAAATACATTAAACAAAGTCGTTTTTCATTCTATTTTAGCTTTTACTCATATATCAGGTATATGTTTATACATTATTTTTCAAAAGCTTTAAAATTATTTAAACTAAAATAGTGTCACATATGTACTTACATCTATAATTTGGTCATTAAGAAAATATATAATACTTATACCATATGTATTGGTGTATATGGCTGGAAAAAAATTATTTTTCCTTGGCTTTTATTCAGAACTTTGGACTGTACTGTAAAATGGGTTTCAACATGTTCTTAAATATTTTTCATTGCATAATCACTTTTAATTAGTTGTGCAGTACATATTTTACATATACAGTCGTGTCTGGATATAGTGAACTAATTATTGCAAGGCCTGTTCACAGTATTGAGGTTGTTCACTATATCAAGGTTAACATTTTTGTTCAAAAGCTCGTTTTATTTGGTTAAAATACACTTTTTGCTTGAAATTGTTTTCAAAATTTTGTTCAATATTTAGAGGCTCCATGTCTAAATATGGTTGTTCACTATATCGAGGTGTCCACTATATAGGGTGTTCACTATACCCAGACACGACTGTACATACAAAATACAGGTTTTTTCATTGATATAAGAAGTGAAAAATTGATCGCATCACTTGAACAGTGAGCCTATCCTTTTTTGAAATTTTCTTCAACTTGCAAAAAAAAACCATTATTTTTAATATTTCACCATTAGAGATATTTATAAATATTTAGTTATTATTTATAAATATTACATTTTATAACTAACATTATTTTGAGCTACAAAATCACATATGGGCTTTATTATTATATGTAATTAATTACAACAAGAAAATATTACAAGTCTTTTTTGTCGTCGTTTTTGTTTTGCTTACTTACTAAAAGTATTTTGAGATTGAAAATCTTAACAGTTACATTTGATCAAACTTTCAAACATTTAAATATATCAGTTGACATTTAACATTTCAATTCTGACCACATGTGATGAGTTCCTTTTTAAATTTGGAAAAGGGTCCCAATAATTCCTAGATTTCATCAGACTCAAAGTTTGTTGATTGTTGAACCCTACAAGTCGATTCAAATGTGATAAGCTCTGCGCTGACAATATGCCCGAGTTTAATTTTAAATTTGGAAAAGGTCGTAACAATTTCTTGAGTTCATCCAAATTTAGATTTGTTGACAGTTGAAATTTACAATTCAGTTCAAATGTGATGAGTTCTGCGCTCATGTTTTATTTTCACTTTGAAAAAGGGTCAGACTGACTCAAAGTGTTCATTGGAATGGGAATCTGTTGACAGTTGCACCATTAATTTCGATCCATATGTGATGCGTCAAATAGCAAAATCTTCTTTGAAATGTGATAACTTTCAGCGTTAGAATTCGAGGTTTCAAAGACGTTGTTGAAGTCTTTTTAAAAATGCCATTAAACAAAAGACTAAGTATGAAAGACTTCAATTGAATATATGATAATTGAATAATATTGCGCATTGAATCATGTGATTCGTTTGTTTGAACAATTGTTGAATGTTGAGTTAGTTGATATACATATGAATTTTATTATTTCTCAATATTTTACTTCAAAGCATGCAACAATACCATTTGAGTTCGCTGTATTTTCGGCATAGCCATCGGCGTTACTTAGGCACATTGATTCGTCGTCCAGCCATTTTCGTAAACCCGCGGGAATTGCTGCCCGGACGGGACACCATCATTTCGTATTCATCGTCATTTATTATCAAATTAAACGAACCAATTTCCATCTTCCCCGAAAAGAGCAAAACGCATTGGTTGGGAAATTTGGACGTTCGGCTGCAGCATCTCGAATAGCAAAAAAGGCAAACATATGCTCCACGGCGCAAGGCACCAACACAACAGCCAGCACAGAGCCAGCGCCGAATACACATTGAACAAAGCTCTGCACACTTTGGTATACGACACAATGGCGAACACAGATACAAAGCCGACGCTTATGACGTCAAATGGGCAAAAGCTGAAGCTAAGGGCGGCTCGCAACGAGACGCACGCACCGTTGGCGGCGCAGTAGGGCGCCAGCTATTGCCACCGCGGCAAGCAACTACCGTCGGCGAACGGGGACCGGTAATGACGGGCATTATGTCAGGCTATCCCCATAATTTTGCTCATTCACAATTAAACTAAGTCATTTGCGATAAGGCAGATTTTATGACAGCGCCGTATCGATGGTCGCGCGTTCGAAGCGGAAGCGCCGCAGCTAACAAACGGCAAATCGCGTCGAGCATATGGCGCCCCAAATGCGGCCAGCACGTGCACCAATGACGCGGCGGAGCGCGGCAGCGAAACGGCGGCCGCGCAGAGTGTGCGCACTGCGCGCGGATTGAGCAGCATTACGAAGACGTTCGACGAGTGGACGAAACGGGGCAAAGGCAAAACGCAGCGCACAGCCAAGCAGCTGGCAATGAATGAAATGTAATTTGCAGATTTATTCAAAGGCACAAAAAGCTTTACAAAACAACGAAACACGATTATCGATGCAGATTAATACATTGCAAAACATCGCAAAAAATTTAAACATGCTCAAAAAATAATTGAAACATGGATTTGGCAAAAAGTCGAGCACAAAAAAAACACAACGAACAATCACACACACACAAATAAACATGAAACATGATGATCAGAAGCGTGTTGACAATAATGTTGATATAGGCGTGGAAGCATTATGAACGACACGATAAACAAATGTCGACAATGCCTTGAGTAAAAACAGCAACAACAATAAACAATAATAAAGAAACAAAGCATGATGGTTGATTACAAAATTTCAATGACATCGTCACTATCACTCGAATCAGGCTGGAGTTGGGGCGCACAGCGAAAGCCAGTGGTGTTGCGGCGGCGACTGTGGCGTTTTCTCAGCGCTTGCGTGTGCAAAATATCTTGTAAAATGGACTTGCACAACACTAAATGCGACTTAATTGCTTCACTAGCTGCAAGAGATGACACTGTGTTAGTTCAAATATTTATTTATTGTTGTTGGTGGATATAATAAGCAAAAAAATACTATATACAATATTAGATTTAGGCAATCAAATAATTATGTAAGAAAAGTTGAGCTTCAGCGGATCTCTTCAACCACAAATGAACTATTCAAAAATTCAGAGATCCGTACGGCTTTGCGCACGTGGATGGAACAATATGTATTCGAGTTCTTCTTCTAAGCAACATTTTTTTCATAACTTTCGATTTCACTACAGTGAGCAGAACGCAAAATCAAATTTTTTAAAAGTACTTTGTCATAGAATTTCGGAGTATGTAATGGACTGCAAAGACTTACACGTCGAAATTCGGCGGAACAAAATTCACAATTTTAATTCGTGTACATTTTTCTTCGCATAATTTGGACGATACAAATAAATTAATACAAATGCGGACGCGAGAACAATTTAACGAAGAACAAATACTTCTGGATAAAGCTACAAATTTGGTAAACTCTTCAAAGATTTTTAAAACACAATTGTATCCAATGTTACAATCGTTAAGCCTATTTAAATGCGAAATGTGTGTCATTTGAATATTCTCCACGGCAGCCACAATACGAGTGAATGTGTTTAGCCCAGCATTCCCAGTAGTTATTCTAACATTTTGAGATCTTCGAAGGTGCCTGGGTCTTCGACTGATAAAATATGACATGGCAATCTCAAGTAAATCAAAAATCCATTCATACTTCGATCCCAATTAATCTTTTGTTATATTAGCTGTTGTGCCCTCATCCTGCTCCCACATCTAATCTAAACCCAGTGCTTGCTTCTTTCAAAAAGTCCACATCATTTATTGTGAATTCGAATTGTGAAAAATCATTTTTCCAAATATTCTGGTTGTTTTTTTTTTTCGCAAATCGTACTGGTAGAAAATTCAGCCAGAGTATTTGTTTTGCAGTTACTTAGATCTAATCGTTTGTCGTTCGCTGTAGTAATGTGAGTTAAGCATTCTGAGCTAAGCACCAGCTTTCGAATCCAAGAACTCGTTGAACCACCCTCAAAATGCGCACATCTTGAGCCTAATGCGAACTGTAGAATTCTTAATCTACTTTTTATACTAACACAATCTGAGTCTTGGTTATTCATTGTATCTCATCACAAGCAAGATTCATAATAACAAATCCAAACTCAGCCCAAAGAAAAATAGTTGCCTTATACTTCAGTACCTTCAAGGAATATAAACCATAGAGTTCAGATGACGAGATTAATATATAAAAACTAAAGCTGAACTAAAAACTAAATGTTTACACAGCAATTCTTACATTTATTTACGAAACGAAAGTCATGTTTTTAAATTGTACTGTGACTAAACTACAATACAGAAATCTTTCGAGTTTTGGCACTTCAGAGGCGCTTGGGATTCTATGCTTCAAATTGTAAAACTTTTCAACTAAACGCATATGCAAAGAGTTAATGTAAAATGTTGCTTGGTGATCAATTTCGAGCTTTGAAATAAAACTAATTTTAAATATGGAAAACATAAACCTTAGCAACAACTGCAAGAAAGCAAGTAAATTCGATTGGCGAAGAACTCAAACTACATCACTTCGGGCAACGAAATGATGCTTTGATTTGCCTTCTCCTTGTGTGGAGTTGAAAACCTAAACTAAAACCTATTTCAATTATATACAAATAGTATACTTTAGAAATAAACTTAAACTATGGACAACACTCAAAAACAGGCTTTGCAATAATTCTTAGATATCACAAGTTTTTTGTAATTCTAGTGTTAACATTTATATTTGCTGCATTATTAATTTTCTCTTGTTTCTACAAAATGTCACTTAAGGAGGCGACAGTTGGAAGCATCAGTGGAAATGCACAATCAAACCGGTTTTGAACATGCAAATGCGATGAACTTTTGTTTTTGATGTTTCTTATTTTCTTAAATGTATACACAAAATAATGCAATTGCAGCATCTGCCAAGGCTGTACACTTAAGCTAATAGTGAATGGTATGAATGAAAACTTAATCAATTAGATATATCATATTTCTAGCTTTAATCTAGTGTAAAGATATTAAGTCAGTTGCTGCAAGTTTATGTGACAGCGCGAGCGAACAAATGCAGCGACAACAATCGGCTCGAACACGATCAGGCGAAGCACCACACTCTATTTCCGCGAGTGCAGTTGATGCGGCCGATCTGCTATGGCATAAAGAAGAGTCAATTAGCGAGTTGTTACAAATGCAAATGAATCTAATTCTAGGACAACTCATTGGTAAGTCAACGAAATGTCAAAATTCTGAACCTAAAATTAGGTAAAATTGCAAATCGTTTATGTCAAATCGGATGAAAGTTATTGGAAGGGCTAGTTTTTCGCGTAATATGTTGATTACTTACAGCTGGTAGTGGAGCCTGACGGATTCAGCGTATGGGAACTGGCATGCCGCTTCATTCTGACCACACCGCCTCCTGCATCAACGCCACTTGTCGCTTTGCCTTCCCTAGCTGCTGTTGACGTTGTGTTCGTGTTCGTTTTGGACTTTGCAGTTGTAGTCACAGTCGTTCCAGCTGCGTTCGTTGACGTGTTCGTAGTAGGCATGGAATGGTGTCGCTGAAAGGCGGTGCGCGGCTTCTTGGCTTGTGTTGCTTGCAGTATGACCTCGTCCAGTGACAAAAACCAATCGTCAGGTGAATCGTCCTCGAGAAACTTCATATACAAGGAAGAGCGCTTTTCTTGCGTGGTAGATGTGGGCGCCATCACAGTCGGCGCTGAACTGGCCACAAGCGGCGGTGTGGTGGGCTTTTGTGTTAACTCGACAATTTTTGACTCTACTTGTTGCGTAGCCTCCAATAGCAGACAATCCGAATCCGAGTCATTGAGGAAGTCATTAAGCGTATCGTTGAGTTTGACTTCTACTTGGGCGGCAGCAGCGTCGCAGCGCGTAGTTTGCTTGCTTGATTCGCTAATCGTTTCCACGACAGTTGCTCTGGGAAGCGCTTTCGGCGTAGGCTCTTTCAACCGCTGTTGTATTTCATTCTCCTTTTGGCGCTGTTTGCGTTCTTCTGCCTCTTTCAGCTGCTCCTGAAGTTTGGCACAACGCTGCTTGAGCAGCTCATCGGCGCGCATTTTCTCTGCCCGCCGCATTTGCACTTCCACCGCTCGCCGTTGCTCTTCCCGGCGCATTTCGTAGGAGAAACGCTGCAGCTGCGAGTCGCTGCGCGATCGCGCCGTCTTCGGCTCGATACTGCTCGAGCCCACCGATGCAAAGCTGCTATCGGCCGCGTATGCCGAGTCGGGCGTTGTGATCATGGTATCTATTGTGGACCCGCCAATGCGCCGACCCCATTTCCAGCCCACTTCTGGACTGCTGCTGGCCAGAGTCTGCGACAGCAAACCGCTGGGAGAGAAGCTGGTGTCGAAGCATTTCGGCGAGTAGTCAACGCTATCGTCCAGATTGTACTTCTTATGTGGCGGCGTGCATTCAATGCCGGCATCGGACGAAAACGACGTAACCGAGGGCGATTTTTGCACACTTCTACTGATCTTATTACAATTACTATAGCCGCTGGCGGTTTCCCTCTCCTCCAGGATACGTTGTGGTGAAACTGGTAAGAAGATAAGAAAATCATTACTTGATAGAAAACAGAACCTGTAGCCTAATGGTTTGCCTGATCTTGGCGTGGCAAATCGAGTGGCTACTACGTTGCAGCTCTAACGGGAAGTGGCGTAATCAATTTAATTAGAAAGAAGTCGATTATCCTGCGGCCAAGTCCAACAAATAAAAGTGCAACATCTACGCCTGACCACTCATTAGTTGATCACAATAGAGCAACACAAAAAAATTATCCTCCAAAGGGAAATTACCTTCTCTTTTGCTGCGGCGATGGAGCGACAAGGACATTCGTTGCTTCAATCTCGGTGTGTTTTCCATTTTGGTTGAATTTTGAGTATTTTGTTTGTTTAAATCCATGCAGAAGCAGCACTTGTTTGCATTATTTAAAATTCAATGCAGTTTATCAGAAAAAAAAATTGCCTAATTTAAACACAAAAATCGAAAAAGAAAATCGCGGCAACTTCGCAGCAGAAACCATTCGCTCAATACCAGAGTTGCTGTAAAAATTGTTTAGCGCGTTGCCAACTACTTTAAGTTTTCTATTTTCATCTGCTTTTCCATTGCGTGGTTTACAATATATAATTCGTTAGAATTATTTATTACAACTAAGTTTTAAAAGATTATCCATATTAATAAAAGATGTAGACAATGCAATAAAACTATATTTAAATTGTAATGGGGAAAAGTAAACCGACTAACCAATTTATAGCGGCACTGCTTTTTCCCGTTTCATTTTCGCAGTGTTCCAAATGTTTCACATCAGTTATCAAATTATGTGTTGGCAATACCGTTGGATGGGCAAACTGTCAAACGTGCCGACAACCACTGACAGTTGTGCGTGCGTATTTCTGGTAGATTTTGATTTTGCTGGCCAGCGTTTTTCCAATTTGCAGGTGCCAAATGTATTTACCACCATTAAATTGGTTTTCCAAATTACAAATCGAACACGTACAAAACTAACGTTCCAACTTAATACAGCGTAGCGGTTTGCGGCGAAACACAGTTCAAAATGGGATCGACACAATCCACAGAGCCACGTTCGGTGTCGATGGACAATCCGTCACCAAGTGGAGTAATCGACGTATCCGATGATGTTGTGCAACGCCTCAAGAAGGGCATCAACAAGCAAGGTTAGTGCCAGCGACTGCCACAGCTGCAAGCTGCACAGGTTCAGTTTCTGTCGAGAATGGGCAAACGATGACTTCACGAAATGATGGCCGCTGTGCTGGTTATGCAACCATTAACAATAATCAAAATGAAAACAATGCAGCGATATATCGTTTACCCATTGGAACATAGCCCCTTAGCACGTTGACAAATCAATTAGATCTCACAATGTTCGATTTTGTTTCTAGCTAAAGAGCAATACGCTGCCGCCAGTGCCTCTCCACCGCCACCACCCAAAGAGGAGGTTCGCAGTGTGCCAAAAAAACAGAAGCCCGCTCCTGCTCCACCAGCACCTGCGCCAAAGGTCATCTACCATGCGGCGCCTACGATGTTTATAGCACCGGGCGGCACCACAATCACCGCTGCTGACGTAATGCGCCAAAAGGAGGCCGAGCTGCATGAGAACGATGCCATGTGGCGCCAGCGCATGACCGAGCTGGAGGAGACGCTCAAGAAGACAAACGTCATTATGGAGAGTGAGTACTCGGTGGCAGTGGAAGATGTGCGCAAGCGTTTTGCTACTGCTGCGTCCACTCAACAACTGCCGCCGTGTCAAGATCTCAAGGCGCAACTGATTGCCTGCTACAGGCAGCACCCAGGCGAGACGCTAAAATGCGTTGACGCTGTGGCTGCCTTCCAGAACTGTGTCAGTGCGCACCGTATACGGAAATTGGACCTTGAAGAAGAGCAAAAGCCGGCAGCTGGGGCTGCTGTTAAGCCAGCCAAGGGTGCTTAAGCGGACGACACGAAACGACTGAGGCGACACAGTTGCGCGTTTGGCTACTTTCGGAGGACGAATGGCGAGCAGAATAACTGAAGTTGTTTCCTTTAGTTTTTAAACAGAAAGTGCATTAGTACATCATGCTTGTTCAATATTTTAGTTAAAATCATGTCTATGTTTAAGACGCAAAGTGCTGGAGATGTTTACGAAATGAAAGCATCGTGTAAAGTAAATGAAACATTTTGAAGACTAAAGACAACAGCAGTTTTGAAATGTGTTAAAATGTCCAGAAGTGTTGTTATAATGAAATGCATGTGCACCTGTAAGTAAATTTTCATAATTTCAAGTTGAAAATGTTCCAGGTCTGTTCTTAAAAATCGTTGACAATTGTTTTGAAAAACTGCCAAACCAGTTGTAGAATTATTTTCATGACCTGTAATAGCATATTTTGTGGCAACTAAGTTAAACCCCATGATTTCCTTACTTTGAAATATCTGTATTTATTTCCGGAATATATATTTATAAAAATTGGCCTCTTTTCAGTGCTTACCAAGCTTAATTAAGTCCGATCTAATTTCGTACCTTAAATCTATTAAAACTTAATCAAAAACGTATACAAAAAACTTAACAATGCTGCCAGCAGCAGCGGCGGTGCAGTGTAGACGACATGATCACTGCCGCTGTTGCTGCCACTGGTACTGTCGGTGTTATTGCCGCTATGGCCGCCGTTGTGCACGCCGGCAGGGCGCTTGCAGCTGTCGTCGAACTCTTTGGCCGGGCCCATGCAGCCCGCGTAGCTCATCACATAGGCCACGTAGTTTTGCTCGAAGACGCCGCGCACCAGGCTGGAGCCGGGGCCGTTTGCGAACACTATCACATCCTCGCCGCCGTGTGTCTCGTCGTCCAGCGGCAAGATGGCCATGTGACGGTAGGTCGGCGACATGCGCTGCTCCACGGTGAAATTCTCCAGTGGCAGCCACATGGGCGCAGCATCAGCGCCCCGGCTGCCGTTGGCCAAGTGGTCGTAGAAGCCGGGGCCGTTGGCATACGTGATGGTCTCGTACGTAATTGCATCGGTCTTCTTGTTGGCGAAGCCCAAAATGTCATTGCCGCGCTTCGGGTAGCCGTTGAGCGTGACGGCGTGCGAGTGATCGGCAGTCACCAGTATCAGCGTCTCATTGGCATTGGTGAGTTGCAGTGCCGCCTGAATGGCCATGTCGAACTCCAGCACCTCGCGCATAGCGGCGCGCGCATAGTTCTGGTGATGCGCCTGGTCGATGCGTCCGCCTTCGACCAGCAGTACAAAGCCCTGCGACGTGGCAAAAACGAACAAAAAACCCAAAATTAGCGCTGCAATTATTTGAACGCCGAGCGCCACAACATACCTTCGAGTGATTGCCGCGCTCCAGCACGCCAATGGCTGCCTCGGTCATCTCCTTCAGCGATGGCTCGCCAGCCTGCCGTGCCACCGAGTAGGTGATGTGGTTGTTGCGGAACAGACCCATCAGATGGTCAACCTGCTTGACGTTGACATTTCTCAGCTCCTCGCGTGTCTGCACAAAGACGCGCTTCTGCTTGCCGCCACCAATGTTCAGCCACTCCTGCGTCAAATTGCGACCGTCGCCGCGCTCGCAAATGTACTCGGTGTCGCCCTCGAACTCCACCGTACTCTGCTCGTTTATGTTGAACGCGCCCATTGGCGACAGGCCGCCGCCCAGGATGACGTTGAACTTGTTGCCGGGTGCCTGCTCCACCAGTTGGCGTGCAATGTCCGTGTGTATGCCCGCCGATTCCGATGGCACCTCAATGTCACACTCCCAGTCGCGATGGTAGATGTGCGCATAGGTGGCGGCCGGCGTGGCGTGTGTGATGCGCGTCGTCGTCACAATGCCGGTGCGTTTGCCCTCGGCCTGGGCCCAGTCCATGATGGAGCGCAATTTGCCCTGGTCGGCATCGGTCTTGGAGCGAGTGGTGTCGACGCCGATGGCACCATAGTCCGACTTGCTGCCGGTAAACATGGCCGTCGCAGTGCCGGCCGAGTCGGGCACCTGCTTGTCCACGTTGTACGTCTGCAAGGGCGAGTGGAGAAGCACAATTAAAGTGAAAAACAAGTTGCGATAGAGTGCACCAACCTTGGCCAAGCCGGTGTACGGAAACTCGTCGAAGGCCAGCATCTCTTCCTCGCCGTTGCCGTGCTTCAGGTATTGTCCTTTGAAGATGCGACCCGCAGTTATGGTCGTCAGACCCATGCCGTCGCCCACAAAGATTATGATGTTCTTGGCTTTGCGCGAATAGGACGTTTCCTCATGCTTCTTGGCCAGCTTGATGGTCTTCTCCAGCTGCTTCTCGGCTATGTTGCGCCAGTATTGAGCGTCTGCAAAGTGAAGTCACATTTACCAATTTAGTAGTCAAGTAGTGATTTTAAAGTTGTGGAAAGCAAAATTTTTTTCCCAAATCCTTCTAATGGTTTCAGTTATGTAGTCAGCAGTTTAACCCTTTCGACCCCAAAGTTGCCTGAAAGCAACTTCACCTATTTGCCATCTTATAGCAAAAGCTACGATTGATTTATGGGTTTAATTTAAGTAGGCACCAACAAATTTATAGAAGTGAATTCAAAGCAAATTACAAAAATTTTACTGTTATCCTATAAATAATTTCCAATATCAGGGAAAGTTTGTGTTCTAATTGAAGTCTACGACTTGGGCACGTTTGATCGAAACCTGTTTCTTTAATAATGGTTAAATAAAATCAAAAAGTGATATTTTTGTATTTTTGCATAAATGCTAAATAATTTTTCTCTAATTAAAAAATATTGATATAAAATTTATTTAACCCGTTTTAAGCTAAAATTGTTCAAAAGTAAACTAGCTCTAGAACTCTAACAAAGAGGCGTGGCGACTTCAAATGTCGTGTGCACACTTAGGCAAGTTTAAATACCAAAAAGTAATATCTAGACACAGGGTAAAATTCGGGGTCAAAAGGGTTAAAAATCGCGAAGCAAATTTCAGATCAAACTATATTTCTCCTCAAATCTATGATCCAAAAGTTATATTCTTGCATGTATGTATATATCGGAGGTATACTATATATATATACGACTGCAATGATTGCCATTCTGCCGTACTCCGAACGGATTTCCCCCTGAAACTAACTACCCAACAACAAAGTGTCTACTATGCTTACTTAAACATTTGATTTGTGCCAACTTGAAGCTACGACAATTATCGCAATAGTGAACCTTTTTATCAAGCACTACGTACTTGTTAGGCTTTTCAGATTCTATCTCAAGTATTTAGCTATAAAAAACACTGCAATTTACTTTGCAGCGCAGCCATCAATCAGAACAAATGGTTGTCGATTTTTTTTTTATTTCTCGGGATTCACACGAAAACGCGCTTTGCGCCTTCATGCTCGAAGTAAGCAAGTTAAGCCAATTTTTTCCCATGTAATTATTGCTTTTATGTGCTAAATGTATTATTCATATTTCCATTAGAGCGTTCATTATCGATATAAATTACTGAAAAAATTCATCTTCAAGGAAAAACTGTGCATACCTCAAGGACTGCAAAACTCCAAGGTGGAGCTTCTGGCTGCTTCTGGCCATAACTAATGCGGGAAAACGGAACTGATGCAGTCATTTGGTGAACAATAACTGCAGTGAGAGCAGGAAACGACAGCCCTAAAGTCGTAATCCCAATGCGACAATTACTTGTTAGAAATTGCGCCATAAAAGAAAAAATTACGCTTAAGTGCTAAACGTGCTTCGGTGCCAAATTGCTTGACGTTTCACCGTTCCGATAATAACAAGTTTGCATGCGACAACAGCAAACACAACAATAACAACAGCAACAACAACTCAAACAGAAACATCAACGGCACAGCACTGACAAAGCGACGATATGCTAATTGCTTAGAATAAACTCTTTTCAATGTAGCGAACTCAAGTGACAGTAGCTGGGCTTTTTTTAACACTTTAACACTCAGTTTGAGGTGGTTGAAGTTTTCTCAAGTTCCAAAATGATGATAAAACGATTTCCTAATGCTTGATTGTAACAAACAAATTTAGTTATAATTTTCTAAAATAGTTTTCAACTAAATTTAAAGTTGCTGTCAAGGGTTAAACTAATTTATTGAAAGGAATTTATTAATGCAAAAAAATAAAAAAATATACAAGTTTCTATAGAATGCCAAGCGTTGGGATGGTTATAGAAACATTTGTTGTTTCTTTTTTTTGTTCTGCTTGTTTGATTCGAACTGGTTATTGAGTTCGAAACTGCTTTCATTAGATGAAGAATGAATATTAATATTTAATTCAAATATTTGTCTGCCTTATAATTTCTACCGATTTCAAAAACCTGCTGAAAGCTGTTTCAATGCTTATCAGAAAAACGTTTAATTAAGCTAATTATCACTTGGCCCAAGACTGGTTATTCAGAATACAAAACGTAAAACAATTGTAAAATATTTAAGTCAACAACGCAAATTTTCAATGTATTTTTTTGTTGTATTATTTATTAGTTAAATGTATTTTTAATTTTTTACTAATTGGCAGCAATTTTTAATAAGGTTTTTGCAATTTTTTTAGTAATACCCATTATTTGTAGCAACTAAGAATACATTCAACTTTACTTGAAATGCTAATCAAGCAATGACTTTCGTTACGTCAAGTTTAACAGAATTAATTAGCAACGTTTGAGTTTACGCACGAAAACCTCATTAAAGTTGACTGTAGAGCTAAATGAATTAATTGAATTTAAAGTATGTTTTAAGTTACTGACGGACTGTTCAACACACCAAACTGTTGTATGATTAAAAAAGTAACACCTGAACATTCAACTGAGTTGAGTTTGCTCAGCAGCCAGCTTGTCTGATAGCTGCAATGTTTTGAATTTTATAAAATATTTACAAAATGATGTTTGCTAATCAGGTAAACACTGAGCTGAGCAAAAAGTTAATAATAATGTAAAAAGTGTTTTCTAAATGCTTAAACTGTAGTAAAACTATCAGGCACTAAGAGGACTAAGAACATTTTGGTATTCTTATGCATTGAGCTTTGAATTCTTTCAAGCATAGAGAAGAGTAGAGCAAATTACAGATAACTGGCCAGCAGAGACCTTTGGACCAGTTAGATAGCAACTAAAAGGAGGGAGAAGGATTAGAACGACTGCAGGTCTGTACAAAGCTATGAAGAGATGTCCAAGAGATGATCCAAGGTTTTGCTGAGGTTTGTCATAAATATTCGCGTTCTAATGGAACTCGTGAAGGGACTTCCAACTGGGATCACTAAGCACACAATGGGGATCTATGCTGCCTTGAAATCTAAACTAAAATCTAAAGCCATTTAAGTTTTACTCGATGCAATGTCGATTAGATTGTTGAATAGATTGTTTTGCCAAGAATTTTTTAAAGGGCGCGATTGTATGCTTTCTGAAACAGCTTCGACAGAGTTTAACATTCAACACGAACTAATCTGAGGTTGAGGTTCAGTTTGTAAAAACTTTGAAGACACTGACAGGGCACCTTCTTATGTTTCAAGTTTAAAAAATACTGCATGCTGCCTTCCACTTACAACATAAGAAGGCACATGCAGCGGCTTGTGTCGAAGCAGAATGAAGACTCATCTGGATAACTTATTTCTGTTTGAACTCCTTAAGACTTCTGTTAGACTGTGAATAGTCCTATTGGCGGATCCCTTAGATAGTCCCCTAGTAGTCCTAGCCCTAATACCCTTTAAATAGTATTCAATTATCTTACTTACTGTAATCATTTCCCCCCCCCCCCTAGAAAATCATAGAGAAGCTATTAAAAAACTCACTAAACCTAAACTAAAAACCAATTTGAGATCTGTTATTTTTGTTTTCTACTAATTTACTTACTAAAAACAAACTGCAGTGAGTTAATTGCAATGACACATTTCGACAGTCAACATCAAAGCGTTTAGGAACAGCTGCAACGTCCAAAACTATTCGCTGGCCGCGAGTGCAAAGTCCGCATGCGAACCAAGTTTCATAGCTAAACTAAGTGTTTTAAAACAATTGTTTTTTGACGATGACTTTGCTCACGTTTTGCAGCTGTCTTTTGCCAAACTTTTTACTTGCAAACACCTTTTTGGTATTTTGCCAAAAATTCCCAATTCCCCAAAAGTCACCACAATCACCAACTTTTCGCCGATCTCTGATTATCTTACACACTTTTCACTTACCTTCCAGCACGTTTTCCCTTTGCTGTGTTGTCGGATTGGAAGCCTGTGGCTTTGGCGTTGCATCTTCCAGCGGCACGAAGATCGGACTCGCGCCATCGTCTGAATTCTTTACGCTGGGCGGCGGCGGCAGCGTAGCCGCCCAAACGTGCGCCCCACACAACGCCAGAATGCAAGCCAATTTTAAATTAAACATGATTTTTTTTTTTTATGTACAAAAGAAATAAATTAAATTAAAGCCCTAAAATTATCACAGCTACAATGAAGTGGCGACGAAAATCAAACACACTGGCGAGGACAAAGCGCGGCTTGGAGCTTACAGCATTTGCAATGCACAAAGTGTGAATTGCAACGAAAACGCGAAACACTCGACTAGTGCAAGGAATAACTAAAACCAGACTTGGACAGCCGTGGAGCGTCGAGCGGAAGCGTTTAAATCGAACTGATTTGGCGCGTCTGACTTGGTGGCAGATACTAACTGGCGTTACGTATCTGCTGCTAGATTCACAGCGACTACGATCAGCTCGTACTACCGGCGCCGTTATATTAATGAGCGACCAAGTCGGCTGGCTGGTTGGCTGACGCGTCGCAACCCCACCAACAACACGGCCCGAGTGCAGTGCGGACCGGCTAGCTGACGCCCGCTCCGCACGCTTCGCTTAGTGTCACACAGCACACAGCAATTGCTTTTCGTGATTCTCAAAAAAAGTGTAAAAAAATAAAATAAATAAATAAAAAAGAATGTCATGTGCGACAATAAATACTTACTTACTCGTAAGAATGGAACTAAGAAAACGACGTAAATGAGATACCGTGAAATGGGCGGCTGTTGAGCATTTCCAGCCTATTGTGCGATCTGCGATGATATTCTCTAACTGGCGAATGCACAGTGGGACACGCGGCATGATGAGCGAAGTTCATGAAAATTGTGATTGAAAGTAATTAATTTTTTATTCAAACATATGAGGTTTTAAGTATAATTTTTATTTAGCAATAATTAATACATTTCTTATTCAAATATATGAATTTTTAATTAGAATTTTTGTTTAGCAATAATTAATTTATTTTGTATTCAAACATATGACTTCTTAATTCGAATTTTTTTAACAATAATTAATTCATTTCTTATTCGAACATATGAGTTTTTAATTAGAATTTTTATTTAGCAATAATTAATAAATTTTTTATTCAAACAAATGAGTTCTTAATTAGAATTTTTTTTAGCAATAATTAATTAATTTTTTATTCAAACATATGAGTTTTTAATTCGAATTTTTATTTAGCAATAATTCATTTCTTATTCGAACATATGAGTTTTTAATTAGAATTTTTATTCTGCAATAATTAATAAATTTTTTATTCAAACATATGAGTTTTTAATTAGAATTTTTATTTAGTAATAATTATTAATTTTTTATGCAAACAAATGAGTTTTTAATTACAATGTTTATTTAGCAATAATTAATTAATTTTTTATTTAAACATATGAGTTCTTAATTAGAATTTTTATTTAGCAATAATTATTTTGTATATGATTTACTATTGACGAATATTCATGGAAATTATAATTGAAGTTTGTTATTTATTTAATTAGTTCTTAATTAGATTTTTTTATAGCAATAAATATCTCGTATGTGATTTACTATTGACGAATATTCATGGAAATTATAATTGAAGTTTTTTATTTCTTTATTAAGTTCTTAATTAGCATTTATTTTGTTTTAGATAGCAAATAGTTGCTGAAAAATTTATCTTAATTACAAATAATTATATTATTATTATTAACAATTATCTTGATAACAATTTTTTTTAGCAATAATTATCTCGTATGTGATTTACTATTGACGAATATTCATGGAAATTATAATTTAGTTCTTAATTAGTATTTATTATGTTTTAGATAACTAAGCATGTAGTTGGTGAAAACTTTATCTTAATTACAAATAATTATGAATGCTTTACTTGTTCCTCAATAAGAATTATTAATTGTTAATTTATTTAATTATTTATTTATACTATTTTTTTAATTAATTATTTCTTCAAGAACTAATCAAATCTAATTACTCCAAGAACATACAAATTTAATAGTTTTTAACTAAAATAAAGTAAGCAATACATTTTAATATAATTGACATTTAATCCTTTCGGGACTATTGGGTTAATACGTCCCAGCAACTTTAAATGTCCTTCAAAACAACTTGTCAGATCTTCTGACCCATGCATAATATTTATTAGAATTCTATATTCCCGGATAAAAGAATGATTTCAGAATTTGTGAGCATTTAACATAATTTTCTAGCCCCAACTTTCATACCATGGGAACATTTCTACTGAGAGTATTTTGGATTTCAAAATTAAACTCCGTCCCGAAAGGATTAGGGGAAGCATAATTAAATTCATTATGCTTGAAATTTAAGGCTTTATTTAGCATAGCTGGAACGATCCGATTTAGTTTAGATATATATGATTTTCTTCCATAATTTGTTGCCATTTTGAAGGTAATTTCATTATGTCCGAGAGAAAGTAATCACTTGGTGCCAGGTCCGAATTAGTGGCGCACTCAGAATTTAATTTTGGGGGCCAATTTGTGTATCACTTTTAAGCTCGATTCCATTTGAAACCATATTTTGCACCAGAAATTTTTGTATTTGGTTTGGGTTTGAACCCCCAATCTCTCTCCACTGTGTGCGCTACTGGTCCGAACTAAAAGTTGAATATATAAGATCCTTTTAACCAAGTTCTCGAAGCTTCTGGCGAGTCACTATCGATGTTTGTGGCCCAGTCTTGCCCTGATTAAACACAATTTCTCTCCTTTTAACTGCTTCTGGGTGAACGTTTCTTTTAGACGGTCCAACTGTTGACAGTACAGATTCGAATTAAAAGTTTGGGGAGCAGTTCACACAGCAACACCTTCCTATCTGCCAATCCTGGCCACCCTTTGCGCCGTCTTACCAAGATTCGACCAGGTCCATTGTTGCTTGACATTGTCGTAAGGGATTCACTTTTTACACCAGTCAGTACTCGCTTCAGAGATGGGTCGATTTTGTTGCGATTCAGCAGCAATTCGCAAAAGGAAATTCTTTCTATGAGGTGTTTTTCTCTTCACAGTGGCGGATTCAGGGGGTTTTGGGGGTTGAAACCCCCCCCGAAATATTAGGGTCTACTTTAAAACTACATACAAATTAAAAGACATTTTTGTTTTTTGAACGGTTTTTAAAAAATATTAAAGAATTACGTTTTGAAACCTCCCCCAAAATATTTTTCTGAATCAGCCTCTGTCTCTTCTCTTTTCCCCTTCTCGTTCAGTGACGCACACAGGATTTAATTTGGGGGGCGGTATGCGCCAGTGTTCTCTTTTTCTCTTTGCACGTGGTTACAAACAGTTATGCTGCAATGTTCAGCTCCTGAAAACATCGAAACAGTGCTTACATGACAGTCGCCAGTGCTTACATGGACTCGGCGATTTCCATGACTTTATTGACATCTTCAGCACTTAGCCTTCTATCTTTAATATAAAAATTACCAGAACCATAAACACTACTCAGATTTTCAGTCACCTGTCTTGCAACTTTGCCTTAATTAAACTATTTATTTATTTATTTATTTCAAAAAATAGCCTGGAATTACTTAACAATTCATACAGACTACAGACTAGTAAGATATTGTAAAAATTAAATACTTATACTATAAGTCTTTTTAGCAAATTCTTAAATACATTTTTAGAAACTGAAAAATCCAATGAATTTGAGAAAAAGTTAGCCTCAGTTAAAAGAAAAATTAAAGAAAAACTATAAAACATGGCGTAATATCTGATGGCTGCTGTCCACTTTTGATGCGCGCTAAAATAATAACGTGTCAAGCAATTACAAAACTGTCTGAAAAGTATTTTTAGTATGAAATCTCATCTTTCTAACGCCATCTAGCATAATCCGATTGCATCTATACAACGTGAGATACAAATTACTAAAGCTATCTGTTGGAAAAAGAATGCATTTCTTTTTACTAAGCTTTATATAATTTTTATATTTTGTGTTTGAAATTATTTTTCATATAAATGTATTTACTGGAAACAATTATTAATTAGTCAATTTCGATTATTTAGTTAATTTCGATGTGTTAATTAATTTCTATGTACTCTTGGAATCTTTATTTTATTTAATTACAATTTCAATTTTATTTGCTTTAAAAATTTGGTAGAGTCATTAAGATGGAATTGTTCGCACACTGAAATTAATAAATGCTTCATCTTCTTATCATCCAAACTCGTTTACTCTCGTTTAATAACCTTTACAAATTTCTGGAACACCTGATCAAACCAGAATCGTTCACCTTCTGTGTTTCAACAAATCAATATACAATAATCATTACAATAATTTCTTTTAGCGACATATTTATGACTTTTGTTTTTAGCAATGAAAATTTCAATATTTCAATGCCGCTTTGCGTTGCAATTGCGTTGTTATATCCACAGTTTGAGCAAATAGAAATCAGTGTAAAGTTTCGTCTTCAACAATAGCCAACCGCTTTATTGTTATTGTATTTATCTAGATTTTCATTGTGCTCAAAATAAGGTTAACAAATTGCATTCAATAAAAATTTACAGCCGCATTCTCCGCCGCTGGCACTGCAATTCGAGTGTCGCTGGAAGGTGACTTACAGATTTTCGGCTTATCGTCGGCCAACTGATAACAGGTCTCGCCGAGACGAAGACACATGATAAACACGTGACGGCGCAGCAGGCCTCCGCGACACTGCCTCGCTGCGTGAGTCACACGCGTGTCGCGTGCTGGATTTCGTGCTGCACACGAGATAATTAGCAACAACACGACGAGCGACAAGCTGAGGCGCTCAGCATGCCGAACATCGCACCGTCTCGTGGTGGTAGGTGTGCTCCGGACGGACGGCACTAATTGCGCGCCTAACTAAATATAATGTCTGGTGTTTGCGAAAGTAATTGAGTGGTGTTGTTGTTCTAACTGTTCTTATGATGGTTGCAGGGGAAAAGTTGTTTAGTGACTGTGATTTTGCCTATAATAAATGTTACTATTTATAAACGAGACTGAGCAAATTTTTAATAATTTGTGGGTTATGAGAGTTGGGGGCAATAATTTTTTACAATTTCATCTGGCAACAGGAGAGATGATGAAATTGTTGAGATACAGCTTTAGGGGATTTATTATTATTTTATTATTCAACTGAAGGACAATAAAGTTTGCTATGTGTAAGTAACAATTTACATATTTATATAAGTGGGTATTAATATTGGTATCAATATTGTTTGTGTGTTAGGTTTCTTTATATTTTTAAATAATTTCTATATTTTTATATTTTCTATTTATTTCAGCTTGTAGTGAAAAACTTCCCGAATTAAAAAAATCATGCAAAAATTTTATAAATTATCATAAAACATTGCAACCAGTAATTAGAAATTATATTTAGCATATCGCACACCCACTACAAAAGTGACACAACTCAAAATGTTTAATTTTTCAGGAAACGCAAAAAAACTTTTTTGACCTGAATAAACTTTTTTTTAAATAACGTATATACCGTTTAGTAGAAAATCCCTTCAGATTATGCTTTAGGATAAGTTACAAAGATTTTTTTATTTTACACTAAAAAATCCAAAATTTTGAGTTGTGACTTTTTGATGATATTTTAATTCAATAATTACCGAATTATTTTAAGTTATGTCACTTTTGCTGAATTTAATAATTATAAATGACAGTTAAAAAGTTGAGAGAAAAATTTGGAAAATTCGAAATTAATTTTTTTATTTGAAAATAGGTCTATTTGGGAAGATTTCCAGTAAAAATTATCCAGTAAAAAATATCAGGAGAGTAAGCGAGCTTACGCTCCCAAAAATGAATCTATCCAAAAAAGTAAACAAACAGGAATTTGTAAGAATTTGCAAGTTTTAACTCTTGGTTACACCAGTGAGACTTCGCACATTTATAATACACAGGAAAAAGGGTGTAAACAGGAGGGTTAAAGGACGAAACCGCTGATTTAAAAGTTTCGTTTCAGATTTGAAGCTGTAGGGAAACTTAAATTAAATCAGACATTTAATGCGAAAAGCAAATGGTTCGTTGCGCTCAATCTGCGATTTTGCCCTTCCAGCTGCAGGTTGTAGGTCAGCAGACTTGCGAACGCACAAGTTCCTTGCTGGTTCTATTTGCCTCCAAATTTTTGCAAAAATTACACTGTGCGTGAAATTTACCCTCAAAAATTCAGACATCGGGGGACCTACAGAGGACTTTTCTATAGGTATACTGAGTTGAGATCCACCAGCCGTTTGGCTGGATTGGCTCTAGTTTAAGAGAAATCCGACTTTGAAGTTTGCTCATTTTAGTCGAGTTCGTCGCTTAAGTCTTCGAACGTTTAAATGCTAATAGGTCCTAAATCGTTCCGAATATCGCTTTACTGTCTTCGGCAAGTTTGTAGATATTTTGACGACCAACAAATTTGCTTAAGACACCAATCCATAAAAAATACATTCAAACTGTGTTTTCGACAAAAATGTCCCAAAAACCCCACTTTCGTCGAGGCATAAAAACAGTATAGCGAACCCTCGTGGAAAAAATAAATGAGTATGCTTTTATATAGAAGGTTGGCTCCTGCATCTAACAAACTAAAAATTTTGCCTGGGAAATGCCCATAAAAGGCGTGGCTCGGCGTCAAAGTTCAAAGTTGTTATCAAAAAAACTCAATTAATCTCCAACTGATTTACACGATATGGATATCAAATAAAAGGTATTTATCATACCTTTCTTTTGATGTGCAACATTAGATACGTTAGATGTACTAATAAAAAGTTTTAAGCGAAAAAAACATTTCTGTATAAAAATTTTTTGTTAACGGATTTTTTTCTCGAAAAAATCTATTCCTAAGGTACAATAAGTTTGCTACCATATTGTAGCCTGTGAAATTTCCTTTACAATGAAATATAAAACATTTGATATTTTTGTTTTTTCTGAATACATTTTTTAACATTAAATTGATTGCGAAGGTGAATATGAAATAGCTTTGGACCCAGAGTCAAGTTAGAAAAAATTTAAAAAAATATATTCAGAAGAAACAAAAGTATACAAAAGTTAGTTAAAACTAAGTAAGGAATATAACATCGCTCGTAACTTGCTAAAGGTTTTATATATATTTAAAAATGTATTTTTAATATTTTTATGTAAATATATTAATATTTTTATTTATTTTATATTATTTTTATTTTATTTATATTTATATATTTTATATATTTTTTGTTTACATATTATTTATAACTACGGCGACTCATGAATTAATGACTCAGGTATTCAATAAAAACTCAATAGGGTCTAGGCTTGAGCTATTTGATCACTCATTGTTATGTAAACTAAGAAAAGTTGGTATCAACGATCAGTTTTCGATTGAGCTACAATTAGCTACTATATATAAGTTACTGGATTCAACAACTTCAACGACAATCAGTTGTGAATTAAGGTAAAATAAGCTACTTATAATATAATAAAAAGGACTCAAGGTAGAGAAGCAATTCCCTAGGATCTCGTGAACAAAATGGCTACCATTTAGTCGCAGTAGAATCTATTTACGTTTGTGTCTGTATTATTTTTCTAACATAACCTAACCTAACCATAGGTCATTAAATCATTGGCAGATTCGCCTTAAAATACGTTTCCCTCTCAAAGACTGCAGCTGCATTATTGATGCGGACAAAAACTACCTACACTTCATATATTACTATCCTATTTTACATGAAAAGTGCTAAGGTAACCTTTAGTTACACTTTCCTGTGGTCTTTACACATAACTAGATTTGTAAAAGATTGTTGACTTTAGAAAAGATAGCCTGACGTAAGGTTAGTCGTTCTTATGGTGTAATATACTCAGTAACCTATTGGATCTATTTTGATCTCTTTATAGGTTTTTCGAACTTGCTCTTGGAACTTTTGTTCTTCCCATAACTGCTACAATTTAATATTAATTTGAAGGATCAAGTCGAGAGATTCAGCTCTTGTTCCAGATATGATTTTCGGAGCGTCGGAGTCTTTTTTGCATTACAGCTTTAGAGTCTGTGATCAGGTGGAGTCATTTTATTAAGGAATTTCTGAACACCTCGTGGAAATGCAGCTTTTTATTTACTACCTACAGGGCTAGTATTCCTGCACTTCTTCCTGGACATTTCCAGTCATTCTTCCCACTACGACCTTTACTGACTTTACAGCAGTAAACTTGAAAATTATTGAAATTTTGTTTCTTCACTTCAGCAGGAAGTATTATTATAATAAGTAGGTCAACTGTGCTTTAAGTCTGCTTCCTTTAGGTTAGGTTACAGGGGCTGTCTGGTGATAGTACTCGTATCAAAATATTTGTAATACTTGGCAATTAATGATCTGATTAGCAACAGTTATCGATCGTGTCTAACAACGCAACCCAAGACCACTTGTTGAGGTTTCAATGATCCAGACTTCTAAGCGTGAGATCACTTCAACTCATTACAAAGTAAACCACTTAAGAAAGTAGTTGGTTAGTGGTGCAGAGGATACGCCGATCACCGATTAGGTGCACTTAGCGCTTTTTGGCACTTCAAATCTGAATGCATATTCCATGTTGAAATATTTTTAAAACGATTGTAACAATTGTAGAGCCAACGCAATCACTCCACTTTTCTACTTTCAACAACTCTCACAGTTCGATAGTGACACAAGTGTGTGCAGAAAAGTCATAAAATGAAAGTCAAAGTCATTTTATGACGCCAAGCACATCAACACACATTACTCTCGAAGCGAAAAGATAAAATTCTTGCAGTTGGCAGTGCGTGGAAAAGTTTCAAGACAGAAAAACATTGGGACTACGTTTTAGTTTTAGTTTTAATCGCACACAAAGCAACTTCAAAAACGACTATCTACAGTATGAAAATATTTGCTTTCTTGGGAAATTGTTTGCTGCCGCATATTCATGAGACTATCGCTGACATCGCTTGATGCATTGGATTAGTAAAAAATGTTTGAAAAGTATGCTGCTGTGTATTAAAAGTCGCTGCGCAATCGAGATACGAGCAAATGCGAATCGAACCAACGTGGAGTTAAGAGTCTAAAGAAAATGAAAAATTCAAGATAAATAATTTTCATAAGATGTATTTTTCAGACGTGCAAAGCTTCAGGGAAAACTTGGCCTTAATGATGAGGACGTGATGCCAATATTGCAGAAAGGTCTGATGCAATATTTAAGCTCATGAAACATCAGATGATAAAAGGGGCACAAAAAACCTTTCTGGTTGAAGTCTGCAAAGATCTCGGCCAATCCTATGTATCGAATTGATACGTTAGAACATTGAGCTGAGATTTACTCGGAGCCAAGCAATGTTTCTACATATTTTGAGCTCATGAAATTGAATAAGATACAAAAAGCTGAGAATCAAAGAATTTACTCCGAGCCACGCAATGTTTATATTTATTTATTTATAATTCAGTCAAACAAAAACAAATTTTTAACAGACCATGTAAAAACTGTAATATTACAAAATAATAATGTTAAAATTAAAAAAAAATCAGCAATATGTTTCTACATATTTTGAGATTATTAACACTAGAAAGACCGCAAGTTTTCCATACCTACAAAGAATAATTGGCTAATTTTTCACAAAATAAATCTAAAAAAAATAGAACGTTTTTCACGGTAAAAAAATAAAAGTCCCCGAAGCAGAAGTAAAGTAAAAAAGTAAAAAAAAATGAAAAGCCATCGAAGTGACCGTGTTTTTCTGGTGTTAAATTGAACAATTTACGAAATTATTGATTTTGAAGAAAGACAACATTCCTAGTGAATCTGAGACATTCTCTTTTATTACTGGGTGATACTGTTATGCTCTCTCTCTCTATCTTTCTCTCACACTCGCTGGTAAACCATCTAACAAGATTTTGTTTAGAACAGTCTTTATTTTCCCTAAAAAAAAAATAAATATTTATTCATCTAATTACGAAATTTCGCCGAGTAATGTTTGCATTCTCAATGTACAACATCTTCCGAGTAAAATTCATAGCTGAAAAGTAAAAGTAGAATTGCAATAAATCAAAAAGCCAGTACAAAGTTATACATTGTAAGTACGTGCTGCAACACTTGGAAGTGTTATTACGCTGTCAGCTCGTGTCGCACTCGTGAAATTTCATAATACGCCCACACAATGCGATTAGGGTGTTGCCGCTGTAAGGGCCGCATTTGCATCACAATAGTTCAGAGAAAAAAAAGTGTCTCAAAACGGGCGACGAGACGCTAAGCGATTCCGTTGCCGGTATGCGGCGTCGATGCTGAAAACGTGCGCAACGCGTTGTTTGTCATTATTTGAGCGGACGAGAAGATAGTAGCCGCCCGCTGCCGAGCGATCATGTGCTGATCTGATTAGATATCTGCCAACAGTTCCACAAACTGTGACGCGCAATATATTTTTTTTAGATAAGTTTTGGCTGTTTGCAATTTGAGCATTTTATTAAACATTTCTATAAAATTAAGGTTTTATAAAGAGATAATTGTTAAATAAAAACTTGAAATTTTAAATTTTATAAAATTTGTTCATATGTTGTGTCTGCAATAAACAATAAACAGACAGACGCTAGATGCCTATAACAAATGAAAAACAAAAAAATTTAAATAATAAGAAACAACAATACTCAAATATTACAAAAAAATAAAAAATGGTAAAAACTAAATAAATAAATAAATAAATAAAAAATTGCAAAAGAAATTTTCAAAATAATCTCATATATAAAATTCGAAAAATATTAAAAAAATCATTTAAGGTAACGATTAGGCATCATCAACAAATGAAAAAAAAATCTTAAATCTTTAATAATAAATAATAAGTAACAACAATATATAAAAAATTAGAAAATAGGAAGAAAAAATATAAAAAAATAAATAAATAAATACAAAATTGTAAAAGAATTTTAAAAAATAATCCCATATATAAAATTTGAAAAAATATTAAAAGTCCTTCTAAGTAAAGATGCCAACAACAAGTGAAAACCATAAAATCTTAAATCTTAAATAATAAAATAAAAAATAGTAAAAAAAATAAATACAAAATTGTAAAAGAAATTTTCAAAATTATCTCACATATACCTAAAATTTAAAAAATTTTTAAAAACTCATTTAAAGTAACGATTAGGCATCATCAACAAGTGCAAAATAGTTAGTAAATCTTAAATAATAAGAAACCACAATAAACATACAAATGTTAAATAAAAAAAATAAAAAATAATAATAAAAATATATAAATAATAATATCAGGTGTACAACTTTGCTTCCGCCGTTTTCCGATAGGTGGCTGTACCGGCTGAGGCTGGTTGAAATACATAGATGGTAATGCCTTTAAAGTGAGTGTGGACAGTGCCTAACGAAATGTCATCGCCGTTTCAGTGACAGTTGTTCTTGTTTTCGTATTATTCACGCTCGAAAATGTCCGTTTATGTGCCCAATTCTCGCCATTTGCGGGAAGTTTTACTTTTCTGTTACAATTCGCAAAAAAATGCAGCTGAAGCTCATCGAATGCTCTCAGAAACTTACGGTGATGCTGCTCTGAGTGAAAGAACGTGTCGGGAGTGGTTTCAACGTTTTAAAAATGGTGATTTCGATGTCGAAGACAAACATGGTGGTGGAAGAGAAAAAACCTTCAAAGATGAACAACTAGAAGCATTGCTTGATGAAGATTCGTGCCAAACCCAAGAAGAGCTTGCCGAATCGTTGGGAGTGAGTCAGCAAGCCATTTCAAAACGTCTCAAGGCCCTGGGCATGATTCAAAGTCATCCTCCAACACGACAATGCTCGGCCTCACGTCGCAAAAGTGGTCAAAAAGTACCTGGAAACGCTGAAATGGGAAGTCTTGCCCCACCCGCCGTATTCCCCAGATGTCGCCCCTTCTGACTTCCACCTATTCCGTTCGATGGCACACGGCCTGGCAGATCAACATTTTCAATCCTTCGAAGAATTGGAAAAATGGATTGCTTCATGGATAGCGTCAAAAGAGGACTCCTTTTTTCGAGCCGGGATCCGAAAATTGCCGGAAAGATGGGAGAAAGTTGTCGCTAGCGACGGACAATACTTTGAATAATACATCTGTAAGCACTTTTTCGCAATAAAGCTTTTAATTTTGGAAAAAAACGGCGGAAGCAAAGTTGTACACCTGATAATAAATAATAATCCCATATATAAAATTTTAAAAACATTGAAAAAAAACTTTAAAGTAAAGATGACAAATGAAAAACATAACATCTTAAATATTAAAAAACAAGAATACTCAAATATTAAAAAAAATAATATAAAAAGTAAAAAGAATAAATAAATACATAATTGTAAAAGAAAATAGTAAATCTTAAATAATAAGAAACCACAATAAACATAAAAATTTTAAAACAAAACAATAAAAAATAATAAAAAAATATATAAATAATAATAATAAATAATAATCCCATATATAAAATTTTAAAAACATTGAAAAAAAACTTTAAAGTAAAGATGACAAATGAAAAACATAACGTCTTAAATAATAAGAAACAACAATACTCAAATATTAAAAAAAATAATAAAAAAAGTAAAAAAAAAATAAATAAATAAATACATAATTGTAAAAGAATTTTAAAAAATAATCTCATATAGAATTTGAAAAATATTAAAAAAACCTTTTAAGTAACGATGCCTACAACAAATGAAAAACATAAAATCTTAAATCTTAATAAATAATAAGAAACAACAATACTCAAATATTAATAAAAAAAAATAGTCAAACAATTATAAATACCTAAATAAATTAATAAAAAAATAAATAAATAAATATACAATTGTAAAAGACATTTTCAAAATAATTTCATATATGAAATTTGAAAAATATTAAAAAACCCTTTTAAGTAAAACTAAAAATAACATTCGAAAAATCATAATTAGACAATAAATATTTTAACACAGTAGCTATAGTTATGTATATTAAAAAAAAAACCTACTACAAACTACAGTCTATGAGTATTTGCTGCTGCTGGAGCGCAACATCACGCTGGCCGACTTTACAATTTTCTTGCTAATGATTTTCTCTTCACTTTTGCTATTATTGTTGTTGTTATGTGCTGTTGTAATATTGTTGTGGCTGCTGCTCAGCGACAGCGGACGTCTGGGCGGCATGCGCTCATTGACCGCATCCAAACCTTTGGCCTCCTCAAACGATTTGATTTCCGGTGTGGCGCCCAAACCTTGGAGAGCTTTGGAAAAGTTGAATCGAAATAATAACAAAAATGAAATGAATTTTAGAAATATGCAAATTATAGGTTATAAGTACCGCTATGCAGCGAATCCTTGCCGCCGGATAGTGCGCCCACGGGCAAATTGCCAGTTGGCGTTAATCCCTTCAGCTGCAGCACCGACTCGGATTCCTCGCTGTTTGTGAAAAAAGAATGCAGACAGTTTAAAGAGCGTTAGGTGTTGCTTTCAGTGAGAGAAAAACAGAGTTCTGTGTAAATACCGTAAGACGGAGAAAACACGTGACATCTTGCCAATGGCGCGTATCTTGTTGCGTATGACTTCCTTGCGTAGTGCCGAGACGCTGGAAGCTGTGAAGGAAATGTGCATTCAAGTGAAGAAATCAGTAAAACTTGATTAAGAGATTTTGATCTATAAGTCAATTTGCTGCTCAAATAAAAAATATAAGTAAATTTGCAGCCATATTTTGTGCATTCGTTTAAATAAACAACATAAAAAGATTTGCAGCCAAAGCATTTGCTGCTCACATCAAAAAGTGTTTCTCAGCCGCTTTATGGAAGCATTTGCGCGTTTATTGCAAAGCTTAAGGCGACTCAAAACCTCTTAAGTGCTAAAATGACAATCCAATCCAAATGCCATTTCGCAGCTCTTCACTGTGGGTGTTATCAGCTTCAAACTTAAATTCCAGTTTACAATGTGGCAGGAATTTACCCAAAAAAAAAAAGCTATTTACATTCGAGCAACTCATTCACTTTCAGGTTCAGTTTCTTAAAATCCAGCGACATTTTAAGCTTTTGTGTAAAAGTTTTGGGCATTCAGCGCATTTAACTAATCGAATCAACAACATATAAAGATTTCAGCCAAAACCTGCATTTGCTGCTCACATCAAACAAGTTTTTTCAGCCGCTTTATAAAAACACTAGCAGGGCCCCGTGGCTTTGCATGTAAGTTTGAAGTCAATGGAGTCAATAAATCAAGTTGTTCTTAACCCTTTGTTGATACCGTCAGATTTTTATGAAAAAATTCCTGTATAATTATTTCACATTTGAAGTGCTTACCCATTTAAAGTCAATTAGCGCATTAAGTCATGTTTCTCCATACAAAATTTTAACCCATTGTTGCCCCCGTCAGATTTTGATTTTCGAAAAAATTAAAAACACCTATCGAATTATTTCTCACTAAGAGGACTTTCACCAAGTTTAAAGTCAATGGGCCCATTAATTCATGTTTTTTCACAGTTTCTTCATACAAACTCTTAACCCGCCGTTGACCCCGTCAGATTTTGATTTTCGAAAAATTTAAAAACACCTATCGAATTATTTCTGACTAAGAGTACTTTCACCAAGTTTGAAGTCAAAAGGCGTAAAAAATAATATTTCTTCATAAGTACAAACTTTTTAATTTTCAGTTTTTAAAAATGAATTTAAATTAAATTTGATACGAACCAAGGGTTAGGTTCAGTCCGCCACATTTTGATTTTCGAAAAATTGAAAAATACGTGTAGAGAATTACACTGTGCGTGAAATTTGCCCTCAAAAATTTAGACATGGGGGGGGCCTACTGGGTGAGTTTTCTATAGGTATACTGAGTTGAGATCCACCAGCCGTTTGGTAAGCAGCGCTACGTGGCGTATGAGTGTCATTTAATTATAATTAACACTCATATAATTGACACTCATACGCCACGTTGCGCTGCGCTCAAAAATGCACATATCGCAATTACACAGTTTAAATGTACTTTTTTTGGATTGGTGTCTTAAGCAAATTTGTTGGTCGTTAAAATATCTACAAACTTGCCGAAGACAGTAAAGCGATATTCGGAATGATTTAGGACCTATTAGAATTTAAACGTTCGAAGACTTAAGCGACGAACTCGACAAACTTCGGATTTCTCATAAACTAGAGCCAATCTTACCAAACGGCTGGTGGATCTCAACTCAGTATACCTATAGGAAACTCACCCAGTAGGTCCCCCCCATGTCTAAATTTTGGACTTGCACAGTGTTATTTTTGATTTGGAGTCTTTTCACCAAGTTTGAAATCAATTAGCGCACTAAATCACGATTCTTCATACAACACGTTAACCCTTGTTTTGTCCGTTTAGACCCCGAGTTTCAAAAAATTCTGTCTTAGCGGAGGTTCATTTTTCGAGATGTATCTACAGTTAAAATTTCATAAATATAGCTTTCTTCGGTTTGGGCTGGGCGATGATGAATCAGTCAGTCAGTTAGTCAGTCAGGACAAATAATTATATGTACATAGATTTGCGCAAGCTTAAGGCGACTTTAAAGCGCGAATTTAGGCTTTTTGGCAAAAGTTTTAGGCAGCTTGAAAGCGTTCGAGTTTGCCACTAAGCCAAGTCTTGAGTCTTTTGTCAGTCTTGTCGTTTGTTGGCAACATTTCGTGCTTGAGGCCGTTAAAAGCACTTATGGCCAACAAAACAAACAGTTAGTTGGAGCATCAAGCAGCCAAATAGCGATTCTCTATTCTACTTCGAAGCGATTTACATGGAAAGCGCCTATTTGTGCTTTTCAATAATTAACTGCATTAGCGTTTTTATGCACTAAGAAGCCATGGCTTGGACTTTCGGCCTGTGCTTACCTGGTTTACTAGCCGGTTTATTTGCATTCATTGGTACAAGAACGATTTTCTTGCGTAATTCTTGTTTGATTATTCATTTAGTTTTTATCAAATTGAATATTTGTTTTTGTTTGACGTATGGCATGCATTGAATACATTGAGGTCATCACATTCATATAGATATAAGAATATAGATACAAGTTGTAATTAATTTTATAGATTTGCACATAAAACAGATTGTAAAGAGCAGTTTCAATATAAGTGGACAATGTGCGTGTTGCGGCGCTGTTAGGAAATCAGCACAACACACATAAACTTGTTTATAGAGAGACATAGATTTTCATATAGGGATATAAAATATATAATTTTACAACACAGAGTGCAATTACAGTCATGCATATACAATCAATCACACATACAATGATGTCAACTGCAGCATTCACCTCTTACTGCAGGAACGCTACAATTATTGCTAGAAAAACTGAGATAAACTTGAGTTAACCGAACCGAAAAAGTTTTGCTATCGCCTTCAAATTCTGCACCCTTAACGATGAAAATCAGGGACTTAACTATTTTAAGTTTTTTAAGAAAATAATTGCAATGTAACTATTACAATGCAACATAAATTGTATTTGTTGATTATAATTATTATTTGCGGCAATTAACTTTTACGTTGCGTAATAACTGTTTTGAGAAACACATTTTTTTTTCGTTCTCGACAATTATAATTTTGAGATTATTTTTGTTTACGTTGCTCCATAACTTTTATTTATGACTTTTTTGATTTACGTTATCGATAACTATTATTTTGGGAACATTTTTTACGTTGCTTCATAACTTTTATTTATGACTATTTGTTATTTACGTTGCCGATAACTATTATTTGAAAGACAATTTTTTTTACGTTACTTTTATGAAAGAAAATTTTTTTTGAGTTGCCCTACCACATTTTGAGTATGAATTGATTTTTATTGTTTACTTGTTGGTGGAAATTAGGTTTCTGCAGTTAATTTGCGTTTGCCAATTTAAAACAATTAAAAGTCAATTCATATCAAAAATGTGGTAATTCAACGTAAACATTTTTTTTCAAAATAATAGTTATCGGTAAGTAAATGAAAAAAAAAATCACAAATAAAAGTTATGAAGCAACGTAAAAAAAAGTTATCAAAATAATAGTTATCGGTAACGTAAATTAAAAAAGTCATAAATAAAAGTTATGAAGCAATGTAAAAACAAAAATGCCAAAATAATAATTATCGAAAATGAAAAATATATTTGTTACTTAAAAGAGTTAATTTGCAACTCAAACAAATTTATTACATGATAATAGTTATAGGCGACGTAAAAAATTTTTTATTGGGAATAATTATTATAAAGCAATAGTTATAGAAATTTCTTAAATTAGGGCAATTTTTTTATTCCCAAAAATATGGAAAATAATTACACTGCACAACAAAATCAAATTTTTTTTAAATAACAAGGTTCTGACAACGGATTCTAGTAGAGGGGGCAAAAACAAAATATACGTGTATCGGCGTTTTGAAAGTTTACGTCTGAATTTTGTTTAGGGGGTCAAAGTTTTCCCCTTTTTGCACATTCTTATGGTGAATCGGCATACGAAAACCATGTAACCTCACATTTTAGGTATATGATGTGTTCAGCAATTTGATGTAAAATACTACGAAGAACATTTTTGTGGAGCATTTTAACCCTGTAGCTCCTATTTGTATGGGTCAATTTGACCCTTTCTTTTTTAATGCTAAAAATGTCCTGTTAAACAGGACTTTTTAAGGCCAAAATGTACCACGAAAATATTCGCCATAAAATTCTACTATAGGTCTCTGAATACATCAAAGCTCAGAAATTAACTTGAATGCCAGAATTAAGCCAAAACTGAAAATGTGTTTAAGTGTTTATTTCGTCCTTAAACAAAATTGGTACTAAAATCTCCTACAAAACTTGATTTTTGAAGGTTAGTGTGTATGGGAAAAATGTTGCACGCAAAATTTTACTATAAGTCACCGTACAAAAGAAGCCATTAGAATGTGCAAAAAGGGGAAAACTTTGACCCCCCTAAAAAAAAATTCAGACGTAAACTTTCAAAACGCCGATACACGTATATTTTTTTTTGTCGCCCTCTACCAGAATCCGTTGTCAGAACCTGGTTATTTTTGTTGGTGTTGTACAGTGTTATTTTAGGTCTCTGATGAAAATTCATTGACAACAAACAACAACAAACAAGCGTACGATTTTGAGGTTAGGGTGCTTTGAGCTCTATAAAAACATTTCTTAGCTCTTCAATGCACGCACAACGTCATCGTCTCCAATGGGTACACAGCAAGGACACGTTGAAATATAAGGCAGACTTTTCTGTGCACATAAATACAGTTTTAATTTGAATTTTCGGTTGTAATATAAAAGAGTTTGACTTTTCGACTATTTGACTTCAACTATTTGCTTAGGTGTGCTTGAATAGGTTCTTATACCGGCTTGGGCCGCTCAAGTTTCTCAATTTCAGTGACACATATTTAGGTCTATTGGGTTTACCTTCTTCCAGCTCGTCGTCCGGTCCCAGCAACAGCTCCTCGTCCGAGCAGATATTCAGGACATTCACCAGCACGTCGGTAACCTAAGTGAGAGAGTGTTCAGTGTTCAGCTATGCGAGTGCATTGCACGCGCTGTCGTTGTACTCTACCTTCTCGCCGACGAACGGCAGCGACCACGTGAACACGTCCATGAAGTTGGGCAGCCAGTAGGGATGCGGTGAGCAGTTGAACTGCCGTATGTTCATCACGTTATTCTCGTACTTAAGTACGGCTGCCTTTTGTCAAGTGACATTCATGTCGAGTGTTGTTTGTGCCGCGCAGAATTAAAAATAAAACATTGAAATTGTGAAATGCAATAAACGTTTGTATGGCCCGGTCCAATGGCCGCACATTCAAGCCAAAAATTATGAATATGAACGAGGTACCTTGTTGTTGTAGACGTCCAAATAATTGGGGGCCGAGAAGATGGTGATCAGCGAGGGAAAGCCGGTGGCCTGATTTTTGCGGTACATACGATAGCTGCCGAAGCAACGAAGCAGCGACAAAAACAGAGAGAACCGAAAATCGAAAATCGAAAATAAACACGAAAAATGAGCACAATTGAGGCTGACAGTTTGGGCACAAAGGCCGCCGCAGCGCTACGAACCCGGCATCTTGCGCCTCGTGCGCCCGCACTACGGACAGCAGATTGTTCTTCTGCAGAAACTCGCAGCAGGCCGCGTAGCTGTGTGGGAAATTGGCAGCGTGTTAGCGCGAGTGCAACGAGGGATGGGCGAGGGGCTTACCTGAAGAAGTACGAGCAGCCGCGCACCGAGTTGTGCACGAAAAAGTCGTTGTTATTCTCGGTGCCAAAGTCCTCCAGCGGATCGGACCACAGTATGTCGCACATGGGTCCGAAGGCCGGCGGCTCCCTGAATCGGTTCAGCTGCAAGCATGCACAAAGTCAGCGTCAGCAACACTGAACGAAACGAAACGAAACGACTCACCTTTTTGATGTCGTCCAGTGTGAAGACCTCCGGCGATAGGCCGCCGTGTATGCAGAGGAACTGCTGATTGAGCAGCGCCGCCAGCGGCAGACAGTCGAACGCGTCCATGCACGCATCGTAGATCTCCTCCGAATATTTGAGTTTACCTGCAAGAGTTGCAATTGAAAACGCCAAACCCACTCGACGAAATTCGGCGCCACTTACACTCTGTCTTGAATGTGAAATACTCCGTCAGATGTCGGCACTCGTGATTGCCGCGCAGCAAGAAGAACGTCGTCGGATAGCACATCTTCAGCGCCCACAAGTACAGTACGCACTGCAATCGAGCACAACAACAATGCAATGAAAACAAGGATTTCTTATGTGTGGTAGCGCGGTCGCACCTCTATGCTGAAGTAGCCTCTGTCCACGTAGTCGCCCAGAAAGAGGTATCGCGTAGTTGCAGGCGGGCCTCCCACTTCGAACAACTTGACCAGATCAAAGAATTGTCCGTGTATGTCGCCGCACACAGTGACCGGCGCCTCCACGTCGATCATGTTGTCCTCGCTGCGCAGCAGCGCCGCACCCTCGTTTAAGATGCGCAGCGCCGGCTCCTCCTCCAAGCGACCCTCGAGCAGAAAGTGCGCTCGCATTGTGTCGAAATCGGGCTTCCCCGTCTTCGGGTCGAACACTTCGGCCATGGTGAGTCGGTGCGTGGGCGGCAGCGGTACATCTGTTGCGGAAAAATGCGAATTGTTGTTGCTGTACAATTAAGTGTATACTTAATTGGCAAAATTCATCATCAGGTTCGTATGAAACTTAGAGATAGCACAGCTACGGAACGTCATATAAATATGTCAAAATAATTATTTAGTGCAGTGTGGCGTTTGTTAGTGTGTGAAGGTTGTAGAATTGGCTGAGGGGCAATGAAAAAAGCGAAATCTTTGCTGAAGTTAGAAGACGAAAAGTTTTGGATGCAAAGTTTTGAAAATTTCAGAAAAAATACTCTTTGAGTGGAAAGTTCTGAATGTAAACGAGCAGAGACTTTAACCCTTTCGCTATTTTGTTGCCATATGGCAACATGCTACTTTGTGGACGTCTGCATCCTCTATGGTCGCAATAATACATTTTTTTGTTGGTCCTTAGATTAGTTTGAAGTTTTAGCCAATACGAAATTTATAAACTGAATATTTAAGTTTAAAGAAGAGAAGTATACACGTTTTTCAATGGTATATCTAGACATAGTAAAGGAAGAAGAAGCAGAAAAAATTAGAGAACTTTTTAATTTGAAGTTTTCTTTCAATTTAGATACTTTTTTTAAAAAAATTTTGGCTAAAGTAAATGAAGAAATATTCAAATTTTCGTTATGCGTAAAAAGTTTTATGTTTAAGTAATTATTACAGCCACAACGATGTGGTTGCTCTCATAGAAAAACACTCTAAAATACAGGGTCCGAGTATAAAAATTAAAAAATGTCTTATGGAATATTGCTAATATAACCACATAGAAGCATAAGACGTAAAATTTAAAATTTTAACTTCCCCCAGTAAAAACCTGTAGCGAAAGGGTCAACCTCAAATGGTCCAATATGGCTCAATAGGTCTTTCTCAAGGCAGACTAACATATCGCACACCCACTTCAAAAGCGACACAACTCAAAATGTTTAATATTCTGTTTAATATTTTAATACACTTCCAGCCGGAAGACTTCAAGAAGAGTTTGATGGAGCGCAAATCAAGAAAAGTATTTGGATTTATTATTTAAGGGGTATAAATATCAAATCTGGCAACTTCTTTTTCAGGATTTGTGAAAAATGTTTGTTGAAAAATGTTTCCTCAAAAATATTTTCAGCCAATCAGAGCCAACCTATGCCTACGTCACTCGAGACGCTGTCATTTTTTGACAACCGGAATACGTAACCCGTATTTTATAAACCTTGTTGTTAACTGTTCCCAAAAAATAGTTAGGTCTCTCTTTATGTCGAGAAGTTTGATGCTATTTGATCGCTGCAACTACTCAATGCAAAATAGTCCTAATTCGAATTGTGACACTTTTGATGAAATAATTCTTTGTAGGAGTTAATTTTAAGTAAATTTGTGACAATTTTATTTTCAAATAAATAAACAAATTAATTTCGTATTTTCAAAATTTTTCTTTCAACTTTTTAACCGTCATTAATATTTTTTAAATTTAGCAAAAGTGACATAATTTAAAATAATTCGGTAATTGTTGAATTCAAATATCATCAAAAAAGTCATAACTTAATATTTTGGATTTTCTAGAGTAAAGTAAAAAAAACTTTTGTAACTTATCCTAGAGCATAATCTGTAAGGATTTTCTATTAAATGGTCTACACCTTATTTAAAAAAATTTGTATTCAGCTCAAAAACAGTTTTTTGCATTTTCTGAAAAATTAAAAGTTTTGAGTTGTGTCACTTCTGAAGTGGGTGTGCGATATACTGGTATGAACATATCTTCAAATTAACCCTTTCGACCCCAAAGTTGCCTAAAAGCCACTTCACCTATTTGTCATCTTATAGCAAAAGCTACGATTGATTTATGGGTTTAATTTAAGTAGGCACCAACAAATTAATATTTTTATAAGTGAATTCAAAGCAAATTACAAAAATTTTACTGTTATCCCCAAAATAATTTCCAATAATTTGCAGCGATATCAGGGAAAGTTTGTGTTCTAATTGAAGTCTACGAATTGGGCGCGTTTGATCAAAACCCTGTTTGTTTAATAATAATTAAATAAAATTAAAAAAGTGATAATTTTGTATTTTTCCATAAATATTAAGCAATTTTTCTGTAATTAAAAAATATTGATACAAAATTTACTTAACCCGTTTTAAGCTAAAACTGTTCAAAAGTAAACTAGCTCTAGAACTCTAACAAAGAGGCGTGACGACTTCAAATGTCGTGTGCACACTTCTTAGGCGAGTGTTTCATGATTTAAATACCAAAAAATAATATCGAGACATAGGGTAAAATTCGGGGTCGAAAGGGTTAAACCGCAATATATTATTTTTAAAACAACAACTAAAACCAATCGTTTTCCTAGTATTTAGACAGGTTTTGGTGATTTTGTTGTAGTTATTTTCGGTAGAAAAATAAAACGATGTTTACTAAGCAAACAAGATAATAATTATAATTCATGCATTTGAGTTGGCTTCGGGCAGTTAGGAAGATTTCAACGACAAAGCTGCAAGCCAAATGAACGGACCAAAAACTTTATAACCCAATAAATTCTTGAATATCAGACATGGAATATGATGGCATTTGGATAAGTGTGAATCGAGTAGTGACATCAACGAGTTACTTGTACGTCGAGCTGTGGTAGTTTTTGAAATCTCTAATAATTGTAATCTGAGTCGGATGATATAGACTCGACTCATTGAAGCTTGTAAATGTTCGAAGTACCATGACACAACTACTGACATATTCAGCTGAGGAAGAGAGGCTGAATACGTGATTTGGTGAGAAGGACACAGTGTTGCCAGATCAGGAGATTTCCTCCTATATTTAGGAGATTCTTGGCCTTTTAGGAAAATTTTTAGGGGATTTTATGTTAGGGGATTTTTCTGATCCTTAGTGGATTTTTAGGAAATTTTTGAATAACGAAGTATGATGTATTGAGAACACTGCCAACAAATCATATTTTGGCAACTATTTTAATAGTCAAAGCATCCTATTGTGTTAAAAATTTGTAAGCTTACAAAATGTAAGCTCGTTCTATCTCGTTCTCACTTATTTCTGTTACAATGAAATCCCGTCAAAAATTGCACTTTTTATTTAATTCATTTGTTATATGTTTTGTTTTTGTTAAGTTTTTGTTCTTAAGCTGAAGATGAATAAAAAAAGGCTGCATTAAAAAAAATTATATGTATATACTTTTATTTTTTTATGAGAAGTTTTATTCCTTTAAAATGACGTAAATTATAAAACAATTTTAGGAAATTTTTTCAACTTTTGGGGGGAAATTTCGGTATTTTTTAAGATTTAGGAGAAGTCATTTCAGGTATCTGGCAACACTGGAAGGACGACGAGATAGAATGCGAGAAATATCTTCTTTAAGTTTGTTCTGCAAACAAAATTCTACTCTCTATTGGTTTCTTCAAATTCTTAATGATCTGTGTTGTGACAAATGGGCTACAGAATGAAAAATTAAATTTATAATTTATTATATTAATCCGAATGTGTTGGAATTCTATTTCTTTCGAATTTTGCGGAACAACTTTTCGAGCGATTTAATGTGAGCGATTATTGAAAAATTAATTTTTTTGTGTGCATGTTTAGTGTGACCATATGGTCACGCTGGGTTCTACCGGGTTAAAGGACTAGATATCGACTAACTTTAGCGGGTGCCAATACGAATATAAAATGTATTGTAAAGTAGACATTCAGCTCTTATTACAGGCCACTGCTCTTTCTAAGAAATTTGTGATGGCTTTTTGGCAAAGGTGAATAATTCTTTGGATTTCGGCCTTGACCATTCCATTGGCCAGTACACTCACATAGACTAGCAATTTCATAAAACCCTCTCGGTTTGGAAGTCGTTGCTTTAATAAATCTATTGTTTTCCTAAGTTAAGTTTTTAGTAATCGAAAGAATTGTAGACGACAGCTGTCAAATATCAGAGAAATCACAGAAAAATGCACAATTTGGCACCACGTGGATGAAACAAAAAACTTGTTGATTGCTTAGACACGACTCTTTAACTCTCACCGACATGAAATTGAACTGGTTCAGCTAAAAATATGGGGTGTCGTCCCATATATGGGACATCGTGTCGAAAAGAATTAAATAGATATTTTGTACCAAAATCGATCAAAAGCTGGTCGACTTAGGCGACTATGAAATCAGTTCGGCAGGTTTGCGTCCCCTTGATTTATAAATAAATATTTTTGATAGTAGATTTTGAATATCTCATGGGTACACATCACCATAAAATTCTGCTAAATTCTGCAGGGTTCCGGTACGCAAAACGAGCTAGCAACAAGAGTTCAATAGTAATAGAAATATGAAAGTATCTTTTTTGAACAGTTTGAATAGATTAAACTACATGACGAGTAGTTTATAATCTGCAAAATAATCTGACGAAACTTGCGGTTTACTCAATCAAAGCTGTATGGAGTAACTGCTCGTGTTGAAACTGTACCCGATTACTCGATGATTCGTTTGCAAATATCCTTCAACAATCATTGTACACCGTGCGACAAAAATCAAAAAATTTCCAAACACACGAAAAAATCGATATACTCGCGAAACTTGGGGTCAAATGTAGTAAAACTGCGTTATTAGTTTTTCTCTGACGTTAGGATCTTTTTTAAAAGGACTTTGAATTTTCAAGGACATGTCATAAAATGTTATAAACATATACATATTTTTATAAATTTTTTTGGCGACAATTTATTTAAATAACGTATAGACCATTCAGTAGAAAATCCTTATAAACTATGCTCTAGGATAAGTTACAAAAGTTATTTTGTATTTTATTTTATTTTTAATTTTTTAAATTTTAATTCAATAATTACCGAATTATTTGAAGTTATGTCACTTTTGCTGATTCTTTTTTCATGTTGTGAAAGTTTCGCTAAATTTAAAAATTATAAATCACAATTAAAAAGTTGAAAGAAACATTTTGAAAATACGAAATTAATTTATTCATATCATGATACAAAAATATACAGGTAGTAGGTCTGTTTAACAAGATTTCCAGTAAAAATTATACAGTAAAAAATATGAGGAGAGTAAGCCAGCTTACGCTCCCTAAAATCAAACTATCCAAAAAAGTAAACAAACAGCAATATGTAAGAATTTGTAAGTATTAACTCTTGGTTACACCACTGGGACTTGGCCCACTCACAATACACAGTAAAAAGGGTGTAAACAGGAGGGTTAAAGAACGAAACAGCTCATATAAAAGTTTCATTTGAGGTTTGAAGCAGTAGGGAAAATTCAGTTCAAACAGAAATTTAATGCAAAAGGCAAATGGTTCGTTGGGCTCAATCTGCGATTCTTCTCTTCCAGCTGCAGCAAGTAAAGCTCAACAGACTCGCGAACGCACAATTTCTTTGCCGGATGCATTTTCCTTCAAATGTTTACAAAATTTCTTTTTCTGCAGTCGATCATATGGCAACCAGTCATATGTTTTTCTTGTTCTTCTTCTAACTGGCAAAAAGTTACTGGACAAAATTTATTTATTTATTTATTTATTTATGGAGATTTGGTGTCAACAAACAGGATCCAGTAAAAATTTGTACAAATTCGTACAAATTATTCTCTGCCAAACAGACCTAGTTTCAATGCGACAGATAAAAATAAAATTGACAATTGGAAAAAAATATTTGTTTACAAATTTTGTACTACTATTTTTATTTTTGCTACAGAGCTGCAATTTCACACAATTAGTTTATGTACTACTGTGTCCAAAAAATAAGGTGACATTTGAATTTAAACTGCGCGCGTCGAAGGATTTGGAAAATAATTTTTTTTTAGTCAACAGTCAACAAGAAATATTATTTGAACGTAATGCGTCATTTGCGTAACGCTATCCGCCTAAAAACGCCGGAATTGTGGAAAGACAATTCTTGGTTTTTACACCACGATAATGCACCATCCCATACTGCACTCGTAATTCGTGATCATTTCACCAAAACCTCAACCCATATCGTTCCGAAACCACCGTATTCACCTGATCTGGCGCCGTGCGACTTCTGGCTGTTCAGCAAGCTCAAAAGACCGCTCCGGGGACAGCGTTTTGATACGATAGAGGAGATTCAAGCCGCAGCGAAGACGGAACTGAAGGCCATCCCGGAAAGTGACTACAATCAGTGTTTCGAAGATTGGAAAATCCGTTGGCATAAGTGCATTGCATCGGGAGGGGATTACTTTGAAGGGGATGAAATTGATTTGGAAGAATAAATAAAGAATTTTCAAAATAAATACAATGTCACCTTATTTTTTGGACACAGTAGTAGTATATCATTCAGTTTCTGAATTTCTTACTTTTTTTGCACCCTTAAAATTTTATTTTTATTTGTAAAAAAGCAAATAACTTTTAATTTTGCTCGATTGAATCTACCCGTATATTTTTGTATCATGATTCATATGAAAATATAAACTAAAATTGTCACAACTTTACTTAAAATTAACTCCAACAAAGATTTATTTTGTCAAAAGTGTCACAATTTGAATTAGGACTATTTGGCATTGAGCTCCAGCGATCAAATAGCATCAAACATCTCGGCGACGCAACTAAAAATAAGTCACTATATGTGGCAATGAAAAAGATAGAAAAACAACAACAACATGCTGAAAATGTGAAATATATATTTCCAAAATCTACAGTAACCCACTCGGCACCTATTGCTATGAATCAATCAAAGAGTAGCAGGCATATTGTTGATTATTATTATTATTATTTAATATATTATTATTATTATTATTTTTTCAGCTTTCTGAATCACTAAGCCCAAGAAGAATAGCTTAAATATTGTGCAAGACGTGGCTATTTGTCCAATACAACTTTTTATTTCATATTTTTTTTTTCTTCAAATGAGATGTACATAAACAAATGTTTATATTATCAGGTGTACAACTTTGCTTCCGCCGTTTTCCGATAGGTGGCTGTACCGGCTGAGGCTGGTTGAAATACATAGATGGTAATGCCTTTAAAGTGAGTGTGGACAGTGCCTAACGAATTGTCATCGCCGTTTCAGTGACAGTTGTTCTTGTTTTCGTATTATTCACGCTCGAAAATGTCCGTTTATGTGCCCAATTCTCGCCATTTGCGGGAAGTTTTACTTTTCTGTTACAATTCGCAAAAAAATGCAGCTGAAGCGCATCGAATGCTCTCAGAAACTTACGGTGATGCTGCTCTGAGTGAAAGAACGTGTCGTCGTGGTTTCAACGTTTTAAAAATGGTGATTTCGACGGCAAAACCGAATATTCACGGCGCCAAGGTTATGATTTGTATTTGGTGGGATCAGCTCGGTGTGATTTACTACGAGCTCTTAAAACCGGGTGAAACCATCACAGGAGATCGCTACCGAACGCAACTGATGCGCCTTAGTCGCGCGCTAAAAGAAAAGCGGCCACAATATCAAGAGCGACATGACAAAGTCATCCTCCAACACGACAATGCTCGGCCTCACGTCGCAAAAGTGGTCAAAAAGTACCTGGAAACGCTGAAATGGGAAGTCTTGCCCCACCCGCCGTATTCCCCAGATGTCGCCCCTTCTGACTTCCCCCTATTCCGTTCGATGGCACACGGCCTGGCAGATCAACATTTTCAATCCTTCGAAGAATTGGAAAAATGGATTGCTTCATGGATAGCGTCAAAAGAGGACTCCTTTTTTCGAGCCGGGATCCGAAAATTGCCGGAAAGATGGGAGAAAGTTGTCGCTAGCGACGGACAATACTTTGAATAATACATCTGTAAGCACTTTTTCGCAATAAAGCTTTTAATTTTGGAAAAAAACGGCGGACGCAAAGTTGTACACCTGATAAATAAATGAATTAACAAAATTGTACAACTTATTTTTTTTCTTACATGTTATGATGTTCTGATTATAAAAAAATTTGTTTTTTGTTTATTTTACTCAATGGATAAGTAAAACGGATAATCAAAAGTTATGGGTGGTGTACACCCATAGTTAGTAATGAAGTTAGCGTAATAGACGATAGTAATGCAGGGTTAACCCCGCATTGGTGTCGTAGGGTATACCATACCCCAGAGGTTGTGTTTTTGTGAATAATACAGATATCAGTTTTATGTGGGCACTATCGCTTCTAGTAGCTGTTTATAACAGTCCAACCATACACATTTGCTATCCAAAAACAACTTGAGTGTGATCAGATTTCAGTCACATCCCGCTAAAGTTCATTGGGGTATGACATACCCCACCACACCAATAACGTAACTTTTTGTGTAAATGATTTTGTATTAAAATTGATATTTTCGATGGTCTAGTAGTAATCGATTTATTCAAAAATTCACCGTACGAAAAAATAAGAGGCAAATACCAACTGCCCAACTGCTACGTGCAAGAAAAGCTCTCAGTTCAGTATTCGCATTTCGTCGCCGTAGAAAACGAATGTCGTATGTTCCATTGAATTTAATAGCACATACGACAATTGTTTTCATCGTATCATATATTCCAAAAATTATCATTATTTTTCTACATCATCATGATTCTGTAAATTCTTGAGATAAGGCGAAGCTGTACCAAAACGACGTCAGTACAGCACACGATGTTCGGTTTGTCCGAGAGCAAAAACCTCATACGACTTGCGAAAAATGAGCTAATTTTGAGACCCTGTAATTCGCTACTCTTTCATGGTAGCTGCCAAAAATTTAATGTCACATGACTATATGTATTTCGTTTTTAAAACCGACTATGTTTTTTGGAAAATTATATAAAGAAATTTTTTTAAACCCCATTATATGGAGTCAACTTATAAATATCAGTGTTTTTCGTTTATTTTTGTTAAATTTGGTATTTTCTTTTACAAATTGCTTGCACATGAAGTGTTTTTGTATTTTCTTACGAAAAAGTAAATGAAGAATAATATATAATTGCTATCTTTTATATTTGTGTTGTTTCGTGAGGTTGCTGCTATATAAAGTTGTGGGGTATGTCATACCCCACCACACCAATAACGTAATTTTTTTCCACCACACCAACGCCGGGTTAATAGCCTGGCTAACTGTGGTACAAAGTGCTCAACAGTTTCATTGTTTGATCCATCACTCATTCCAATGGTTTTGTGCTACTTCAACTGAGGCCTCAATGAACTCCTCTAAAGGGCAACTAACTAAACTAACCTATTTTCATGTCAAAATAGAGCACAGATCTTTGAGAACCTCTGCTATCTCTCCTAACCTAAATAAAAATAAATTGTGTATTGCATTCACCATTCAATGCACATTTTTCAGTTTACTTCATTAGTTCTGAGTAATACAAATACGTCCAATGTTGCTTTCAATCGAATGGTTTGACTTAAATTTAGCCAACAATATTACACTGCATTTCCACAATTTACACACATTACTTCAATTGCACAACTTTATTTGAGGCCATAGAATACGAATTTTGTTTACAGAACCCACTAACTACTTGGCAATAATCATCAGTTGTGGTGTTGGCGGTGCCGGTGTTGGTGTTGGTGGCCGCATTCGTTCTCTCGAGCGTGCATAGGTGCCGGCGCGGATTATCTAAATATCACATCATAAAATGCCAACCATAAACAATGCGCTCGTTGTTTGGGGTAAATACGGCGCACTAAACGGCACTGCGGCCCGAATGCGCTGGTTGCACGCCTATTTGGCGAGCAATTCAATTATGAAATATGTGCCAAATGTCAGCAATTCGAAATGATGAAAAATGTATGAAGGCGGCGCGCCATTGCGGCGATTTGTTGGCGTGGCGATTGTGCTCGAGTAAATATAAAATAAAATATTTAACAATTGTCTATTGTTATTATTTGCATTGTTGTTGTGCGGTAATTGCCGTTATGAGTGGCGACTGGCGACCGCTAGTTGCCAAGATTCATTCACAGATGCGCAACGCACCTTGTCGGCGTGTTTACAAATGCTTGGCGCAACAACAATTCGTCAGCAGTAGGCAATGTTTTTGTTTATTTGAAGGCGCTCGACGAGCGGAAACGGAAGTGCGCGCAATTAATGAAATCGAAATTCAAATGTAATTTCTTAATGCAAATACAACTGGAGAAAAAGCAACAGCAGAGAATGCAAAGAAGAAGTGATGTGGAGATTTGGTGGAATGGCGAAAAAAATGCGTGTCGTTGGAGTCATGGGTGAAGGCGGTCAAACCGATGAATTGAGACCTTTGCCATGAGAGGGCGTTGAGTTGACATACTGAATTAGTGAATTTTTTCAGATTTAATTTGATTTTAAGGCTTAGGGTGACCGTACGCGTACTAAACGTTGCTTGCTTACCGTCCACCATGCGTTCTCTAGTCTTTGGGTATTTGCTTTTTTGTTGTTTTGTTGGCGTTGCATCTGCGCTTTTTGTTGTTTTTGTCGTTGCTGCGGCGGCTGTTGTTGAAGCGTTTTTCTTTTTTATTGAATTTCTTGGCGAAGACATTTTGTTAATTTATTATATTTCAGTCGGCGTCGTTGTTGTTATTTGCTATTTTGTTGTTGTTGTTATGGCCTCGTTTTTACTCAGTTTTCTCCCAAAGGCGTGAGTTATGTCTTTTGCTAAAGTCTTGCGCTTTATTTTTTATATAAATATTTTTCTTTTTTTACTTATCTATGTATTTTTTTTTTGTTTAATTTTCTATATATTTTTGCTATATGTAATTTTTTCTTCACTTGCTATTCAGTGATTCTCTTTCGCGTGCCTTGAATTTATTGTGTTTTTTGTCGCACAGTTTTCGATAATAAATATAATTATTTGTTGTTTGTGTATTCATGAGAGCCAGAAAGCCAAGTTAACCGATGAAAAAGAATGAAAGAAACAATAAAAAAATTTTCCTTTGTTTATTTAGTTTGCTTTTAAATTCGAATTTTGTGTGAAATTTCCAACACTTAATATTTATTTAATATTTAAATATTTTTCACACAGCAATTTTTCTCATGCTACTTTTTTATTATCTGCTTCCATGTATTTTTTGCGCACAATTCAAATTTGATTATTTTTAAATCAATAATTAAATCAGATTCGCCCATTTCACACACGCAGCATGCATCAATCACTTTTGCGTTGTCACAGCTCGCGTTGCGCTACACACACCGCCGCCAGTATTCGGCCACTTGTAATTGACAATTTCTGCCACTCATCGGCGCGACGTTATTGTGACAGGCGCAGTTGCACACAGGCCGTTCGAACTTGAACTTTCCGTCTGCCGAAATTTTACATAGCGATTTTATTTTGGCCCCCCTCGAGTTATATTTACACTTTTCTCAGCGCGCACACCGCCTACACCGATACCGACACACCCACACTTACACACACACACACACAGGCACACTTTATTTTCGCAGTTAACACCTTGTTTTCCTCTTTCACTCCGCAACATGCACGAATGTTTCCTGCTTATTGTTGTTAAAGGTTTTGTTGTTGCAATTGTTCGACGCGCTGCATCCCGTCCAACTGGCCACTTTAATTTTACTTTCCGCTGCTGAAAATTCAGAATTTCTATACGGCACCTGCGGGCGCGTTGCGTGCGCGATATCTCGACGAGCGTCGTCTTTCGAAATCTGTGCGTTTTTCGCGATCGAGCATCGCACATCGACAGAAATGCGGTGGGAAAATGTTGAGCTTCTTCTGCCCTTGAATACAACGTGTGGATTTTTAAAAATAAAACCATTTGATTTTTGGCCGCTCTCGCGCGCCGAGCAACGGTCAGTGGCCAGCGACCAGTGACGGCTCTCGCGCCGAGGCGGGTGGAATCTCGCGACGGCTGACTACGGACTGCATTTTCTGAGCAGATATTGGAGCGTTTATCTCAGAATATGAAATTGAAATGAAAACAATTTTCAGTTTAAAGATTGTAAGGTTGTATGGAGAATGTTGCAGTTGGGCAATACAAATTGGGTTAATTACCAGCTAACTGTATTTTGTCCTTAAACGCAACAGGAGTGTTGTACTTATGGTTCGATTTATATAGACGGAAAAATCGGCCAATGAATCGACTCAGTTGAATCATTTAACAGCGAAGAGATAGCAAGCAACTTGCAGAGTCTTCAGTGTGTGCGTGTGTGTGTATATGAGAGATGAATGAAAGATATTGCCGTATGGAATATTGAAAAAAATCCCACTTGAGAATTATAAGAAACAGAATATAGAAGTTTATTAATGGGCCAGTCTGACGTTGGAATGCATAACGGAGTTATTTCAAGAAGTAGGATACAGAATACAGTTCATAAATAGGGGATTGAGTTAGTTTGAGATTGGAACTGATATCGAAGATATTTAAATCCTTTCGCTATTTTGTTGCCATATGGCAACATGCTACTTTGTGGACGTCTGCATCCTCTATGGTTGCAAGAATACATTTTTTGTTGGTCTTTAGAATAGTTTGAAGTTTTAAGAAAAATACGAAATTAATAAACTGAATATTTAGATTGAAAGAAGAGAAGTATACACGTTTTTTTAATGGTATATCTTGACATAGTAAAGGAAGAAGAAGCAGAAACAATTAGATCACTTTTTAATTTGACGTTTTCTTTCAATTTAGATACTTTTTTTTTAATTTTGGCTGAAGTAAACGAAGAATTATTCAAATTTTCGTTATGCGTAAAAAGTTTTAAGTAATTATTACAGCCACAACGATGTGGTTGCTCTCATAGAAAAACACTCTAAAATACAGGGTCCGAATATAAAAATTAAAAAAATGTCTTATCGAATGTTGCTAATATAACCACATAGAAGCCTAAGACGTCAAATTTAAAATTTTAACTTTCCCCAGTAAAAACCTGTAGCGAAAGGGTTAATGGGCCAGTCTGACGTTGGAATGCATAGCGGAGATACTTCAAGAAGTAGCATACAGAATATAGTTTATAAATAGGGGATTGAGTTAGTTTGAGATTGGAACTGATATCGAAGATATTTCAACAAGTTGTAATCTAGCGAACTTTGGAGAAAATATTTTTGGTTTTTGGTTGCAAGTGCCTCCATTTGATTTGAAACGTTTTAAAGTACTTGAAAACGATTTGTTTGACTTTTTAGTTATTTTATTTAAATATTTTAAAACAGATTACTTTTATTTTTCCTTATTTACTTCGTTCAGAAGCATTGGACCTCAACAGGACTATTTCATCTAACTAATTCATCTATTGCTTTAGAAATGTTTCAGGTGATGTTGTATGAATTTTGTAAAAATTTTTCAAACTAATTTTAAATAATAGTCAGTAAGATTTTGATATGTTTGACTAAATTGTCAATAAATGAAACTTATTTAAACTAGTTTGCCTATAATCTACTAAAAGAGATTGCTTGTATCATTAACAAAGTTTCAGATGTAGCAAAAGGAACCATTGGAATTTTCTTATCTAAAACTGACTGCCTTTTTCATACCTTCAAACTTATCAGTTGGAGTTTATAAGTTTGTCTGTATACGAAACATATCTCTTTTAGAAGCTTCAGTATAAATTTCTGTTCTATAAACTCTAAATTCGTTAGTCGTCTTAAAGTATGCGAAATTGTTAGGTTAGGTGTGAAGTGTGTGGCACAGACGGCACATTAGCTCGGGGGTCTGAAACTAACTAACAGTTTCAATCCGTGAAAAATCCAGTTTCATGATTTCAACTTTTGCTGCGTTATCCAGGTTCATCACAAATCTTGACCCCAGGGTACAGAGTCGAAGGTCCTGCAGAACCGGACAGAAGCATGACAAATACTCAGATGCCTTTTATGCATTGGAACTTAGAGTTCTTTCCAATGAGTTTATTTCACTATTTCAACTCAAAAAGCTTTACATATCTAAACAAGTTTAAATCAGGCTCGATTTCACCTAAAAAGTTATGAAAGTGAGTTTAAAAATTATGTGAGTTTAAGAACATTTTCTTACTATGAAAGCATTAGTAAACTGAGGAACTGACTCATATATCTAAGTTGGGTTAAGTGAGGTTAGGGTGTCAGCTTAAGATGCTCACATGGGCCAACCCTATAACTAACTACACACTCCCCTCCGAGTGGAAGAGGGAAGCCATTGGGACATCTTTTTACAGTTGTACTTATATGTTTTTTTGTTCGGGTTGAGTTTGGGATGAAGCTATGAATCAATATTTCTACTCTATGTACTGGCCGCATAATTTTAGCATTAACTGTCATTTTCGCCACGATTTTTGGCATGCAGTTAAGGGTAGTTGTTGAAATACTGATATTTTGTTCAGTTAGAGTTGTAGTTAGGGATCTTTACTTTCTGGGAACTTTTGGTAGTAGAAGACCTGTAAATGTAGTTATTCTTTTTTATTCTGTTGGTGCTTTTGGTAGTAGGAGGCCTATGAGTACAATTAGGGGTTTTTATTCTCCATTATGATTTAATAACCAAAAACTCAAGATACCATAATCAACATTTAAAATCACTTGAACGATTATATCTTAAGTCGCATTCGATTTAACAAACATTTTACATTAACAAACATTACTAAGAAATTAATTAACTTTGATAAAATGTGCAAATATTTCGACTTGTTGAATGAAAAACATCTGGCAACGGAAAATCGCTGTGAGTGACCGCAAGTTGGGTGGGCGTTATGGGATTCGTCTCAATTATAATATTTTCGCCACCGTTGTTCGACGAGAAAACCAGAAAACCTCAAAGAACAACAACGTAAAAATTTTCAGCGTTTTTCTCACTTTTATCACAGCTACGTAGTTTAGTGCTCTCGGCCTTTCCTGTGCTGTTAATGAACAAGAAAATTATTTCTAAATTATTGGCAGGCGAGCATTTGATTTTCAAGAGATTGCGCGAGAGTAAATGTATGATTGGCTGTGTGTGGGAAAATAAGAAACGTTGCGTCTCTTGTTGAAAACACAACTTGTGACAATGTCACTGTTCGGCTATCATAATTCAATAACGAGCAACAAAATTTACACATCTTTCTCAGTGCGAAGTTTATTTCGATCTGACGGTCAATTGATGAAATTCCAAATTATGGCGGGGGAAAGGGGGGGCGTATTTCGTTTTGGTTGCTGTACCGTAAAGTGGCTGCTATGCGGTGGATTCCTTGCTTAGTGAAAAAATGCGATTGTTGAAAAATGATCTATGAGAAATAGTACAATGATCCGAATTTCTGTTTCCTGTAAATCTTCACATCAAATCATATCATATTACATCATATCACATCACATCACATCACATCACATCACATCACATCACATCACATCACTTCACTTCACATCATATCACATCACATCACATCACACCACATCACATCACATCACATCACATCACATCACATCACATCACATCACATCACATCACATCACATCACATCACATCACATCACATCACATCACATCACATCACATCACATCACATCACATCACATCACATCACATCACATCACATCACATCACATCACATCACATCAAATCAAATCAAATCAAATCAAATCAAATCAAATCAAATCAAATCAAATCAAATCAAATAAAATTATATCACATTACTTTTCATCACATCACATCACATCACTTTACATCACATCACATATATTCAAATCAAATCAAATCAAATCACATGACATGACACCACATGACATCTCATCACTTCACATCACATGACATAACATGACATCATATCACATCATATCACATCACATCACATTACATCACATCAAATCACTTTACATCACATCACATCACATCACATAAATTCAAAACAAATCAAATCACATGACATCACATGACATCACATCACTTCACATCACATGACATAACATGACATCATATCACATCACATCATATCACATCACATCACATCACATAAAATCAAATGAAATGAAATCAAATCAAATCAAATCAAATCAAGTCGCATGACATGACATGACATCACATCACATCACATGACATTACATGACATGACATCACATCACATCACATAAAATCAAATCACATGACATGACATCACATGACATCACTTTACATGACATCACATCACATCACATCACATCACATCACATCACATCACTTTACATCACATAACATGACATCACATCACATCACATCACATAAAATCAAATCAAATCAAGTCAAGTCACATGACATCACATCACATTTTATCTCATCACACCACATCACGTCACATCACATCACATCACATCACATCACATCACATCACATCACATCACATCACATCACATCACATCACATCACATCACATCACATCACATCACATCACATCACATCACATCACATCACATCACATCACATCACATCACATCACATCACATCACATCACATCACATCACATAACATCACATCACATCACATCACATCACATCACATCACATCACATCACATCACATCACATCACATCACATAACATCACATCACATCACATCACATCACATCACATCACATCACATCACATCACATCACATCACATCACATCACATCACCTCACATCACATCACATCACATCACCTCACATCACATCACATCACATCAAATCACATCACATCACATCACATCACATCACATAAAATCAAATCAAGTCACATCACATTTTATCTCATCACAAAGAAAGAAAAACATTGAATCTTTTGAACTTTCAGGAGTAAAAACATTTCAAACATTTGTTCAATACCGTTGAAGATTTAAAAATAATTCTTTTGAATCCGTTTTGTATGTTTTGAAAATCAGTCTGTGGTATCTCAGCTCTTAATTTTATTCTTCTAACTTTATTGATTCAGAGGAAAAAAAATGAAAAACTGAGTACATGTTACTTTGAATGATCTCCAGTTTCACACCTACATACACTTCTGGATAGATCCAAAGTATGTTCTGTCAAACGTTGTAATCGGACTTTTACTACTTCTTTCTTCTTCTTCTTAACTGGTCATAACAACAATTTCTCTAGAGTCGGTCAGACCAAGAGATGATAGGACGTCTTCAACTTGGTCCTTCCACCGGAAACACGGCCTCTCTTCTCGAGGGAGTCGACCTCCAACTACCGCATCGAATATCGTTTCAGAGCTTCATCGACTTTTAGTACTTAAGTACAGAGAAATCGAACTAGTCATACAACTTTTCAATTCACTTCGATTTTGTGGCCAATCCAGCAGCATTACGGTACATTTGCAGCCCTATTGACACTAAACAAGAGAACTGTTCGGGCTGCGAGTGCGGGTGGCAGAGCAACCGAATCCAGATCGCACTCAGAGGCAGGGAGCCGACTGCGTAGAGGACGTCGTGTGGCCGACATTTTCCGCAGCAACGAGCAGCGTTCGGCGGCAACACAGTCACAGGACCGGTTCGTGTGGTGGTGGGCGGCAGCGCGGCAAACGAGGTGTCGATGGAGGTGTACGCGTCTGTGAGACGTAGCGATCACAAGCGTTACGAACGCTCGTAATTCGCTCGACATGAGATTTCTTAAAAAAAAAATAGAAGTGTTTTCTTTCTTTGCTTGGCTGTTTCTTTTGTTGTTGTTGTTGTGCTATTGAATTTGTGTTGTGTAGAAGCAGAAGGCGCACATTTTTATTTTGAACGTTAAGTTTGATTTTTGTATCGTATTTTTGGCCCTGCTGTTGTTGTTTAGTTATTTTTAAAGAAATATTGTATTTTAACAACGAATGGTTGGGGGACGACGCGAATGCTGCGAGCCGTGTGAATGGACAACACTCACAACTAAACGTACAGACTGCAGCGCTTTTCTAGTGTTGTGTTTTTTGTTTTGTTTCTGATGGTGTTTAATGTTGTCTTGCCTGTTTTTTTTACTATTTTTTTCTTTTAATATTCTGCTCTTTTGTGTCTATTGAAAATTTATGTGTGTGTGCGTTTTTGTATTTTTGCGGTTATTATTAAACAAAAAAGTGATTTTTTGCGCTTTCCCACAGCGCTGCGCGACATTAACCGTGAAAAGCACTGCGACCGCACAGTCAGTCAGTCAGTCAGACTGCGGCGCAAGAGACCTTAACCGACTTGTTCGGCAGCCGTTCGATCTTCGAGTTGTACGCGCCGCCATTAACCCGTTAATTGCTGTCACGACGCGATGGAGCGCACTGGCGATCAGACATTGGCAGCGATTTTTCGCCAACTTGTAGTTGTTTTCGGCATCTCAGCATCTCGTCCACTTGGCAAACGATCGGCCGATGGGCAATTACGCGCATATGTGCGGATAATATAATTTTAATAGCCAATATATGGCGTTAGTGCCAAAAACAAATTGAAAAAGAGCAAAACCGAAACAACATAGCCGGCTGCCACTTCTTAGCGGCTCTCGCTGCCAAATCGCGCTGCAGCGCCGCAAAATCTGCACAGGGGGGCGGCTCGCGCTAGCAACGAGATAATCAGTTTTACACTTGACGGCATTTCAGTAAGATTAACTTGAGCAAATCGGCATTGACAGCTTGACAAGGCGGCAGCCGCTGTGACCGCCGCTGCTCCGATGCCAATTTTCGCGCTTCGACAGTTTGCGTCGTTGTGTTGTTTTTATTTTTCAAAATTCAAACGTGCAGCTTTCTAAACCAAAACATACAATTTGCAATTTCAAAATACACACACACACACACACACATGTATGTGTGTGTGTATTAACATCATTCGAAATATAAACATCATTACGTCCAGCGCCAGTTTCACGATTTCTGAAAATAAATAAGTAGCGTGCGCTATTTTTTGGACCATTTGGTTTTGACTTTTTTGTTTGAGTTTGGGCCTTTGGCCCTGAGGCCGCCTGCACTTTCCCCATGTGAGATTCTAAGTAGAACGTGTGAACGCGTGCGACCGACTTGGCATTGTATTTGTAGTATTTTTATTTAAATTTGTTTCGCTTTTGTATTTGGAACATACACTTGGCTGATGTTGTTATTGTTGTTAATGCTGCCCAAATCAAACACACCGAAGCGGATTATAAACAAACTCGCTGACATGCCGCACAGCAGCGCACTTTCGTTGCGCCTTGAGTGGTCCAAAGCGAAATATACAACAACAACAATAAGAACAGCACCAACAAAAACAACAACAACTATTTAAAATATGCTCACTGACCGCAAACTGTATGTTTAGGATATTTTATTTGACTTTTGTATGCTGCATTGATTTTATTGCATTTTCATGTATGTGTACATGTGTGTGTGTGTATGTGTTTCATTTCAAATTTTCTAGCGCTTAACACTAGAATGCCCGTCAATCTGACATACCTAAAATGCCCATATGTAGTCATTTTGACTACATTATTATTTACTGACTTTTTCTTTAAATTTTATTGGTTTTTAAGTAGCAAATATGAATAAATGTACACAAGATTAAACTAAAGTAAGCATTTAGTTTTTATTTTTTTATGGTTTACAAAGTAAATTCATTTAAATAAAATAGCGTACTTTACACATAAATGGGATAAAATGGAATGAAATTTGGAATTTTTGAATGAATTTTATGAGTGAATTTTGAATTGAAAAACTTGGGAATTGTCACAGCCTACTATGATATATTTTTTTTTAAATATTTGCAATTATTTGGAATTGTCATATTTTGCAATTGAAGATGCATATTTGTCTATTTATCAGTAAGACTTGCTGAAAATTTTATATAGGTAGTCAAAATGACTACTTTTAGGCATTTAAGGTAAATTTTGCAAAATTGGGGGAACGATTTTTTTTTTAATTTTTTCAATTTATTTATTCCATTTAGCTTTAAAAATTAATAAAAGTCACGTAAGATATTTTTTGAGAAAGCGATGCAACAAAAGTTATTTACAATAAAAGACCTCAATGTAGGCAAAATGACTACCTTGGGCATTCTAGTGTTAATGTCGCATTATGAGTTAATTTTTTGCTCAAGGACTTTGGCATAGAACATTTTTATGACAATCGTAAATATTTTAATAAAAACATTTGACATTCGCCTCCTTGGACGTGTTTCGATTTTTGGTCGAGGCGCGTCAAATAAATATAAATTTAAATTCATTCAAAAAATGTGAATTTCACTATTCATAGTGGGTTATGTGGTCATAAACTTTGCTCATAAATACTGTGGGAATTTTTTTTTTTAGATAGCGCAGCGGATGTTTCGAGAACACGTGCCCTATGTGGAAAAAGCTTAAAACAAAAACAAAATATATTATAATTTAAATCATATACTAAAGTACTGTGCTGGGTGATATTTCTATTCTATTTCTATTTCTTTCAATTCAGTGATTGTTTCGTATACCAGATCACCAGCAGAATTGATGCAGACATATTCGTCCTTATATCTTTCGTTCTATATCTTTTATCTCAACCTCTTCCTTAACTTTTCGTATACTTGTCTATGTATGTGCCTGAAAATTACGTGCGTACGTCTGTCCGAGTGTCTGTCTATTAGTTTTTCTGCCTGTTTATCTGTCCATCTGTTTATTTACCCGTCTGACAGCTAACCTGTCTGTTTATGTTTCGAAAAAGTAGAGCCAGCAGAATGGAATTCGACTTAAATTGTGTGGTGTCTCTAACCTAAATTCGATGAGAAAATGTACCTGATTTGTGTACTTTTTTTATTTAAATTCATACAAAAATTGTATGCAAATTTTCAAATCAACTAAAATATTGTACCCATAAATATAATATTTAATTTAATATTTATTTAATCTAGTTTCTACCACCTCGGCTGTATAGTGGCTGTGGCCAAGCAAGGCTGAAAAGATGTGTAAAGCAAGGACTGCCTTCGGATGAGTCTGTTAACAGTTTGGTCGAGTACGCAGATTTCCAGGAAGCTACGAATATTCAATGCATGTGTGAAATCAATGCTGTTGTATGTCAGTGAAAAATTTACTGGTTGATGAGTTCAAGACAAAACCACTTCACTGTAAACCGTATCTCCTAACTTATATATCCTTTCTAAACCTCATATCCTTTTAACCAACTGCAATGCCTCGCATTAACAGGGGTCATCCCTTGCACGTTTGCTCAAATTAAAAAAAAAAATAACCCAAAGGCTTCCAAGTCTTCGTCAGCAAGTATTTACGGTTCATTTGCAGAATCTTCTGGCCAAACATAGTCAGAAATGATGAGCTCTAGAAAATGACGATTGTAAGGACAGATAAGAACCCTTATTCAAGCAGATAAAGCAAAGAAAATAGAGATCAATAGACTTCCCTTAAGTAAGACTTCCCATTCAGCATCACAAGAATGACGCTTGAATGGAATCTCCAAGGAAGCAGAAATCGAGATCGCCCGAAAAACAACTATAGAAGGTCCCAAACTAGCGACAGTCAACATTGAAATAGCTCCAAATCGAGTCAGATTAAAAAGCCTTGTTGAGGTCCTGTGCTCCTAAGCAGAGTAAATGAAGAGACATTTTAGTTTATCATTTATTCTTAGAACGTTTTTTAGTGAGCTTCAGTGCTTTCCGGATCTTTGAAGATCAACTGTCCTTACAATCAAATGAAAGAATTTATATACATCTTTCACTTATATACTAATTTTCGCATATTTATTCACTTAATCATTGGTATTCTGAACATTGGTATTCTGAATATTGGTTTCAAATATCTTTTATGTGATCTCATATCCAACTCAGTGTAACTCTAGTCAGTGGATTTTCCAGTCAATATATTCTATCTCGAAACTGGACCATAATCTATAATCTTTTTTAATTTTAGTCAGTGTCATACATTTCTAAATCAAATTCTTACCTCCTTCCCTTCATCCACAGCGTCTCTCCAGTACCATAGCAGTGTTTCACATTAACGCCAACGATTTCTTAACCTTGCTTCGGTTAAAAATTGTACAAATTTTCATCAGTTTTAGTAAATGTAGCATACAGCCATCATTTAAATATTCTAGTATCAGTTATTTCATTCATATTCGTATTCCAATTATCTAACAATATTTGCCATTGGAAATATATGTATAATTTTAAATACGAAATCATATGTTTGAGTTTGTTACATGGTTCGCCAAGCAAACTGAAATTAAATTATAAGAAAATACATGAAATTTTTGTATTAAAGTCTCGTTTGCAGTGTGATTTGCTCTGCTGTTGCTCATTTAGTTGATTTATGAAGCTGTACTAATCCTTTTCCTAAATATGAAACTTTTTTAAATTGAAATATTAAAACTTGTTTTTGTTGAATCTGCAGCAAGTGGTGAGGGAAATTTTGTCGTTTTTATATTTATTTTAGTACGATATACTTTAACATTTCATTCGAAAGCTCAAATGTAGATACATAAAGATATATAAACATTTTTTATCACCTAACAAACAAATATACAAGTATATTCGTAATAAAAAACCGCTAAGATTGACATGAATTAAATTGCTTTTTTAAACAATTAAAACAAAATTAATGAGTAGAAGTTATATTTTGCTCAAGAAAGGTGGCTATACATATACATATATATTTTGTTATTGCGGACATTAGATTGTTGAGAAGGAACTCACTCTGAAGTTCTGAGTCAGAACAGTGCAAAATGGAAGATTGCAAGGGTTCCGGCGATGACACCCTAATTCCCAGAAGAGAACTTCACAGTCTCACTAAAGATTTCAAATGGTGATAAATCCAAAAGATTTTCGATTCGATTATTTTATGTAATCCTCTAATGGAATGTTAGAATTATATTGCATTTATAAATCTAACCTTTTATACAGTTTTTTCACTTTTTTAAACAAATGTTTTAGTTTTGAACAATTTTAGCTTAAAACGGGTTAAATAAATTTTGTATCAATATTTTTAATTACAGAAACGTTATTTCATATTTATGGAAAAATACAAAATTATCACTTTTTGATTTTATTTAACCATTATTAAAGAAACAGGGCTTTGATCAAACGCGCCCAATTCGTAGACTTCAATTAGAACACAAACTTTCCCTGATATCGCTGCAAATGATTGGAAATTATTTTGGGGATAACAGTAAAATGTTTGTAATTTGCTTTGAATTCACTTCTAAAAATATTTATTTGTTGGTACCTACTTAAATTAAACCCATAAATCAATCGTAGCTTTTGCTATAAGATTACAAATATGTGAAGTTGCTCTCAGACAACTTTGGGGTCGAAAGGGTTAAGAAACAGAAGAAGTAAAAGAAGAAAAAGAAAATAAGAAGAGGAAAAAGAAGGTGATGAAAAAGAAGGTAAAGAAAAGTTTAGTCAACATTTTCAACGCCTCATAAGTTAGGTTATGGTAGGTTATGTTTGCTCCCTCTGTACATATGAGACAGACTTAGGCATACATATATACCATTGTGCCATTGTGATACCACAAGTTTAACCCGTTTGGAATGTGTATGCTACCAAAAGGCTATATATGGAAAAATTGTTTAATTTCTACTAAAAGACTTTGGTAAACTGAAGTTGAGCACATCCCAACCAATGCAGATTTTCTGTATAATCTACATATTTTTATTTATGTTATTAAAATATTTATAATTACAATTCCTAAAATTAAGTTACACTCGTATTTGTATTTGTGCATTTTATAAAAAAAAAAAAAATTAAAAAAAAACTCGAAGTTCAATAAACTACGAACTCAATTTACTCTGTGAAATTTATTCTTCAAAACGTAGAGGCCTGAAATGTTGAGGCTAAAAATGTTTGGCGACTTTTATAAAGTCAGTGTGCTTAATTTTCATTTGCAACTTTTCAGTTTCTAACCTCACTTTTGAATCAAACCTTTGCTTCGCATTCCATGTTGCCTGTGCTCGTTCATTTTTAAAAAACTACTCACTAAACCAAACTACTCTCGGAAGAAGAAGAAGCAATTAAAGAATGCGCTTTTCGTCTGCTTTGCCATTAACAAATACAACAACCCGCAGAATGTTCTAAGCACAGCATTGTAAAAGCTTCTGTGGAAGAACTTCAAGTATGTAAAATGCCACAGAAAGCTCATTCTGCTAAATAAAACTTTAGATACAATGTGCACGTTTCTGTTAAACTGGTGCAAAATGTTATAGAATGAATGTGAATAGGGGAATGCTGAACTGGTAAATCGGCAAACTATGTCAAGAATGGTTTGATTGATGTTTGAATGGTATAAGTTATAACTATGTTTGAAATCAGTATTTATGTTATGAGTTATTAGAGAACCGCTTCAAAAATATAAGAGATATAGATAACCTAGAAATTTGCTTTTTATAGAGAAAATAACATTATAGAAAATATAAAAAAATATTATAAAAAATATAAATAAAAGATAAAATATAAATAAAAAATATAAGAGATATACATAGATAACCTAGAAATTAGTTTTTTTTATAGCGAAAATAGAATTATAGAAATATAGGTTTAGATAAGGGAGCAAGATCGTCGTAGCTCCAGAGTTCTGTGAATCTTTCTCTCACAACAATACGAGCTATTAATCAAATTGAAATAAATATGAATAGTCATGTCGATAAGGTTACCATGCTATATTGAAAAAGAAGATGTGCTGGATGAATTTTCATTCTTTTGGAGACCACAGGTTATGGATATCACTCCAGTTGATGAACAGCTGGAACTATTCAAATTTTAAAAGCAATTTCAATCTTTCAAAACGAGTTTAATACTTTTGAACGGAAAGGGGCTCACTCACTGGCGCACACATGGAAAGTTTTGGGGTTTCAGATCTGTTTGTAGTAGTAAAAGTATCTGTTTGTTACAAAAATTTTAAACCGAATCGAATTGAAATTCTGTGTGCGTTACTGTCTGGATCTGTTCAAATTTTAAACGAAATTATATTCTTTTAGAGGAAAAGGAATTTACCCAGGGACCGTAAATAACACTGTGCAAGTCGAAAATTCAGACATGGGGGGACCTACAGAGGACTTTTCTATAGGTATACTGAGTTGAGATCCACCAGCCGTTTGGCTGGATTGGCTCTAGTTTAAGAGAAATCCGACTTTGAAGTTTGCTCATTTTAGTCGAGTTCGTCGCTTAAGTCTTCGAACGTTTAAATGCTAATAGGTCCTAAATCGTTCCGAATATCGCTTTACTGTCTTCGGCAAGTTTGTAGATATTTTAACGACCAACAAATTTGATTTGCAATCCATAAAAATACATTCAAACTGCGTTTTCGACAAAAATGTCCCAAAAACCCCACTTTCGTCGAGGCATAAAAACAGTATAGCGAACCCTCGTGAAAAAAATAAATGAGTATGCTTTTATATAGAGCGTTGGCTTCTGCATCTAACAAACTACAAATTTTGCCTGGGAAACGCTCATAAAAGGCGTGTCTCGGCGTCAAAGTTGAAAGTTTTTATCAAAAACACTCAATTAATCTCCAACTGATTTACACGATATGGGTATCAAACGAAAGGTCTTTTCATACCTTTCTTCTGATGGGCAACATTAGATACGTAGTATGTACTAATAAAAAGTTTTAAGCGAAAAAAAAATTAAAAAAATTTTTTTTTTTAAATTTAAAAAAATTTTTTTTTTTAAATTTTTTTAGTAAAATATTTTGTTAATGGATTTTTTTCTGGAAAAAATCCATTACTAAGGTACAATAAGTTTGCTACAATATGGTATAGCTTCCCTTTACAATGAAATATAAAACATTTGATATTTTTGTTTTTTCTGAATAAATTTTTTAACATTAAATTGATTGCGAAGGTGAATATGAAATGGCTTTGGACCCAGAGTCAAGTTAGAAAAAAATTTAAAAAATATATTTAGAAGAAACAAAAGTATGCATTTTTATATTTCATATACCACACTCTATATCTACCACTCTTTGGTGTTCGAAGATTTGCAGTAGCGAACCACATAGAAGGTAAATAAAACTGAAAAATAAATTCTCATTCTGCAAGTGAATCACAAAAAAAAATCAACAATAATTCGGTAAGTGCATAGTATAATAATAAAGTAGTCTAATCAAAACTCTCCCGCTCAAACTAAACAAAATATTTTGAAATGACGTCAATTTTGATGTCTGAAATTTGTCAGTTAAAAAAATATTCAACCACAGTCGCAACTTCATTCAAATAAAATCGTACTAAAAGCAAAAGAAAAATGCTTAAGTATATTTTAATACAACTTTGTTTACTCTGCTGATGACTTTTTTGACAATATTTGTCAATCAAAATAGAGGTACATTAGGGATACTCTCTTTAATTAGACTACTTTATTATTATACTATGGGTAAGTGGAAAATAAAAATCGAGAAATTTTGGTTTATTGCTTTTTTGATAAGAGTGGTACCAATTGCTATACATATTTTCCATCGCTTGCGCTACAAAAGTGCTTTCAAAACTTTCACATCCAGGAACAAAAACGTCTCCATGTGAAGAAATTCCAACTGTCTCTTAGCCGTATGTCAGTTAAAAAAACCATTCAACAGACTATACCGAAGTCTAGACCCCAAAAAGCGGCACTTAAGAGAGGAATATTTATATCAAATTTCATACTAACTCCATCAGACATTTTCATATGAAAGTGAAATGCTTAGTTTAAAAATTGTGATATATGTATGTATGAAACCCCATGTTGAAATAGTAGAAAACGGTCTGCGGATGTCTGTGATTTTGATTTAATTTTGCCATTCAATGGTCGTACGTTTTAAACTTTGTGTAACCAGAACAAAAGAAAAACAACTTTTTCTTCAACGGCTTCCTTTTTGGCCTAATAGCAAACTTTTCAAAGTAAAAAACCGCATAACAAGTTTCAAATTCTTTATATATAATTGAATGGAAACTGCTGATGCCATCCAATCATGCACAAAGTGACTTGCACAACGTAAATAGCTGCAACTTCCTCCAGGAGGAGCTAATCGCCTCGAAACATTTGCACATAATTTACGGCACATTAACATTTGTGCTTATTGCTGCCGTGGCTATTATTATTATTATTATTATCATTATTATTGTTATTGTTTTACGTGCAATGCCAAGGATGGCCGTAACAGTGACTTGCTGAATTAAAAGAAAGTATAAAATAAAATACAAATAAAAATAAACCACCAAAAACACGACACAATGTAAATTCAATTCGGCTCATTGTCATACAAGGCTGATACAAGATGACTTTACGCCACACCAACACCACTAAATGTTGTCTATTTAAAGCAATGTTTTGATTGGAAAATTAAAAGCAAGCTAAATACGTGCGGCGTTCGATGAGTCGTTTGCAAGCGATTGGTGACACCAACACAACAGCGACGGCAAACACAACGCGTCGACGTGCCACCAACGCGCGCCAGTGGCCATGAGTGAGTGCTCAATAATGCCGTAAAACGTGTTTGGAATGTCGAACGACACTGACAATTATTGAAATGCTAACAAAGTCCTAAAAACACCAGAAGGCTTTAGCATGTGAAGAGCCTGCGGCAGTGATTGCGGTGGGTGGGAGGGGTGATGAGAAATAAAGCGCCAACACGTATGCTGCAGACAATTAGTGGAAATGCTGCAGATAGCCCAGCAGAGATAATAACACATAATAAAAGTTTCATATCTTGCAATCATTCGGCAATGGCACAAAAAAGGGTTAACTCTTTCGCTATTTTGTTGCCATATGGCAACATGCTACTTTGTGGACGTCTGCATCCTCTATGGTTGCAAGAATACATTTTTTTGTTGTTCCTTAGAATAGTTTGAAGTTTTAGGAAAAATACGAAATTAATAAACTGAATAATTATGTTTAAAGAAAAGAAGTATACACGTTTTTTAATGGTATATCTTGAAATAGTAAAAGAAGAAGAAAAAAATTAAAAAAATTAAAAAAAATTAAAAAAAATTAGATAACTTTTTTAATTTGACGTTTTCTTTCAAGTTAGATACTTTTTTAAAAAAAATTTTGGTGAAGTAAATGAAAAAATATTCTTTTTTTCGCTCTCATAGAAAAACACTCTAAAATACAGGGTCCGAGTATAAAAATTAAAAAATTTCTTATGGATTGTTGCTAATGTGGTTATACATAGAAGCCTAAAACGTAAAATTTAAAATTTTAACTTTCCCCCAGTAAAAAGCTGTAGCGAAAGGGTTAAGGATTAGTGGTGAGTCGAATGGAAGAAGACTGTGGCATGTGAGTCGTGCACTGTCCAATTGGTTAATGTGACTGGGTCACAGCCAAGTGAGAGAAAGCCATTTATTTGAGCAAAGATTCGACCTTTGTCGTGCGACCTTTTGGCATTGACTTCATTAAATTCATAATTTTTGCATAAACCAATATGAAAAGTTTCATGAATTGTCAAGTCCTAAGCAAATAAAACATTTTTTATAAAGTATGTGTACAGCAGTAATTTGAAGCTTTTACATTGCATCAGCACGAATTAGGAACTTTCATTTTAACATACAAAGCAAAATGTTGCGTATACGCACCGTTTGCTCGCCATTGAATGGGGCCCCCTTACGTAGTGTAAATCGTTACAAATCTCTAATGGCTCCCTGTTTAATTTAACTACATAAATTTTAGAGGCCTACACAAAGACCAGCTAATTTATGAGATCTTCAAATAAAAATGTATTACACATGCGCTCCATTGAAAGCAAAAAAGAATTATTCACAACACTGTAAATTCAAGGACGAGCAATAAAATCGCGCATGTATAGTGTCAGTTTTGTGACATGAAACCTTTAACAAGGAAAAAAGTACACACACGTGGAATTCGGCCAGAGTGGAGCAGCGAAAAAAGTTAATTAAAAATGTAATCAAAACAACAGGCCGACAGTTGGGGTCTACAATGGCATTCAACAACAACAACACCAAATTGAGCAAAACACCATTGGCAGCAGCTGAAAATTCGAACGTGCGGAATTCGCGACTGAAATGGTCAGAGCACAAAACGAAATGTGCACACGGCGGTGTGAACTGGCGCTGAAATGTGGAAGGCGAGGGCCTTGGAGACAAGCAAAAACTGAATGATAATGCTTGCAGGTACAAGCAGCAGGACTGCCAATTTTGTATTCGTTTTTTTTTGTTTTATTTTATTGACATTTTTGCAACTTTATGCCATCATGTTTTGTGGACTTTGAAGTTTTGTGCGCTTTTAATGAAATTGAAATGGATTATGCTGTTTTTTTTAGACTTGGTAACAAGTAAACAGGAGAACTGTGTAGGTTGGAGGCAATTTTTGTTTGTTTAGAAATATGGCAGCAATAAATTTAAACGTTAAGTAAGAACATGTGAGGTGCTCGAGTTGAAAACGATATAAACTATGGAAAAAATACAGTAAGGTACATATTTCTATCAACGTGACACGTGGTACAGATGATTCAGTTAAAAATTGCAGAAGATCAAAATATTCTTCAAATATAATTTAAAAGATATGGGCGTCGCCATACCAGGAGAGAACTATTTCTATGAAACACTCAACTCCACCCCTACAACTTCAAGGAACAGAGACAAGACCAGACTCCAGTGGCTTGTTGCTGTTTGGTTGGCAGCTGACCTAAGAAGGTTGCAGGATGCGCTAGATTTCTGTTAGCTGAAACATTGCAGTGTCAAAGCTAAGCACGATGCATAAGTTAAGGTCCAGGAGTTCTCCCTTCTGAGGGGTCATACTGCCTAGGCACACATGCCGGAACCGCCCGAAAGCTGGGCACTCGCAAATGAAGTGCACCGCAGTTTGTTGGCCTCAAGGCACATGTCAAATAAGGTCGAGTCTGTAATCTTTTGTTAAAACGAATAAAATCTCTTTCTTGTGTTCTGAAATCACTCTCCTCTAAGGCCGGAGTGCTTCAATGAATATCTTCTGAGACTGTGCCAGTAGTCCGAATGCAGTTGAGTGCAGCCTCGTAGTGCATCCAATCACTGGTTTAGGTCCTTTAAAACTGGCCGTAGATCCATCTCTGGCAAGCTCCTCTGCCTTTTCATTCATTCATTCATTTCATTGCCCTCGAGATAAAAACTAAAAATCGCATGTGAATGATCAATCAATCAGCTAATCAATAAGCTGCCCAACTGTACTCTTCAGAACTTCCCTCATTAACTTTATTTTGATATTTCAAAGCAAAGTTATAAAAAAATCTAGTCGTCTTTTTTGGTGTAACAATTAAATTAAATATTGCAATATTTCTGTGTTTTAAGTTTGATTTAAAAATTAAAATTTAAGTATTAAAAAGATTTAAGAATTTATTAAGAATTTAGCCAACTAAACGCTTTTAACTTAATATTTCAAAGAAATTTCATTTAATATTACTTAATAGATTTACTCCTAATAGTGCGCCTAAAAGTATGCCAGATGAAAATGTGTCAAAAACGAATATGAAAGCGCACCAAATACAGCAAACTCACTTTTTGTGGCATGCTTTTAGCGAAGTTTTTAATTAAAAAAGCCACGCATTTGTGGTGCGTACACAGACACACGCAAAAAATTTTAAGAATTTATTCAACTAACTCCTTTAACTAAATATTGCATATTTCAGAGCACTTTCACTTGAATTTACTTAATACATTTACTCCTAATAGTGCGCCTAGAAGTATAATAATTTTAATTTTAATAATTTAATTTAATAATTAATAATAATAACAATTATTAAGTCTAAAATTATGAAGCCTAAAAGTATGCCAGATGAAAATGAGTCAAAAACGAATCTTAAGCGCACCAAATACAGCAAACTCACTTTTTGTGGCATACTTTTAGGGAAATTTTTAATTAAAAAAGCCACACATGTGTTGTGCGTACGCAGACACATGCAAACAAATTTAGGAATTTATTCAACTAACTCCTTTAACTAAATATTTCATATTTCCTAGCATTTTCACATTAATTTAGTTAAAAGATTTACTGTTAATAGTGCGCCTAGAAGTACAATATAATAATTTTAATTTTAATAATTTAATTTAATAATAATAATTAATAATAATAATAACAATTATTAAGTGTAATTATTATTAAGTCAAAAATTATTAAGCCTAAAAGTATGCCAGATGAAAATGAGTCAAAAACGAATCTTAACCCTTTCGGGACTACTGGGATAATACATCCCAGCAAGTTTTTAATGCCCCTCAAAACAATTATTCAAATCTTACGACCCACGCAAAATATTTTTTCGATTTCGGTGTTCCCGCATAAAAAGATGATTTCAGAATTTGTGAGCATGCAATATAATTTTCTAACCCCAACATTCATAGCATGAGAATATTTCTACTGAGAGTATTTTGGATTTCAAAATTAAACTCCGTCCCGAAAGGGTTAAAGCGCACCAAATACAGCAAACTCACTTTTTGTGGCATACTTTTAGGGACATTTTTAATTTAAAAAGCCACACATGTGTTGTGCGTATACGCACACACATACATATACGGAAACTGACACAAATGGATTTTGTGCTGCCACTTGTTGTTGCATTACTGCAGCATCTTTTCTTGACACCAGTACGCCACATACAGACTTCACAAAACCAAAGCCAAAACCAAATCAAAATCAATATTCACGACAGCACATTTCAAGTGTTTTAACCATATTAAATCTCTTTGTGGTTTGCCGCTGACTGAGTCACATTTAATTAAACCCAGCAACATTTACTGCTCTCTGGTTGATATTATTATATAATATTTGTATGTGTGTATGTGTGTTGTCTGCTATTTCATACTAGAAACACATGGCTTATGTTTAGCTATTAAAACACTGCGAGCAACAATTTGCAATTATTTGGAATGATATAGTTGTAGAGCTTATTTGTTGTTATATAGCAAGGTTGCTTATTAATGGAAAATGAATTAGCTAAATGGAAAATTTCTCCAATTCACAGCAACATTTGCCTTATGCTCAACTCAAACAGAATCAAACAGATTACGGCGCCCGGTGGCGTTTTGTAATTAAACGCAATTCACAGTGTTTACACTGTGTAGTCAACACTTTGAAATGCTTGCGTCGTTTTGATGCTCTTAACCGGCGGCGTCAATTACTCATTCGAAATGAAATGGGAAAATCATTTTGAACTTCAACCAAAACTTATTTCAGTCATCATCGGCCTGAAGCGTTAATTTTTCGCTAATTCCCCGCTTCAGTAGTAAATTGCTGAAAATGCAATTACAGCGGATTTATTTGCGCACTTCAGTGCGATCTCATCGTTGCCGCAATTAAATCATATTTATTCATTTTACATTTCAGACGTTGTCGCAGCAAATCCACACACACAGCCATACACACTCGTACAGCTCGTGCAGTTCAAAGACAGCCAGCCACCAACACCGACAGACAGAGAGTTTACTCAGGTGCGTAAGTTGCCTGGTCGCCCCCTGCGCAACGCGCCCAAGATTGCATCGCATTTCAAATTCAATTTCGTTTCGTTTCGTCGGCAAAAAGCGTAAAGCGTAATGCAATATTTTCAATTTCATTGCAGCTGACTGCAGTGCGGCGTGGAAGACTGTGGAAAACTGCAAAAGCGTAAAATGAAACGGAAACGGAAGCGGCGGCGACGGGAGCTCGAACAGCAGAACAGACTTGCCGAATGGTGCAGGTCCTTTATTCAATTTACACAACGCTGAACGCTGCAGAAGTGACAAAATCGCTACAGCAAGCAATCTGACTGTGCGCAGTCATAACGTTTGTTGTTGTTGTTTTTGTTCTTTTGGTTGTTGGTCACAGCTGTTACCTGCTAAATCAACAAGGATTTTCAAAATTCATTTACACAAAACATAGTAATATGTGTGTGTGTGTGTGTGTGTGCGCTGGCAAGTATATTTTTGCATTTGTATGTGTATGTGTGTGTGTGTCATAATTAATTGCTTTCTCCAATTCTGTGAATTTGTCATAAATCAAAGGCTCAACATTTCCGCTTACCAAATTAAACAAAAGTCCACACACACTTACAAATCGATTTGGGTGCCCCATCAAAACACAACAGTGCAACAACAAAACAACAAACAAATAAATGAGCAAATCAAAATGCCCGACGACAGTGGCAACTTTTTCAATTTACACTGATTCCAAGAAACTTGGACACGGACGGCGCGTGCGGCCATCTGCCGGCGTCGGCTGTGCGCACTCTGGGACAGTGTCAATAGTAACAGCCAACAATTTGCGAATTAAGTTAAAGACAATTTCTGGCGAACTGCTTGCCAAGGACAGCAAAGTCCAACAATCATTGCCGTTGACACTCGTTGCCGCTACACGCAAAAGAACATTCGACTACATTTGCATTTAATATCTAAAGACAAGGAGCGAAGGACAAGGATAAAAAAAAATTTATAAAAATAAACTTCATTTTTAAAAAATAAAAATTATTTCCCAAGGGTATTTGATGTCGCTTAGCTTTTGACTTGATATGATTTTTTTGTAATTTCTTGAGATAGTTCTAACAATGACAGTGAAAATGCAATAAAAACAGATTACAAAGTACACCTCAAACACAAATATATGTAGATAGACATCTATAGGTCCAGTTACACTGATTAGGACTGCAGAAAAATGATATATTTTATTAGACGTACTCTTGTTAGTGCCTTTAATAGTGCGAAATGGAACCGTAAAAAGATTATTTCGAAAATTAGCTCTGCCACCCAAACGCAGGCATATTCGTTTCTCAGGATTGTGCTTACTTGTTTATTTTTTTTGGGGGTGGGCAGGAATGCTACAAGCCTGGAAATGGAACCGTAAAAAGATTATTTCGAAAATTAGCTCTGTCACCCCAACGCAGGCGTATTCGTTTCTCTGAATTGTGCTTACTTTTTTTTGGTTTTTCCTTCAGAGTGGCACTCAGTACATTTTGGACTATTGTACTATACCCATGGGGGATAGGGAAGAAGAGGAGATTGATATCTCATATTTCACCCGTTTTGAAATGTGTATGCCATACTGTTTTTTCCAACATACGTTACAGCACACATTTCAAGCGGATTGGGGAAAAGGGAGAGGGGACCTACAGTTTAACGCCGAATCCGAACGGCGGTTGGTAGTTTTTCTTTCACACTTGGAAATTTTGTCATTGCCTGCCAAGAACGCGCTTCTTGTGCGATTATTGTAATTCTTATCTGCTTCATGTGGACGCCGATAGAAGTAGACGAGTGTTTCACCAGCCCAAGCTAGGATTCGAACCTAGGACCTCTGGTGTGAGAAGTCGGTTCGTTACCCACTGGACCATCGAGACCGGTTACTCTAGTTAGATTATGTTTCTTAAAAGATAAAGAAAGGGTTTTAGGATCGTTAGATTTTCGCTTGGAAGACGTTGAAGAAATTTTGGATACGAAAACTGCTTTGCTATAATATACCATAAGGCTCGAAGTCAGTACTTGTGCATCTTTCGATGATATTCAGTCTCATTGCAGAAAAGGCTACGGTAGCAACGATAAAGTGGATCAGATCCAATTGGATGGTGTCGATAGCATGGCACCAGTAATTATTAGTTAGGTCCATATTTAAACTAGTTCCAGTGGCTTCTAGTGAATGCCATCTTATCCAAGGCTTTTCACCAAACTGTTCTTTATATATTGTGACGATAATGCTCGCCGTTATTGTGCCGAGGCATTACTGGGATATTTGAGAACAAGTGCGCTCCGAGCGTGGCATACTTTAAGGGGCATGCTAATTTCAATGGAACAGTTGCAGAACAACTTGAGGCGATTCTGGAATGTTTGAGAACGAGCTACAAGCAAATAAGCAAATAAATAATAAATTCCCATATGTTTAATTTCATTACTCTAACTTTATTAGTTCGAAAGTTATTTAAAAAAAAGGCGGAAGCTGCAATTCTAATGAAGTACAAAAATTCGAAGTTATTTGAGTATCAGTATTTTAAATAATAAAAAGATACAAAATTAATGAAGCGAGAATAATGAAATCTTAACACGTGATCAAGGAGATTTGGGGTTCTAACATACTTACATTTCAAGAAAATTAGATGTAAATTTTCAAGGACATAAAGGATTAAAATTTTCAAAGGACCTTTTTCATATCCTTTTTTTACAAATAGATAAACATTTTTTTTATTTCAATTCTTGAGCCTTTCCTCTTTCATTTGATATACATATCGCCATATTCTAACGAGGCTTAGTATTTTTTATATTTTTTTAATTTTTCATCCCCTTCAAAATTTTAAAGTCATTTTAAAAGGACAAGGATATAGAAATGGAAAACTGAGTACGCAGTATTACTATATTTGGTCTCTAGTTTCACGCCCGTATGGATTTTTTCCGGTGTGGACATTTTTTTAAATTTTTGTCGCATGGTGTAATTTGACTTCTAGTTAATGGTGAATTGCATTGAAAGATATAAGCGTCTTTTATTGTCGAGCACAATTCAGAGAAACGAAATACGTCTGCATTGAGGCAGCAGAACGAATTTATTTATTATTATTATTTATTTATATTTTAATAATATCAAGTTGCAGTACCATTGAAATGAGTTTTCAATAAATCGTCGAATTCGAAACAATACATATATTTCATTGCCTTTTCCATATAATTTCAATTCCATTAGGCAGTTTTCATGCAAAACGTCGAAACTCGTTGTTCAACTTTGAACTGTTTCAATATCCTTCGTCTTGTGACTCAGATGTCAGGTGTCATCAAACAAGCTATCATTTTTCGATGAGTTTATTATAAAAATGAACTCCCCTCCCCCATCGATGTTGCAGTTGTCGTTGTCCCATGGCCGATGCCAAAATCAATAGTCATGTGCTCTGTGAATATTTTTTCCTGCCACTCCCAATGGGACATGCAATATGAACTTCAATGTCAACTAAGATTATTTTTTCAATTTCTCTCAGTGCAGTGCGTCCCAGCTGCGGCAATCGCAGCTCATAGATTTCCATTTGTTTTACTTTAAATAAGACTTTGGCTGGCTGTGTCATTGCCGTCAACGCCATCGCATCGGTGTCGCCCACTTGGCCGCACCCATTTGATGCGGAAAGTTTAATAGCTTTCGACAATAAAAGTTTCCACTATTGGCCCGCAAAGTACGCACCTCGCTTCGGGCGCGCATTGTCGTATGAAATCGGCCAAAACGAAGCGGGCGGCCGGAAACGAACCGGCAAACCGGAACAATGGTCGTTGGTGGCGCGCGGTGTTTTGCATTAATGCGCCGACAATCAAGTCGATGCTCGATAGGCAGTTGGGGGGCGTGCCGGAAGTGTGCCTCAATTTTGAATATTAAATGAAGAGGCAGCGCCAACTTAACATTTCTCTTCTTGCGATTGTTTGTCATTTCGGTCGGTGACAAATTTATGGCGAATACTTCGCACTCGAAATGTTATTTGTTGTGCTCAAGCAAAGTTACAGTTGTTTAATGTCTTTTCAGACGAATTGAAATTAAATTGCGCAAAATTGCGCACTGCTCACTGCACGCTGACGCTATGCGTTTGTGGAAATTTGAATTCAAAACTTTGCTATCAGGAACATGAAATTCTTTTGAATTTATTTGGTAAAGAAATTTAAGCAAAAGTTTGCCGCACTCGCTGCGCTGATGTTGATATGGCGCGCTGCTGCATATTTGATGGCATACTTAGCGGCGCTTAGTTTTGCATGTTCAGGCGTATTTGCATAATTTGACGCTGCCATTTATAAATACGCTTTAATCTCTGCTTACAAGCCGCACCATTTGGCCCGAGCTGCGTCTTGTGCGAAAAATTGAACGTAAGTGACGTCGCACAGTGTCGAGAGTGTGGCCAAAAATGGTAAAAATCAATGTTACAAAATGACTAAAATGATTATGACAATCGACAGATAATATCTCAACTAAGAAAAATCCATTATCCGATCTTCAACATCCTACTCCGTTCCATTTTTATGTAGCTTCAAAGTTGATGTTAATAAATACGCATTCGTTCCAAGTTTGTGGGTAATTCTTTATACTGAATGAAAAATCAAATAAAAATATAATTTATGTACTAATATAGTTATGTTATATATTGAATAAAATTTTGGAATTTTTCCTGTATGGTAGTACTATTTTTTTGTTTGTGCTTTGAAATAACTGTGAAATCCCGTTACATTGAAAAATTCGGTTTTTCGGTTTGCTTCTAACAAAGAACTAAAAGTTTGGTGGAAAAAAGTTTAAAAAACGTCAAAAAACACGTTTTTAGTTCCAACCCTAAATTACTCAAAAAAGTATGTATTAACATAATCCGGAGTAATTTTTTGCTGATAGGTGCTTATCTGGTTGTTATTCGCATTTTTCTAGTGACGCCTCCACTAAAAATACGTGATTTCTTCGAAGTGTGGCGTAAAGCTGAATCCAGAAAGCGGTCAATAAAACATGATTTTCTTATAAATTTGCTTAAAGATAAGACAGGCGTTGTTAATGTTAATCATGAACAAAAGCAAAGTTTGCGTCCCCACCTAAACATTTACTTTTTGCAGTGGCACCTACAGTAAAAAAATTGTGATTTTTTCGAAGTATGGCTTCCGACGTTCAATGAATGTAGCAGCAAAGCAGCTGCTGAAATGATGAGCTCTATAAAGGACAAGGTTGGCACATTGTTCGCATCATCAAAAGTAGACAGAATGCCACGCCCACTTTAAAAATCTGAACATTTATACCAAAATATGGTATCACAAGCTGAAAAAATTAAACATGAATTCTTAAAGGAAAAGTTTTGGCCACTTTATATATATGCTCACGCTGCCACGCCCACTTAAGGTTTTAGAAAGCTTACCAATTAAAATTACATCGTGGAACGAGTATCGCAAAAAGCCTTCTAAAAATACAGTTTTAGTTGTAGTAAAATACGAATGATTTTTGAAAGTGGGCGTGGCAGACCGCCCATTTTTAGTGTGAGCTTTTATGTCATTATTTTAAGCTCAAATACAAAATTTCATAATTCTATCACTAATATTAAGAAAGTTATTTCAATCCTACAGTTCCTTTCGTATGGGAGGTGGGCGTGGAAGTGGTCCAATTTTAATGATTTTTTGTAAATTTCTTAACTTCTACCACGAAAACAATTTCACCAAGTTTCATCGAAATAGGACAACACTAAGTATTTTTGTCACACGGCTTATATGGGATTGCGACACTGTGCGTCTTTGACGGTTCCGTGCGACTACCAGCTGCAGATCTCTTTAATGTTTTGCAGGAGTTGTGAGTGAGTATGTGTCTGTGTGTGTGTCTCGTTGATAAGCCAACACACATATTTCATTTATGGGGCAGACGCTAACAAGTTCACAGCACGCACATGGTTTGCTTGAGCAGTCCATGCAGCCCGCAAGTCAAAAGCAAAATGGCGCTGACTTGAAATTTGTTCCGCTTAAAAAATGTCTAAAATGCGACAAGTGCCCAAATGTTGCTTTGTCACTTTGTCATCGTCTGATCTTAAGCTCGATGCTAATTTCACATTTTCTTCGGCCTGCAGCGCCGACTTTGCCGACTGTGTGATTTCTTTGCTTCTCGAACAGATATAAATGTAATACACCCCAGGGCCTTGGACCGTTATTTTCACATTATTGTCTGTCTCGCACACACATAAATATATATTTATTTAGTACACAGTCAGTAATATTTGTCGTTTATAGTTATGGGCGTTGCTATCGACTCCAAGGTCAGTCGGCCAGCGCAGCATGCGGACAAGCATTGTGCCGCCGTTACTTGGACGCATTCATATCCTTGTTGTGCAACAACAACAACAACAACAATAAACATAAAAACATTGTAAAACTTATTGCTTTTCCATATCTAACTTGCCAAGTGTCGAAGTTGTACAGCGACACTCACACGTTCGCACGCTCACACGCTGACTTGGACAGCGCCACTGGGGAAATTTCGCTCGTCATGTTTACTTGCACTCGCAAATGTCAGCGCAGCTGGGACACGAAGTCCGGTGTGCGGCGAGCGGGTGTGTTGTTTGCATGGGCAATGGACAGCTGTCAATGAAATATTCCAGAGTTATGATGGCGCTGAGGTGGCCATATTTGAGACAAACAAAAAGAATTGCAACAAAAATAAAAAAATTCGAATTAAAGTTTTAAGATGTGAAATTAAAAACAGCTTAGCACTTGGACAAAGTGTATGTCCATTGTGGTGCGACTTGAGGTTCTTTGATAACACTGCACAACAAAATCAATTTTTTTTTTAAATAACAAGGTTCTGACAACGGATTCTGGTAGAGGGGGCAAAAAAAAATATACGTGTATCGGCGGTTTGACAGTTTACGTCTGAATATTTTTTTAAGGGTGGTCAAAGTTTCAATCTTTTGAACATTCTTGTGGTAAATCGGCATACGAAAACCATGTAACCTCACATTTTAGGTATATGATGTGTTCAGCAATTTGATGTAAAATACTACGAAGAACATTTTTGTGGAGCATTTTAGCCCTGTAGCTCCTATTTGTATGGGTCAATTTTACCCTTTTTTCTAAAATGCCAAAAATGTCCTGTAAAACAGGACTTTTTAAGGACAAAATGTACCACGAAAATATTCGCCATAAAATTCTACTATAGGTCTCTGAATACATCAAAGCTCAGAAATTAACTTGAATGCCAGATTTAAGTCAAAACTGAAAATGTGTTTAAGTGTATATTTCGTACTTAATCAAAATTGGTACTACAATGTCTCTACCAGAATCCGTTGTCAGAACCTTGTTATTTTTTTTGTGTTGTACAGTGTAATTAACTTTAACTCTACCTGAACTCCAAAGAAATCTTAGCAGATTCTGTGATGCCAAGGTGGTCGTTTCTCAACACATCAATGAATCAAGCAGTGCACTCACACAAAAAGCGGTTCGCCGTCTAATAATTTCTCAACACAGGCAGAACGAAGCGCACTGTCAGATGTGTCCAACTTTTCCAATGTCATTTGTCCATAGAAAATGACACGTCAAAAGGCCGACCAACTGCTTGCAGTCTCTAATGCTTAGAGACAGAAGAAATTGTAAGCATTGGTCTGAGATGACGAGAGAAATTTATTGCTCGCTCGTGTGTTAAAATTATTTAATTCTTAACAGAAGTTTTGATGGCCACAGATGGGTGTGGTAGAACAGTTTCAGGGCCCATTCTGACTAAGAAAGTAGAGGTCTCGTTACTCCGAAAAGTGCTCTGCTACCCAAATGAGCATCAGACTGTTATATCTGTAAATTATTAATTTAGCTAGGATTTGCAGGACTTGACTATCCTGGAAGTGGTTGGAGGTCTGTCCGAGGCTATGAACGCAGCTTGGCCAGTTCATATCTAAATACATTTTGAGGCCTCGTTACCCGGAATATCGATGTGCTCCGTTGCCAAATTAGAGTCAGACTATTACACCGTGCGACAACAAATTTTGCACATGAAAAATTTATATACTCGCGAAACTAGGGGCCAAATGTAGTAAAACTGCGTTTTTAGTTTTTCTCTCTGACGTCAGGACTTTGAAATTTCAAGGACAAGTTTATTTCAAAAAATTATTTAAAAAATTGAGCGCATTGTAGAATAACAATATGGGTATCAACTGAAAGAGGAAAATTCTTAGAATTTTAGAAAATTTAATGTTTTGGTGCCGAAGGTCAAAGAGGTATTGAAAATGTCCTTTTAAAATTTATCCTTGAATATTGTTGGAATTTTCCAATAGTTTCTTTTGAAAAAATATATCTTAAGGACTAATATGTACGCTACTACATCCTCGAATTTCGTCCTTCTAACCTTATTAGTTTTAGATATAAAAAATTTAAGTTTCGCGAGTATATATATTTTTTCGTGTGTTTTGAAATGTTTTGATTTTTGTCGCACGGTGTTATATCTGCCAACAGAATTCAGCTAATTTTCATAAAAATTTCATATAATTTTCAGGACTTGACTATTCTGGAGGTAGTTGGAAGGCTATCCAAGACTCTTAGCGCAGCTAGTAGTAAATTTTGAACGTCTTCTTACGCACATCTAAACCTTCCGATTTTCATATATACACCAATACCTCACTTTGCGTCGTGGTTACGTTCCAAAAAAACACGACGCAAATTGAAACGACGCAAAGTGAATTATGATTTTCTATAGCAAACCGTGTAAAAATCGAAGATAGGTTCCAGGGTTACGAAAATACTACTTTTTAAAAAAAAAATTGAACAACGTAAACATTTAAAAAACAAAAATCATATACAATTTTATTACATACATACAAAAAAAAAGAAATTTAATTAAAACAAAATAAAATATTCAATTAATTTATAACAACAAAAAAAAAATAATCACAGTCTGATGAGTCCATAGTGGCTGTTGTCGTAAGTCGGCTTTCTTTCACAAAAAATTGATTTTCAGTTAGAAAGGGAATCCCCGAGTTTTGATGGCATGGCGCAATTAGAAACAAAAGTCGTGCCGTCTTTTAGAAAAAAAAAATTCAAAAAAAAAATTTAGGACTCGAACCCAAAACAACGAAACTTCGAAAATCTAACGACGCACAGTGAAAATTAGTACTAATTCAGCAGCGACGCAACTTCGAAACAACGCAAAACGAAACGACGCAAAGCGAGGTATTGGTATACAATACAAATGTAGTTTTGTTACACAAATTACAACAACGAAAAATATTGGTACTTCATTACGTGTATTATTGAAGTGATATGAAGAAAGCTAATCATCTCATATTCCGAATTCAAACATAGTGATCAGTTGATGCAAATCACTTGATAAGGTGACTGAGCAGCTTAACATATATTCAGTATGGGTCGGAGGTCACAGAGATATGTCGGCGAACTGTAAAGCAGACGAATTGGCCACACACGGCAGAACCAAGAAGCAATGCTGAGAATTTGTTTTCTTTGGAATTTCACAAAATATTTGCATGCTGGCGATAGAAGAGGCCGTACTAAAAGACAAAAACTTTCCTGGACAGCGCAACAGTCTTGGCCAAAATAAACTGAAAGCGCAACAGAAGTCTGCTGAATCTTAGAAGGGGCACATTCAGGGATATCCATTGGTCACTGCATCCTTAGTGGCTAGGAGACTAGAGTTGACCATCGATTTCTGTAGAAGCTTTAGAGAAGAAAAGGAAGAAACTATTCTCCACTTATTTTGTACCTGCGTTGCTCCATGTAGGGTATGAAAAAAAACACCTGATGTATCGCCTACATATCAAAAGTCGACACTTAGTGCTTAATACGTTTCAAAAGCTGTTCTGTATGGTTTCAGAGCTACTCAAAGGGGCTAGCAATCCAGTGGGCCTTGCAATGGGACTAATTTTGGCTAAGTTTTTTTTTTTGAGAGCAGCCGCATCTTCCTAACCTTAATACTTTGTGAACGACTGATTCCTTTTTGGTTTCAAAAATAAATTTTTCTTGTTGGTCCTTAGAACAGTTTGAAATCCAGAAAATAATACAAAATTAATAAACTGAATGTTTAAGTTAAAAAAAATAACTATACAGGTTTTTCTTAATGTCATGTCTTTACGTTAGTAAAAATAAAAAGCACAAAAAGTAAGAGAAATTGTTAATTTGAATTTTTAACTTAATAATTTGTTAGTTATGTGTGAAAGATTTTATGTTCAAGTAATTTTTACAACAACGGTATGGTTGTTGTCATATTTGTCATATGTCCGATTTGTCTAAAAAACCGAGTCCGATAGTAAAAAATAAAAAAATTTTATGAAATGTTGTTTGTATTGAAAAAAAGAAAAAAATTGATAAATTTTAAATTTTAACTTTCTCCAGCAGAAACCTGGAGCGAAAGGGTTAATCACCTTCTATGTGCTGTTACTTGATTAATGAAATCAATATTTAGTAAGAAATTCTTATTTGAAGCCAATTGCTTTCATTGGGAGCATAGGAACTGTAGATTTCTGTCATATTTTCTATTAATTTGATTGTAGAATGCGTGTTTTCAACTCTACATAGGGATGCCATACATTCAGTGGCGCAAACAGGGGGTTTGGGGGTGCAAATCTCCCAAAATACAAAAATTGCTTGTGAAAAATATGGTTTCAATTTGAAATTGAGCTCAAGTGTTGTACGCAAAGCCCCACTCCCCCAAATGAAATCCTGTCTACCCCAGTACATACTTTGAATATATACCTATATATGTATATATATATGTATGTGTTCGTTCTGAGGTCTACTTAGAGATCAATCAAAGAAGTGTTGCCGAATAAATGAAATCAATTAGTAAATTACACAGAACGCACACGAATTGGTCACTTTACACGCTGCGCTCAACCATGTCACGACCTGCTGTGCACAGCACACCTGCTGGTAAGGTCCTTACAACAGCATTGCAACATTCAGCATGAACAAGCAACGCGTTCAGTTCTCACATACCCCGCATCGAAGTGGCAGTGAAAGCGGAGGTGTTGGGCGAATGCTGTGAAAGTGTTATGATTAGTTCAAAATGATTGGGGATTTGTGTTTATTTTGCAACCCGCACACACACACACACACACGCACCGACACAAACTATGTTTTCTATCAATTCAAATGCCAGCGATCGATAGGGCAATGAATGCTATAAATGTTGACGATGACAACTCAAAATCGAAATATTAAATTGAATTAAATTTCTGTTAACACTCGAGTGGCTGATACAATTTCCATGCCATATCGTGTTTAATATTCATATTCGAACACCAACAACACAGCACGTGGAGTGCAATGTGCGATGAGCGGCCTAATTAAATTATGTGTGTGTGTGTGTGTGTGCGTGTGCTGCAGGTACATCGCGGCGTATCCATGAGTTATAATTCAATATTGGCAATTTGCATGTTGCCAGCTTTTTATCGGCGCATTTGGTTCACATAATGTGCGTAGTTATCTATGTTTCGTGTTTGGTTGTTGTGTCGCGTTGCGTCGCCTCTGCCATGTCAAGTGAAATTCCCAAATTAAAAGCTGTCCTGACGATAATGGATGAAGGTGTGGGTTTTATTGTTCTTGTTGTTTTTATTGTTCTCATGGTTTTGTATTCATTTCGGTATTTTGGTTGAATACCGTAAAATCTATTCAGAACAAATTTCAATTAAACTGTTGTTGTCAGTTTGACTTTGACTTTTTAATAAATTATTCGCTGTCAGTTGGCGTTGTTGTTGTTGCTGGGGTTGAGATGCTGTGTTTGTTTATAATGCAGTTTAGTTGTGCAATATTTTTTTAATGTACAATTCACTGTGACAAGCGGTTTCCACTGCATACTTTTGCGTGCCTCTTGCCGTGGTTTTTATTTTGTTTGGGGGAAAATTAGAAAACTGCACTAATTTCAGTGCTGTCAAGACGTGTTGCGTTCATCTTTAAAGCTCAAAACAATATGTCAAGCATGAAGCCTGACAGTGTGCCGGCAACGGACTGAAGTCTACACAAAATGCCAATCAATGTCGCTGTGAGCATTGATTTGTTGTATGCGCTATGGGGGCGCCTTGGCGTTTGTGACATTACATTACGTACGAGTCTGCTCGAATGTGGCTGTGGCGCCGTTCATGTGTCTGTGTGCTTGTGCATGTGCCTGTGTGTGTTTTTGCGCACATGTGGGCGCTGCCGTTGATGTGTTTGTGCACTGCACAATTTTAAACACTTTTCCGGTTGATTGCATTTCAATTGATTTAAGTTAACTGAAATTTATTGTCACTTGATTCGTTAAGCGCTCCTTCGCCTGCAGACGCCAGCAGATTCATTTGCAATTTAGAAACTAACTGCCGTTCGTTTCATACGGATGCGAAATATTCTTTAGTAAAATATTGAAATAGGGTATTTTATGTTCGACAAAAAGCAATGAATTTTATTACTTCTGAGCATTTTATGTTTGGAGTTGGTGATGTTTGTTAGTCGAATTTTATAAGTGAAATAGTTGTAATGAATGAGTGCGAAACTAATATAAACTTAAATAAATTAGATAGTTGATTAAAATTACACCAGACTCATGAATTTGAATTTCATTATTATTTTTAAATTTATAATAAGTAAAAATTTAATATTAATAAGTGAGAAAGTACAAAAAATAAAAAAAATTAAATGAAAAAAAATTTAGTTATTTGCAGTGAATGCGAATCTTATATTAACTGGAATAAAAAGTTAATGAAAAAAATTACAACGATAGTCCGTCCAATATTACAAATGACTATTTAATTAAATCAAAAATCCGAACAAATAAACAATAAAAAAATCCTCAATTTAAAAAAAAAATCATTGTAAATAAAAAAAAATAACTAGGAAGACCAAAAATCCTGACAAATAAATAAATTATGATTTGTTATAAAAAATGCATTGTGGATGAAAAAAAATAACTAGGAAGACCAAAAATCCTGACAAATAAATAAATTATGATTTGTTAAAAAAAATTCATTGGATATGAAAAAAAATAACAAGGAAGACCAAAAATTCTGACAATTAGATAAATTATGATTTGTTAAAAAAAAGCATTGTAAATGAAAAAAAATATCTAGGAAGACCAAAAATCCTGACGATTAGATAAATTATGACTTGTTAAAAAATTATTGTAGATTAAAAAAAATAACTAACTGACTAGCTAACTAACTAATAACTAACTGACAAATAAATACATACATTATGATTTGTTATATTATAAAAAATGCATTGTGGATGAAAAAACAAATAGGAAGACCAAAAATTCTGACGATTAATTATGATTTGTTAAAAAAAACTATTGTAGATGAAAAAAATAACTAGGAAAACTAAAAATCCTGACAAATAAATAAAATATGATTTGATAAAAAAAAAATCATTGTAAATGAAAAAAGAACTAGGAAGACCAAAAATCTTAACAATTAGATAAATTATGATTTGTTAAAAAAATCATTGTAGATGAAAAAAACATAACTAGGAAGAACAAAAATCCCGATAAATAAATAAATTATCATTTGTTATAAAAAAATGCGTTGTGGATGAAAAAACAAATAGGAAGACCAAAAATTCTGACAATTAGATAAGTTATGATTTGTTAAAAAAAATTATTGTAGATGAAAAAAATAACTAGGAAGACCAAAAATCCTGACAAATAAATAAATTATGATTTAAAAAAAATCATTGTAGATGAAAAAAATTCATGATTTGTTAAAAATTCATTGTAGTTGAAAAAAAAAACAAATAGGAAGACCAAAAATTCTGACAACAAAATAAATTATTATTTGTTAAAAAAAACAATTAATTGGAGATGAAAAAAACGTTCTAGTATTTTTTTAGATTAGGCTGAAAATTGAAAGTAAGCATACAGAGTTGGATTTTGTTTACACGACATTGACATGCCACTTGCATGGCGCTGCGAACTTCGAGATTCCATTGCAAACCTTGCCAATCTTCCTGAAGTTTAGAGTGATAAGCTTCATAGGATAAGTAAAACAACACCTTTAAAGAAAGAATCACCTTCTTTTCCGTCAGTCAAATGGCTCTAAAGGCAATGGGCTCATTGATTGTCAACTCTAAACATGTCGGACCTGCCTGCAGATCCTTTTTTCTACATGAGTGGTGCCTGACGCTCACTTGATTTTCGCGAGACGTAGGAAGTGCACCTAACGAGACCTCAACATCGATCGAACAACTAATTATTCTTGTCATCTTAGACTAATACTTGCAGTTTCTTCTGTCTCTAAGTATTCGAGACATGGGCAAATGATATGCAAAAGTTTGGCAGCTTCTGACAGTGCGCTTTGTTCTGCTTGTGTTAAGGAATGATGAGACGGCTGACCACTTTTTGCGTGTTGGTCCCACGTACGCCCGAATCAGGTTTGAGACCTTTGGCACTGATGTGTTGACCACCTTGGCACCACAGAATCTACTAAGATTTCTCGGATTTCAGGTAGATTTAAAGCAAACTAACATAAAGCACTCTCACCGAATTTGATCACAACTTTCGACATATCTATTTTCGAATTCAGTCTTATTTTTTTCATGACTTTAACTCTCAAACTTTTAAAAGTCAGACCAAGTAATTTTGCTTCAGCCTGATTTTTCCTTTGCCACAAAGCAATTGTTTCACTAAAGGCTATTATTATTTTCCCTCACTTTATTAATTGTTGCGCGAAAGCAAATCCGGCGTGGGAGTTGCTTTACTTACTTTGGGCAAAGTGCATTCTTTTACGAAAATTCAGCGCCTAAATTATGCGATAATCAAGTTAGCCCCCTTTTTTTCTGTTGTGCTCAACTTAAAGCGAAGACTTTTTGCGTCAATAATTAATTTCAGCTTTAAACGAAACGGCTGTTGAAAGCAACAGCAATTATGACAACGCAGTAAATTTTCATTTAAAAGAGACGAACACAAAAACTGTGCGCACTTTTCGTGTGTTTTTGCTGTCATCGCTAAGCATTTAAGCGGCGCTATCACTGCAGTACTCATCCACTTACAGTACAGTAAATAAAAATTTTAAAAACAACAACAACAACGGGAAAGAAGAGAATCACAGCTTTAGTCTGTAGTTGTTGTTGCTGCTGCTGTTGTGAGTTTTGGCTTACCGCGCATTATGCGTTCGTTGCTGTAATAAAGTCAAAAATACGCGTGCACTGCGCTTCAGCTCGGCGCGCTGCCGCCGATGCACAGTGGCAACGGTTGCATCTTGCGTCCGAGTTACAGCGTCGCTGTTCGCTTGCTACGCAAAATCACTTTCGCTGTTGCTGCATGAATTTATGAGTTGGGGTTTTTTTTGTTTGGCATCGTTTTGCCACGGCCACTGCTGGCGCTGTTGTTTCAGTTAAAAATAATTAATGCCTTTTAACGGAAGTAATTTTTAATAGAATCAAGCGAGGACGTTTCCGCTTGTTGCGTCGATATTTAATGTGCATTGGCTTACGTGCAGTCAACTTTGATTGTAAAATGCAGTAAAAGTGTTTGCTAGTGGCCAGCATGGCGTATACGTAATCTCAAATATAAACCAAATAAGACGTGCGTATACGTAACATGAAATTGCAGCCAACGCGAGTGTCGCGAGTAGGGACAAAAATCAAAAAAATGAATGTAGAGAAATAAGTTTGTAGTACTGAAGTAAATACCTCAATTTACCTA